>OW386293.2:66794185-66982748 GCA_936432065.2 Rutpela maculata
AAAAAAATAAATGTGAAAATTATAGAGTTTTATATTAATGAACCAGGGCCCAAGAATTAAATCCTCAAAATATATATATATATATATATATATATATATATATATATATATATACTATATATATATATATATATATATATATATATATATATATTACACATTTGCCGTAGGACAAACGGTTTTGGCTGTACGAGGCCGGAAAGGTCGCGTTGTCCGAATTTGGGGGTCTTCTGTACAGGACAAACGGCTATTATTGCCAAGTTATTGCCACTACACATACTAATGCCCTTATGGAGGGATGATGATTTGTGAAATTTTCATCGAATACTACGCGGTTTTCATGATACGGGATGTTGAAATTTAAAAAAAAAAGTGAACCTACTTCTTTCGCCCATTTTTTTTTCATGCATGTACGACCCTAATATAAGAAAATTTACGTTGGTTTCATTTTAGTACATTCGTTGGTTTAGAAGCTAGACAGCATAATATGCCAAAAATGGCTATTTTGGTATTGTTGCATTAAAAAAACCTAAACCAGTATAACTCTGGTAAATTTTTTTGTTTGTAAAAGTCCAATTCATTGCGCATAGAAAATGTGTTTTTGTATTTAAGTAGGATCAACACTTATTGTGTAATAACGATTTATGTCATGTGTTCTCCAGTCTCCTTTCTCATATTTTTTTTTACGGCCTTATGGTTCATAGTAGGGCAGAAAGCAATATACACCTGAACAGGGCACATATTAGGGTGTTAAAATGGGTCTCTTGTTAAAATGCGATAAGACGTACCGTTTTCGAGTAAAACGCACTTGTTTGCAAAAAAATATTTCAGATCACACTTTTCATCGACTGACTGCGAAAAAATAAAACTATGTGTCGCTTTTTGCTTTTTCTGTTTATGAGGGACATTGCTAATGAAAAAATGAAGGGACTCGGATGGAATAGGGGGTTCTCACTCCCCTATTTGAAGGTTCACGTTTGTCTCGAATCATCATTGCAACTTATTTTGTGTCTATAACAAAATCTACAATAATTTTAAAACTATGTGTCGCTTCTTGTCGGTTTCTATTTTAATTTATAGGTAGGTGAAGAAATTTATTATTATTATTATTATTATTATTATTATTTTTTTTTTTTCACGGACATTTTCCGGTGTATCAGCAACAATCGGTCGAGTAGACAAGATTGATGCTGTTAGTGCCTATTGTTCCAGAAACGATCTCACGATGTGCGCCGCGTCGAGAATAACAGATTTCTGCATATTTAGGTATGAATTCCATGGTATTCCAATTTCACAAAGAGATTCCTTCAATTTCTTGGGTATTAGTCCCATAGATGATAGGATTATTGGGACGATCTTAACGGTGCGCATGCCCCACATCTCTTCAATCTCCCTCTTCGGGTCTTTATATTTGTCAGCCTTTTCAGCGTGCTTGAGTTCCATGTTATTGTTGCTAGGTATAGATACATCAATGAGTTATTATTATTATTATTATTATTATTATTATTTTTTTTTTTTCGCGTGTGCGATGCTGGACAGTTCTCCCGTGTCTCCGACATTCATTCATTTTTGCCCATAGCTACGATGTCAGGCCTGTTATGCATAATTGGGTGATCAGTCTGTATAGGCATATCCCAATATATTTTAAAATTGTCATTCTCACTGGCAGCGGGGGGGGGGGGTTATAATTATAATAAGGTGTATCGTCCTTTCGGTTGCCCGTTGTTCTGCATATTTGTTGGTGGAGGATCTTAGCCACATTGTTGTGTCTGCTTATTATTGTTATTATTATTATTATTTTTTTTTTTTTTTTTTTTTTTTGTTAAAAACCAGTCACCCTTCTCTGCGGCTCCGATCCTCACAGAGGGGAGCTGGTAGTACCGGTAGCCACACCCGTGGGGTAAGTGACTACTGGGTCCGAGAGTCGTATGCCCTGAGCAGACGTAATGAACCGAGGATGACGGCCCTCTGCATTCTGCCGGCTAAGACCTCTGCCGAATTTCGGCATGCCGGTATGATCTTAAGTTCCGAAAGCAGTGTGTGTCTCGTTCCACCGAGGGCTCCTATAATCAGTACCACTAGCTTAACAGTATGGTCGGGATAGAGTCTGCGGAGTTCGAAAAGCAAATCTCGATATTTTGTCCGTTTCTCCTCCTCCTTCAAGACAATGTTGTTCTCCGCGGGTGCCGAGAACTCCACGACAAACATTGTCTTGAGTTGGTGGTCGAGGAGGACTATGTCAGGCTTGTTGGCTTGTATTTGCCTGACGGTGGGAAACGAGTAGTTCCAATAAATTAGACACTTCTCATTTCCCACAACGGACTCAATATCCCCCGGAGCGTAAGGCAGCACTGGTGTTTCGTCTATCCCATACGAGTGCCTTAGGTGGTAATAAAGCACTCGTAATGCTCCGTCGTGCCTCTGGATATAGGCCGAGACTGCATATGTCGGACAAGCCGACAACAAGTGCATCAGAGTCTCTGGCGCCCTGCGGCAGGCCCTGCAGCTGACACCAGGGACCTCTATACCCATGACACGACTTCGATAGACGAGGGTATTAAATACACCGTCCTGGCAAGCCATTATGAATCCCTCGGTCTCAGACTTCAGCCCGGCTGACCTTAAGAAGGCAAAGGTCAGCCTTTCGGATAAGCCAAGGTTTTCTATATTTTTATAGAAAACTCCATGCATTGGCTTATCCGTGTGAAGCTGCAGAAAGATGTTGTGTTCTGCAGCTTTTATTTGGGCTTTTCGTCGAGCAGGTTCCAACTCGGTGACAGAGTCGGGATTTACCCGCTCGACGTCGAAGGAGAGACCAAGTTCATCGGCTGCTCTCTGTGCTGCCTTAAACAAAAAGGCCCCTACCCCTGCATTTTCATGGTCCCGGACCATGCAGAGGAGGGGATCCGAACTCCTGATGACCTTACAGGCTCCATCCAGAACCATCCTATTATGGAGACTCTCCAAACTCAAGAGTCCACGGCCTCCCCGATGTCGCGGGAGGTATAGCCGTGGAACGGACGATTTAGGATGCAAGCTCCTATTGAGATGCATCTTCTTGCGGGTTCCTACGTTGAGTTGACGCAACTCTTCTCGACTCCATTTCACTACCCCAAAGGAGTAGAGAAGGATCGGAACGGCAAGCATATTGGTAGCAGACACCTTGTTCTTCCCCGACAGTTCTGAAGACCAGATCTGTCGGAGTCGGTGCTGATACTTGCCGCGGAGAGCGGTTTTCACTACACTCACTTCTTGGGTGGAGCGTTGCTCGACACCCAAGTAAGTGTACGACTCTCCGGCATCTAGATGATGTAAGATGCTTCCGTCTACGAGCTGCGCGTCCTCTCCGTAGTCCCCGTATCGTCCTCTCTTGAGATGGACCAGTGCACATTTGTCCAACCCGAACTCCATACTGACAGCCTGCGTGTACTCCTGTACCACCCTGAGGGACTGGTGTAGGTCCCTCTCCCCAGAGGCATAAAGTTTAAGGTCATCCATATAAAACAGATGGGTGACCTTATGCCTCCTGTCGCCGGGGGTACCGCAGTTGTAGCCACGGGTTTTCCGGAGCGAAACGGATAATGGCAGTAGTGAGATGCAAAACAGAAGGGGGCTGAGGGAGTCTCCCTGAAATACTCCCCTTCTGAATGATACCGGCTCCGTCTGGACTCTATCGTTACCCGATGTTATGGTAAAGCGAGTCCTCCAGAGCGGCATCAGTTCTTCAATACATCTCACTACCGGACCGGGCACCGCAAGACATTGGAGCAAGTGTAAAATAAGCTCATGAGATGTCATGTCAAATGCCTTGCGGTAGTCGATCCAGGCCATGGAAAGGTTACGCTTATACTGCACGGAGTCCTGCGTGACACACCTGTCAATAAGCAGGTTCTCCTTGCAGCCAGTGACACCTCTCTTTGACCCTCGTTGCTCATATATCCGCTCGTAAACCGGTTCAACTGCGTGGAGCACCCGCATGTACAAAATGCGTGTAAACACCTTGTAGCATGCGTTTAAGCAGGTTATCGGCCGGTAGTTCTTTGGGTTAGACAAATCTCCGTTCTTCGGGATCAGCACTGTCCGCCCCTCGACAACCCAAGAAGGAATTTGCTGCTCCCCATTTAGCCATGAATTGAAAATTCTGGCCAAATGGTGGTGGGTACTGGATAACTTTTTCCACCAATAGTTGTTTATCCCATCGGGACCTGGAGCAGCAAAGTTCTTAGAGCCCTCAAGAGCTCTTCGAACCTCTTCTGGAGTTATCGGTTGGCACACCTCGTTTGGTTGTTGAAGCCTTTGACAGAAGGCTTCAAAGTGTGCCAGGGCTGGAGAGTCTCTGTTAAGTGGAAGCTTCTGTTCGTACAACGTTTTCCAGAAGATTTCCACCTGATCTACAGTCGGCGGATTTTCAGCAACACGCTGAGGCGGTTCGAATAGGCGCGAGGGCTTTTTACGGAAAAGTTGATTTTCCGCCAGCCCCCTCGCCCGCCTCACTAGTGACTTCTTACAAGACACTAGCATCCGTATCCTGTCGAGGCAGTGCTGTTTGGTGGTCTGGAGCACTGCCCCATTGAGTGTGTGATGGACGCGTCTTAAATTGGCAGCTACTCGCCGCACTTTAGGCGTAAAAGGCCTATTGGCCGCCATATAGTCCATCACACATTGGATACGGGATGCGTGTTGCCTCGCCGACCGGATCTTGGCGTCCATCTTCTGTATGCGCCGTCTCGCTCTCTCTTGTGGAGAAGCAGTGTTCCGCCTCTCCACCTGACACAAGTGTTGAGCGGCAGCATACACGGCACAATTTATGTGCCAGATGTCAGCCTCTTCTGGTAGCGCTGCACGAAGTTCTGCATCCACTCTGGCCAGATCTTGTGGCTCGGGGGTTTTTAAGTTGTGCAGCCCCCTTCTGGTACTGAGGCCCTCTGGTGTCGGTGGAACGGCAGGGACTACATCCTCAACCGGTTCATTTGGTGGACGTTCGGCCACTTCATTCACCGGCTGAGGAGCAGTCCTCACATAGCCCCTGCGACGAAGGTGGGATACATATTCACGCAGGTTTTGTGGCGTGAAGGCGTTGTGCTCTGGGTGCCTTTCACACCACAGAGCATGCATTCGCCCCATGTACCCCCTTCGTGCGGGCTCACTGCTTTCGTAGCACTGCATAAGGTCGTCTCTCAGTTCATCTGTCCACTCAAAGCGTCCATGTTCATCGCGGTCATCATCAACGGGCTGTCGATCCTGTTGGGCCCCACCACCTTGCCCTTGACCCTTATCCGGACGGGGTCGATCGTGGGGGCCCAGTCTTCGGCCAACTGGAACCAAAGTTTTTGGGCTTGTGGGTGGTTAGCCCAGCAAGCCCACGACCGACACCAGAGGGGAAAACGCTTTCCCCTCCCGGATGCGCTAGGGCTGCCGGTTCGGTTTTGCATCCCCAGCTGGAGTAAGTGGTGGCGCTACTCACCAAAGGCTAGATGGATGACGGTTAGCCTCTCCTGCTTATCTATTATTATTATTATTATTATTATTATTATTATTATTATTATTATTACTATTATTATTATTATTATTATCATATTATATTTTTGTACCGAATAGTACTAATGCGAAATAGACACAAAATAAGTTGCAATGATTATTCGAGACAAGCGTGAACCTTCAAATAGGGGAGTGAGATATATATATTATGTAGAGGAGGGATGAATCTTCAGAAAGTGTAACTTGGTAAAGAGCCCTACGGGCAATAGGGAAAAAGATATGGGCACATAAGTAAAATTTCAAAGTTTCAACCCCTAAAAATAGGGGACGCACATGGTGTAGCAGGGTGAAGTTTTCTGTGCTTGCTTATTATGCCCTCTTAAACAACTTTCACAAAAAAAAGTCCGCAGTACGCAAAATTTTTTATTATGTCTAATTCGACTGGAGTAATGACTAAAAACTTTTTTCACCATGTTGTTCGTGTTCAGCACCCTCGAAAATGGGGAGGAAATAGATTTCATAACTTTACCACAATTTTGCATACTTTCCGACTGCTTACTTCCACTATAAAGCAACATTGAATTAACTACAAAACCGGTAACTTTGATTAGAAGGCACATCATTTTTACCACAGGTGATGACAACTGGCAGTGACATATTTTATTTATATGGATTTAGCCAAGAGATTTGATTTATTCCTGCACCTTTCTCATAAAATATAACTCGTATAATGAAAATTTGTCTATAATATTTATCAAGTCTTTGCTCATGCATGTTAAACTGAAAAAGTGCACTTCGCGCTTTTTTTCAACTTAACTAGCATTCGGGCATGTTTTCCAAAAATTATCGATAATTTTCATTGCACAAATTTAAATATTAGATCATTGCCAAGGATATTTTGACCAAACAGATTTTGATTTCGCCATCAAATTGCACTAGAGAAAATTGTTTAACTCAATTCCTAATAAATCATTTGCTGTCAGTGTGATCGTTCCTGGCAAGTTTTTGAAAAAATCGAATTGTACTACATGTGCTTTATTGGTGTACCACCATTGTGAAGTTGTTCGAAATTAAGTTAGGTTAGGTAGTTTGCTGCTTCATCTTCACATATTGCCAGAGTTTGTGAGAAGCTAAGTGAAAAAAGCTTATTGGGAGACCTTCGGGGGTATCTTGAACAGCCAGAATATTCACAAATTCAACATATGTGGAGGTTACGCTGTAGAAGAACTTTACACATAGCGTCTGATGGACGCGTCACCAATTTATTTATTAAGGGCGCCAGTCGCGTTTTCTCTTGATTGTGTGTGGATACTTTCACTCCCAGTTGAGTTCTATATATTTAAGAGATGCTTGATAGACAAGAAAGGTAAAAGCTGTACTTACCGTAGGTTGCTAACTGCTTTTTCTCCCAATTTGACTTCTCTGGCGGCGCACTATAGCTTATTTATCTACCTAATACTGTAATAGATCTAGTACTCAGAGATCTCTTAATCACTTCTATGGAAAACCCCTCTCGAGCTTTCGCGGTCCGATCGGTTCAATGAATACAGACTTGCGAAGTCAGGAGACACCCGATATTAAGCTTCGATTTTACACGCAAAAGCTCTCAAATGAAAAGGCTTAAAGTTAATTATTCAATCAGTAAAATGCAACAGTTGAAATAATACCATTTATTGGTTAAATCCAAAATAAATACAAATAATGTTATGCAATATTTTATCTAAAAAAAATATGAAAATTTTAATTGAGTCGCCTCCCCAAACAAGGAAAGGACGACCGTCTCTCGTAGAGAGCGTTTATTGCCACCATATAGTGGAGAGCGTGCAATAGCAATCCATTAGGTAAAAAGATTCACACAACTTTCTCAGAAGTTTATGAAAGCACTTTGGTTTTGGGATTGACTGACTGAAAAATAATATAAAAATATTTTATTTTTAAAATTTTGGGACACTAGTGGTTAGCTTTAAGTGATTATATCATTCACAAGAACAGAGTTCAACGATATGTTAGTTTTGCTTTTCTGCCTCCTCTATGGCGACGTACTGGCCTCACATAGATCCAATATAGGGTATGTGAGTTACTTTCGAGTTACTTTTATGAAAATGACCTTTTTGTCTTACTTATGCACAAGGCGGTGTTCTCTATAATCTTGCCATCTTTAAAGAACTGCATTTGGTTTTGCTGCCACAGCTTTCTGCCGATTCTCCAACGCCTTTGTTCAAGTGACGAGTCGCTGGATGAATCTAAATTTGTTTTATTCGAGAAATCGGCCTTGACCATTTTTATTAATAGTTGAATATAGACGCTACGAGCCTTTGCCATATTTTTTGATCTCGCCTCATCAAAATTTTATTGTCGTTCTTTTTGAATGATATCAACAATGACTGTGTCTCCAATTTTCCTGTGTGTCGTGAAGCGATTAAAAGTTAAAAATATTTAAAAATATTTTTAAAGTACACTTTTGGCGTCCTTAAAAAGTATAATATATTTTTCCCTTGGCCAAAAATATACTTTCATTTTCAATACATTTTCCCATGATCAAAACATACTTTTACTCTTACGTCTTGGACATAAACATATTTTTCTAAGTGAACATTCGATGCTTCTTCGAATTTTCACTTTGTTGTGCCTCACGTCTCTACGAATGTATACAAATCCTTCCGTGACAGTCTTCGACGCGGATACCTTTAGATATGGTTAGTTGTGCTCTAAAATTGTCTTTAAATAAAAAAATTTCTAAGTCGAACTTTTTATTTATGCTCCGACTTAGGTCGATTCTGGGAGGCCCTACAATAACCGCACTGGTTTTTCTTTTATCGGGCTAAGCTTGCAATGACCGATGAATAGCATCACTTCTTGCTGTTTTAAATTCCAAGTCCTTAAGAGGCTCTAAAGCATGCAATACTTGGAACTTTGCAGTGATGTTCCACATTATTTTCACAACTGATTCTTTATAAAAAAGAATCATTTTTTCTACATATTACTTGCCCAATCCTTTAAATGACGGCTAGTCGCCATATTCATAATGTAACATCTCTGATCGCAAAATGTTTCTATACCATTTTTTCCCTTAGAGGTGCCAAAACCGCCAAAATCCCACCGTACTGAAGCTTAAGGTTATTCTACCCCATTGTCTCGCCATCCCTTTATAGTCCACACCAAAGTTGCAAAAACTCCAAAAGTGACTACTCTCCCATTTTCGAGGACGGACAACACGATGGTGATAGTCGCGCTGCTGTTCCTCGAACTACCCCTAAACACAAAAAACCTTTTTTATATGTCCTATAAAATTTCACAACCAGATATCCTAACGAAACCTTCTCCCAATACCAAAACATGCAAAAAACATCCAAACGTGCTGCAAATTGTTTTCTACACATTTCCAAGGGCGGGGAATACGATACTGATATTATTATATATAAAACCATCCCTTTTTCCCATTGTTCGTTATCAGGCATGCGAAGACTTGTTGGATCGGGTTTTTTTTTTTTTGAAGAAACTCAATATGTCCCTTAAAATTTTGAAACCAGACATTCTAACGACCCCCTCCCTGAATCCTGAAGTGTCCCTGAAAGGAAGAAGGGTCCCCTGTTTTCAAGGGTGGAGAACGCGATAGTTGCATCAGTTTCTCTCTTAGTCCTCAAAAACTACCCTTGCATGCCGTGGCTTTACAGTATTGAACTTGGTTCTAGTAAATCTGTGAAAAACAGATAAACGTATATGTAATATTCATCCAACATTTTCAAATATCACACGCGGATAGAGGAAAAACCTGTACTCGTACTTTTATAAATATCCAAAACAAAGAAACATTGCTTATTTACTTTCACGATATACGACAGGGGCATACAAAATATATCTTTCTTGGTATACTAAGTTCTACTTCACTTATTCCAATTATCAAACTTTTTTGCAATAATCAATGTCCAACAATCAAAATTACTTGACCGATAAAAAGTCTCATAACAATGCAACGTATATATAACCTTACAAACTGTCGAAATAAATGTCATACGTTGATGCTGAAACACGTGGGAGTGAGAGAGAAAGAGGGAGTCGTCTTCCTCTTACGCGGCCTTCATACAGCGATCCAGCGAGGACCAACGCACAAAATATGTGCAGTAGCCGTCGGTTGTGTATTCTCTGTATAAACCTTCCATTTGTTACATGTCCTCTGTATTGATGAACCTTAAGAAATATAATTAAACATTAAACGCAATATATATGGGTTAAAGACTAACTGTACGCATACATAAATATGACTCAGAATTGGTATGAAGTTACAAAAGGTTCAGGATTGATACAAGGTGCACCCGGATCCAACAAGTCCTCGCATTCCTGATAACGAAAAATGGGAAACAGGGATGGTTTTAAGCATTTAGGGAGGCCAAATAATATCAGCATCGTATTCCCCGGCCTTGAAAACGTGTAGAAAACAATTTTTAGCACGTTTGGATGTTTTTTTGCATATTTCAGTATTGAGGGAAGGGCTGGTTTCAAGGAAATTAGAATATCTAGTTGCGAAATTTTACAAGACATATTGAGTCTCCTCAAAAAAAAACCGATCCAACAAGTCCTCGCATGCCTGAAAATGAAAAAATTTATGCATTTAGCCTCCTAGGGATAGGAGGCTAAATGCATAAAACCTCGGTATTGAGGGGGTTGTTTCAAGCCCCGTGGGTCATTAGGGTGTCTGGTTGCGAAATCTTACAGGACATGTTGAGTTTCCTCAAAAAAAACTCCATCCAAAAAGTCCTCGCATGCCTGACAACGAGAAATTGAAAAAATGGATGTTTTTTTTTTTTCGAGGAGAGTAGGGACCGTGCGACTATCACCATCGTGTTGGCCGTCCTCGAAAACGGGGGGTAGTCATATTTGGGGTTTTACACTTTTTTTGCAAGTTTCATATGGACTATTAGTCCCGTTGCTCTTCAAAAGGTGGGCATACGGTCGATAGAAACTCTGGCTATTTCTTCCGGGGTCACGAATGGTTCACCGAAGTATGAAATCCTTCCAGCCACCAAGGCTGGACATTCCATACGATTACTTTGGACTTTTTTTGTATATTATGGTATCAGTTTTTCTATATACATATACAGGGTGTTTCAGCTAAAAGTTCCCTGGTCATTATCTCGTAAAATAATGAAGATACTTAAAATTTGTAAATCGCGGATAATTGACATCAAAAAAGGTCTTAAATAACTGCAGTTAGAATTGTTCCTTCTCAGTGCACAGAGATGGCGCTGCGGTGAGAAATTATTTTTCGATGGCTGAAACCTTGAAACACGATTCATACAATTAATGAATAAATTGTGAATAAATTTGACTATGTAAAAAATTTTGTAAATACCAGCCGTTTTGTAGCTACATGAATTTTTTTCTTAATTTTTTTTGTCTGTAAATTTTGAAAACTTCTGTAACTTTTTTGTTTATCATTTTAGAACACCAATTATTTAGAACTTTTATCTTATCATATTCCATATTTCTTATATTATTACATATTTTGAAATTTTTTATAATTTTCAGAATTTTTCAAATGCAACTAAATTTTAAAATTTGAAATTAGTAAAAATTTTCAAAACATGTAATAATATAAGAAGTATGGAATATAATAAAATAAAAGTTCTAAATAATTGGTGTTCGAAAATGATATATATATATGATATATATATATATATATATATATATATTATATTTATATATATATATATATTCGTCAATTCCCGCAAGCCCGCATTCAAAGACGCGATATACCTGATTATTAGTTTATAACATTTATAAATATAACCATAGCAAGAAAAATACGGCTATTTTAATTTAGTAACACGTTAATACTATTCCGTGAAATTTTCTGATAAAATACCATTCGGGCGTGAATAATTATTCAATAATTAAAGTTTTTACTCGTGCAAGTTGAAGCAGAAAAGAACACTCAGATGTGCAGTTCGGACCTACTTCACTAAAATTATAAATAATTTTAAAAGCATTAGTGGTATTACCATTGAAAATTGCATTCCTCTGTTAAATTGACATAATCGATCAATTATATTTTAGAATCAAATTTATTGAATTAATTAAGTTGAATTTTTGTTCTGAACAAAACTATCGGTAATTTCATTCTGTCCAGGAAAAACCTTTTTCTCCGATTGACAGTTACTAAACAACAAAATGTCATTTTCATGCCTAGACAGAGAATACGTATTTAATATGCTCATAGGCACTGAGCGAATATTCGTAACAACGTAGCAACACCTAGATGCACAAAAAATCATTAATACTTCTATGGGAGTCAGCTGTTAATCTGTCTAATTTGAATAAAAACCTAACCTAATAATTATTTTAATGAGCTTTGACGACAAATTATGTTTAAACATCACAAGTATTTGACAGGTGACTGGTGACTCCTACTGAAACTTTAGACAGTCATCGATGGCGCTCGTGAAAATTCGCTTAGGCAACAAAAGTGGTTGGTTTCTACGGAAACAAAATATTTGTCGTTTATTTGACTAATACGATATTCACATCAATAAATATTCAGTTTATCTTTATAATCGGCATTAATAATAAAATTTCCATAATAAACAAGTTATAATTCAACAACTAAAAGTTTATAGAAATAGCGTCATGAAATTATTATTAATTTTAAACAATCTACGAAAAAATTGTATGTTTAATTTGGCGAAAATCAGGCTTTGGCTGATTTCATGTAAAGCGCCAGTCGCGGCAGAAAAACTGCAACTTTTCTGCCTAGTTAAACAACAAATAACAGTTAATTCACGAATAAGAATTTTACTGATTTTAAAAATAATAAGGCAGTAGAAATAATGCAACTAATTATTACAATTTTGCCAATTGAATACACCGTTATTATTATAATGAATTAGAGTTAGAATAATTGAACTCTGTTATGTCAGTTTTAAGGTCCCTTCATTGCATTTTTCCATAATCGTGGAATGGAATTTATCATCCAGTTGCAAATATGATTTTATGGAATTCACTGTATCGTGGTTGGTAATTTTGGTCAGTTATGTCTCTTTGGTTCTCGTTTTAACTAAATGCAGTTGGTTCAATACATATTTAACACCAATTCCACCTCCACAGTCCATTTATTTTCAACATTTTGTTTGGTCCGGCAGGAAAGTTTTAAACCAAATATTATTTGTTTGCAATTTGAATGTGGTGTAAAAAAACACATCTGATTTTATATTAGGTATTCATTTTGAAAGAAGTTTTCTGTAGAACTTTTAGAAAGAAAATTGCATATGGAAATAAAAAATCGCAGTTTCAGTAATTACCTTGCGGGGCATATGTCTTGTTTGGTTTGGTCTGTTCATGAGTACACTATGAATCTATAAACTAAATGGCATTTACGTATTTTCCCCCTTACAGCGATTCTATAATTTGGAACATTATTGTCTAGAGAACTAATATAGGGACAATTGGAAAATAGAAAGGCCTAGTGACACGATACACGATGGGCGCATACGTGTATGAAGCTAAAGCGAAAGCAACATGCAGAATTATCTGATTAATAATGATAAAGCAGAAGAAACTACATAATTAATATTAAGCACAACTTCGAGTAATATGTTCTCAATATTATTGTTGCCAAATTTAATAGTCTGAAATTAAATGATATAAGCGAAGTGTAAGCTCCTAATGGCTATATTATTAGGCTGCGTGGGTAAGCCATGTAAACATGGAATTAATAGTATATAGAAAGCCTTGAATTTTTGTAATACCAATAACGACGCCTTTAAAGAAGAGTTAATTGTAACAACAGTTAAACTATGTAATCGATTACAAAAACATAGGCACGTGCACGTTAATTGCACAATTATTCTAAAAATATATTTGACATTGTTCGAGAATTATCAATAAACACGTAAATAATGACTATAGTTAGGATTATATGTAGTTATGTTGAATATCTTAGTTCAAAAATAAAATGAGTTATTATGAATGTCTGGTGCTATAAATGTCATCTGTTTAGAAGATGATTCTATGCACAAAAGTAACAAGGAAAGTTCCTCTACATCTGTGTCTGAAATGTTTCCTAAAGGAGCTACGTTCCTCTGAGGATGAATGAACGGTGAATTTTACTTAATACTTTTATGAATACATGATAAGCCTACTTTAAATATTCATAACGCACATGATTAAACGAAGTCGAGATATTTCATTTAAATCGCTTTTCTCTAATAAACAAATCCAACTAAATTATTTTTAAAAGTGGTCTGGCCTGCGGACGAGATCAGTGTATCCTTGTGTATTTGGACCTGCTGAAACCGAGCACGAAGTCAGAATTGTCAGATTGATTCGTTTTTCACCCCCAACCCCAAAAAGACACCCCCCCCCCAAAAAAAGTGGTTTCGCCTGCGGATGATATCAGTGTATCCTTATGTATCTGGGCCCTCTGAAACTGAATCCGAACTCAGAATTGTCAGATTCGCTAGTTTTTCACCCCTAACTAGAAAAAAACATCCCCAAAACAAAATAGAAATGGTCTGGCCACAAAAAACCGCTGCCCAAGGAATCACTACTTCCACATCCAGATTTTCTATCCAAGTTCCTCACAACGAAAAAAATTTTAATGTGGAAATAAGTGTTTATGGAACTTTAATAATATAATATTTGAAATACTCTACCCAAAACACCCATAAAACGATACCCCACATCGGTAGTGGGGTGGGGGTGATGATAGGGGGTGATAGTGGGGGTGGATGAAGTAAAAAAATATTTTGAGGATTCTGGTTCTTGTATACACACTAAATCACAATTTTTTTCATCCCCTTTGATAATGGGGTGGGGGTGGTAATGGGGGTGGCTAATGCCAAATTTTTTTTTGAGACCTTGGCTTCTCTTGTATATACTAAATACCAATTTTATGGACTCTTGCCCCCTTGATTTACCTATTTACCCCAAATTTACCCCAATTTACCCCCAACCCTTCGACGGAACAAGATGAAAATATAATCTAGTTCTAAATCTCGTTAAAGTACATATGTGTACAAAATTTCAAGTTAATATCTCAAACGGTTTCAGAGCAAACGTGCGCACAAAAAAAGTTACAGACAGACCGACAGACAGACAGACCGACAGAGAGAAATTATTTTTTCACTAAAATTTAAAATCTCGACGTTTCATGACATTCTAAGCCTATTTGAACAATAAAAATTTTTTAAAAATGTTTTGTCGTTACTATACTTCCACTGGATGTGGAAGTAAAATGGCCTATCGGCCTGTGTATTCTTATGTATTTGGTAACGATACACTGGTCTCGTCTGCCGGCAAGTCCACTTTTTTTGTGTTTTGAGGGTTATGGGTTAAAAACGAGCCAATCTGACAATTCTGACTTCGGATTCGGTTTCAGCCGGTCTAAATAAACTGGTCTGATCCGCAGGCCAAACACTTTTTTATGTGGCTGTGTTATAGACAAATAAATAGCTATAATGACATTGTGGAATATAGAATCCTGAATAAATTACATTCTAAATTTCAGTTGACGATTTTGCGAAGTGTAACAGGTGCTTGACGCTCATATCGTACATACCACCAAGTTCAGCAGCGGATTGGTAATGGTTTAGAACCAACTATCTATTCAAGTAAGTCATGACACTTTATAACAGTACATCTACCAATGTCTGTTATAACAGATAAATACTATGAGAATTTTGTAGACATTTTAGTAATGTCATTTAATTATGGTTGATAAATTACTCTATGCATCGCTTATAATCTGCTTCATCTGTTTATATATTCCTTTAGCAGTGTAAATCTGCCCGGTCGATATATATTTCCTTTTAGTAGTGTAAATCAAGTTAAGTTCTTTAAAATTAATCTGATTGCGCAACCACGGTCTTTAAATTCGAGCCGTTAGATTGGCGACAAGCTCTCTACCTCCTCGTGGCGATCGGACGTGGTTTTGGGCACCACATCACTATTCACCATTAGTTTCATGCTACTGTTTACCATCCCGAGGATGTTTTTTTGTATCTTTTTATGGAAATCTACGCCGCTGTAGAAACTTCGAGAAGCGATCCTATTAGGCAATCAAAACCACGTGACATCCAACATGGCGTGTGGTGGAGTCGAGGGCAAACATTAATTTTCATTCGTTAAACGTTTGTGTTTTTCTGTTGGCTTGGCCACGTTTCCGGAATTTAGTAAAAATAAACCCGCGTTTGCCAATTTTTTGCCAACGACGTCATATTGGATTCTCTAATTGGCGGTCAGGACAATTCACCATTTTCGGACCGTGTAATCAGATTTTGTAGCAATAGTATATTATATTACTAGGAGTAGAACGCACTCTTTTTTTGTGTTGAGCCCAGGATTTGCGGCTGAGGCGAAGCCGAAGCCGCAAACTGGGCGAAACACAAAAAAAGGCGTTCTACTCCGTGTAATATATACTATTTTTTCTTCAAGCGTATTAAAATGCAAAAATTCATTTATTTATCATAAATATACAAATATTCAAACTACAGTCTTACATGTTGACACAATATGACAAGTGGCTAGTGGATAGCGCGCCACCGGTGGCTTTCGGTATTAACATTATGTTACTAGTAAAACAATACCCACTGCGGCGGCGCTTTCGGAACTAACATTATGTTACTAGTAAAACAATGTCCACTACGGTGGCGTTCGGTACTAACATTTTGTTACTAGTAAAACAATGACCTACTTCTACTTCTGTTTTTGGTGACATAATTTAAACATTTTAATACGCTTGAAGAAAAAATATATTTACTATAACTAGGTGTAAAGCAAGAAAGCGCTTATTTTTTCGTAAATTATTTATAGTCATTTATCTTCGTAGTTTAAATTTTAGTATTTTAATAGGCTGTGGGCCTATGGTTTAGTACCATAGCTATTCACATTACCGAGTGATTAGTTACCGTGTGGTATGGTATTACGTTCGGTACTAGCATAATACCGGAGGTTTAGAACACTGCCTTATGCAGCTAGCTCCTGGCGTGGTCCAAATTTTACAGTCTTTTGGTTTTGTACCAATTTACCTTTTGTATATAATTTTGACAAGCGTTGTCAGTTTTGGCTTTGGGCCATTCTTTTGGTCCTGTAACACTTTACTTTCTGTATATAATTTTGACATGCTTTGTCAGTTTTTGAATTTGGGCGTATCTTTCTATTGTCGGTATGTTTAGGTTAGTATTCACTTTATGCTTAGTTATATACTTAGTGATTATCTTTAGAGATTTATTTGTAACGTATAGTTAAATCGTCAAGCACAAGCTTTTCACTTTCCTTGTGCTATTTAGTTGTTACTTTTGAAATAGTTTTTTTTTATCATTACATCTAGTACATACACACATTTTATTCCTCTAGTAATTTTGCCTTGCTACCTAAAACTTTGCAAACTTTATCTAACTTTATTATTTTTTTTTACAGTAATGTAACAGATTTATAGAGAACTTTTACCTAATTCTGTTTTATCATGTGCGTCAGTGAAAATTCAGCTTTGCACGATATGTTGTCGGGTAAATGTGTTTATTTAACTCCATAACAATTTTTATTTTACTGTAAATACATTTCTGTGATTTTGCCGTGGAGTGAAGTAGTATTAGTGCATTTATTTCACTGCCACAGATATTTGTTAGTACGACTTCACTGCATATAAATTTTGATAATTTTTATCATTACTAGTATATAAATAACCATGTTTACATCTTTTCTGTTGTGTTATGTCGAACTTGTCGACTGATATTTTGTTGATCTTTGGTAATTTCTTTGCTGGCACTACCTTACTAGCCTAGACTATATTTTACATATTTTAGTAGTAACCCCTGTAGTGTATTTGTATATTTTACAATCGAGATTAAATCGATATTGTTATTTATCTTGGATTTTTTAATCTCTTTTGGCTTAACTAGTAAGCTTGTCGCCCACAGCTTTTGTATTTTTAAACAATTTTATAGAAAATACAACATTTTCAACTAATCCCAGCTACTGTTAGCCCTTACCCACACTCTCGTCTCTTAACAATCCGAGGCTTAGTTTACATTGAGGTGGTCCGAATTTGCGTGTGTATCATATCTGGTCACCCCATGGTAAATTTGATTTTTTAGTTATCCTCTGTGTTTAAGTAATTTTTCATTGTAGAGCAATTTATAAAAGTTATAAGTGGCACTGTCCAATGTGGGGTGTGTCCAATTTTACATAGTTACAACTTTGAAACCAGTTTCTACATATATTTGAATCCAAGCTCCAGCAAGTTACTTAAGCTTATATCCTGTGGTTGCACATCCGAACGTATAAAACATTACAGTGTTCAAGAGCAGGGTTAAAGTGTTTCGCTATATTTGGATATTGACTGAGATTATCTTGCAGTAATTCAGAAGATAAGCTAAATAACAACGTGTTTGAAAATGATGCTCTAATATCATACTTTAAAGGGACAATTACTCGTACTTTCATTTTATTTATTATGTTTCATGTTTATAGAACATAACTAAAAGCTATGCTTTTGTTTTATTTACAACATCCTCCAAATAAGTTTACGAGGATTTCTCGGTAGAAGAAAACTGCAATATTGGACTAACTTCTTTATTAGAACAGCTTACAACACTTTCTGCTGGCTGCGAGTTTGGTACGGATATTTATATGTCCGGTTTATCAAACTTGTGGCCATTTGATAATATTTATAACTATATTTATTAGACGTTTAATAATCAAAATAAAATAATGGGTAAACAAGTGATAGCGTAAAACTATCAATAATATTTATAACTATATTTATTATGACATTTACTAGTATCGTTATCAAAAATAAAAATAACGAGTAAACAAGTGATAACGTATAACTCCTCCCTTCTTAAAATGGATTCATATCCTTTACATGAAGGTTTGAATCTTGGAGTTCAATAGGTTCATTGGGCGGTTTGCCTTTATTTATAATTTTTATGTTAAATGGCTTTGTCTTGAAATATTTAAAGAAAACGTAAATTAAAATTACAAAGATAATCAAAAAAATAAGAAAGTAGAGAATCCAAGTGTGATGAGTAGGAGTCTTGAAGTCTTCAATTTCTAGTGGTTGGAGTTGCTTCAGTGATTCAGACATTTTGCTTAAGTCTGCGGGAAATTCCTCTAAGTGAAGGTCTGGTAGTTGGGACATAGTATATCTTTCGATTTTCGGTAGATAGAATGGACGTCCTTCAAGTCTAGTACTATCTATCGAGTAGGTAGTGTTTTTAATAATAATGCTACAGTTGCGTTCGAGTGTAACTTCGCTGAGAGTATTTAGTTGGATTATTTCTTGTTCTGGGCATGAGCTTTTAATAACAACTTCTTCTCGAGGGAAGCAAATAATTTTATCTTTGGAAATCCTTAATAGAAGATCGGTATTTACTTTGATCTTTTGTAGGACACAGTCGTTAGGTTGTTTTCCTTCTAACAAGTTAAGGAAGCAATTGGAAGTCCAAGGTAGAGGTTCTCCATCACAAATATGGTATTTGTTGATCGTTTGGCAGGCAGTGTCTTTCCATAAATGGGCAGAATGATCAATACTCAGTACTAGGTAGGGTTTTGGTGGTATGAGGATAGTGTTATTTAAGGGAATAGGAATTAACTGGACTAATTGAAAGTCTCTAATGTCAAAGAGTGGGACAGTTAATTGAACATAAATCAAATTCTTGTTAACTTTAGTCTGAATGTGAAATAATCTGTAATATTCATCAGTGTCTATTTTTAAGAGGTTTCTAGAGTTATAAAGAGTTACTAAAGTCTTCAAAATATGTATTAAGTCTGAGTGAGACATGAAGAAATGATGTATAATTCCTGAATAGGAGTTTACTAGTGCATTTTCTAAAGTTTCTAAGTGATTTAAAATGAGTAGAAAGTTCTGTGATATTTGGTTTGCTAAGCTTTGGCAATATACGTTTTTTCCTAAATTATTAAGTTGGTTTATTGTCGTGTTCAAGTGAAACATGATTGATTTTTCATTTGTTTCAATGACCCCTAAAGTTTTGTTTATTCTATCCATTAGTTGCGTATACAGAGAGGTTCTTAGGTTTAGTTGAGCCGTTAAAGAATGTTGATTCCTCATAAGAGTATTTAACTTTGAATTTATGTCTTCTAAGTCATCTGCGTCAGGAGTACCGTATAAGAATTTATTAATTTTTCCAATAGCATTAACTAGTCCTCGTTTTTTTCGATTCATGGGTTGAAAGTTTAGGAATTTTGAGTATACTAGTTTCGAGAGTTGGGTTAAACGCGTGTTTGAATAATTAGTACATATATTCGGGAAATCTAACATATTTTCGGTAGTCTGTTGGATTTGATTTTCGACTATGTTTAAGTCGATGATGTAAGAGAATGAGTGATAGTTATTAATAAGTCGGGTTGGTTGGTAAGTCATTAGGTAGATGGGGTTATGAATGGACTTGATTTTTAGGCAATATGTCCTCAAAATCAACAGTAGTACTAATAGGAGTGGTGACATGTTTGTTGATCTTGTCCTGGATTAGTCTCTGTTTCACCTGAAACAAGGGTTCATCGTCAGAATCATTGTCTGGGGTTTGTTCGAGTGTGTTGTCACGTACTTGATTTTTTGTAAATCGTCCTCTATTAGTAATGATAACGGGTCCTTCGTCTTTTATTACTGTTGCTGATATAAATTTAGGGAGATTCTTTGCGCGTGTAGCTTGGGAATTTCTAATATAAACTATATCGTTCGGATTATAAATTTTTGGTTCTTTGCGATTTTTATTGATTTTTGCTATTATGTTTTCTTTGTCTAGAACTTGGTTTATTCTGAGCTGTTCGTATAGCTCTTGAGTAAGGTTTTTGTGTTCCTGTATATAGTCTGAGGTGATAATTTCGTCTGAGATTTCAAACGGAGAGGGTTTGTCTAAATGTCCAAAAAGAACTTCGAAAGGGGTGTGTTTAGTAAGGGAGTGTATCGACTCGTTGTATCCGATAGTAGCCAATTTCATTAGGTAGTAGTTGGGGAAATTAGGATTTTCTGAGGTTAGGCATCGCATGCTATCTATTAATGAACTATGGAAGCGTTCAACAGGACTGTTGGATGTATGACTATCGGTACTGGTAAAATGTAAAGATATTTTATGCAGGTCACAGTAGTCGATGATCATGGTGTTATTGAATTCTTTTCCTTTGTCACAAATTATTTTGTAAGGTTTTCCGTAGTGTTGGATAAAGGTTAAGAGGTTTTGTTGTACTTCCATTCCTGTTTTAGACTTTAAGGGATAGCTTTGTCCGATTTTCGAGAAAGGGTCGAAGATAGTAAGGTAACATTCATTTGAAAAGTGAAAAAGGTCTATGTGAATAACATCTAGAGGTTTCTTGGGTATTGGTGTATTTTGGAATTTAATTTTCTGTGGGTGCCTGTCGTATTTACAAGTGTTACACGTGTGACAATTTTTTATATATTGGGCAACTTGATAGTTGATATTAGGCCAATAGTATTTTCTCATTATTAAACTAGTTGTGACTTTGGTTCCGCGGTGTACAGTTTTTCCTTCGTGAATATATTTTATTATTTGATTCTGTTTATCTTCTTGAGAGATATCTTCAAGAACTTTATTTGAAATTATACAACTCATTGAGTCGTTGGAGTTTAAGAACCTTTGAAATATTCTAATTATTTTGTGTTTGATAGATTCGTCGTTGAAATTAAAACAATTTTGAGTATTTTGAGTGGAACGTAAGAACTGTTTTACAAATTTAAATACCTCCTCATCGGATGTCCGTGATTTTAGTACAATTCTGTGTCTCTTGTATCCGGGGAAAGGTGTTTCTAAGATATGGGTGTTAGTGACTGCGTTGTCGCTTTCTTTTATAAAAATCTGGTTTTTATAAATGTTAATGGCTGATTTTGAGTAAGGCATTGTGAATGTGGAACTTGAAAGAGCTGTATGTACAGTGTTGTTGTCGAAAGTACGTTCGTCAATGTCTTTTATTAAATTTTCTGCGATTTCTGGGTCTACTTCGGGTAATTCATCTAGAATTGATTGTAGATCTGGAGAATTTACAATCATCGAATTAGTGTCATCATTGTTGATGGCATTAAGTTCTTGTATAGGGGGTCGTGAGAGACAATCTGCGTTTACGTTGAGTTTTGCCTGGTTAGCGAAAGAAGGTTTGTCGTCAGGAAAGTAAAGTATGTTGGGATTTTTCTGAAACGAGTGCATTTTTCTTCGAAATTTAAATGATCTGTGTGGATAGTTTTTATTTAGATCGATTTTTTGTTTAGAGTTTTCTAGGGGACGTATGAAAGTTTCGAGATCTGGATATGATGGAACATCGAAAGGCTGGTCGAAGGTAGCTTGTGTAGAGAATTCCTTCATGTTATGAAGTTCTACTGTCGCATTTTTTGCAGTGGTTAGGGTTTCAGGGATAGTAACTGTGCCGTTTGAGAATGATGGAACTAGAATTTCTCTACTGTAAATATCTACAGGTATCTGTTTTACAAGCACGTCATGTGAATTTAAATCATAGGTGCGTGATGTGTCGTTAGGAGTTCTCAATAATAGGGGTATGCAAACATCATGGTTAAAGAGGGCGTTATTTTTGAAATCTAATAGGAATTTAAATTTTGATAAGTCTTCAAATCCTATTAGACCGTCGTAAAATTCGTGAAAGTTGTATACTAATACGTCAAGTGTGTCGTCTGAGTTAAATTCGTCAAAGGCGGGGATTTCAGCATGAAATTGTATGTCTGTCTCTCCGTGACACGTTTTAATTTTTGTAGAGTTAGTGTACATACAATCAGAATAAAAGTTTTCAATTATGTGGGGTCTAATGATAGTTTTGGAGCAACCTGTATCTATGAGAAGTTTCATTGGGGGGTTTCGGATTTGTATATATGGTAAACTACAAGGGGCGGTTACTGAATTCAATTCGACGATTGATCGTTCCGAGGCTCTTTGAGAAAATTTACGTCCTCATTGTATTCTTCATTTTGATTTTGGAATTCGTCTGGCTCTTCTGGAGTGAGATCGATGTTTTCGGAAATATTTAAGTCTGCAAATCGAGGGTTAGGAATATCAGGATATTCTTCTGGATAATAGTAGTAGCCTACTGTTGGATCAAGTTCAGCTGTGTGTAATTCTTGGGCTATGAAGTTTTGGGGACTCGATTGTTTGAACCATGGGAATTGTCGTTTAATTTGGGAGTTCGTGTGTGGTAGAAATTGGGGCGAAAAATTCTGTTTACTCGTTGAAGGGTTGGCAAAATTTTGTCTAGGTTGGACAGAAACACCAGACATTGGAGTGGGCTTATATGACTGAGTGTTTTGGGGTCTTGGTTTAAAGACGTTTTGATTTTGATTTGTATTCTGTCTTCCGAATACTTGTTGGTTAGTAGGGAAATGTGTTTGAATAGTTTGACGTGGGGGTAAATTCATTGGTTGAGATGGAAATTGAGGTTTAAAGCTATGATTTTGGTTCATATGGAAGTTATTTTTTATGAAATTTTGCGACGATGTCTGTCTTGATGTTTTGTTGAATTGTTCTTCTCGGGCTATCAAATTTATAGCTTCCTCTAGTTTTGTGAAGGGGCTTAAACGTATCATAACCTGGTAGTTTTGTGGTAAGGAATGGGTGTATGTATCAAGCGTTAGTTTTTCGTATATTTTGGTATAAGCTGTTTTTTCTGCAGCTCCGTCGTTTGACTGGGAAAGTTTTGCTAATAGTAAACTTTGTAAGTTTTGCAATCTTAACCCAAAGTCGTGTAGTGATTCATTATTGTGTCGGGTCGTTTGTCTTAGGTCGTGTTCAAGATTTGCAATTGATCTTGGGTCTGAGAAATGGTCTATTAACGTTTTGCGGATGTCCGTCCAGGAATTTAGGTCAAAGCGGCAACCGACTATGGTGAGAGCTTGCCCGTGTAATTTTGATTTAATTGATTGAAGTAAAAAGTTGTTTAAATTGATGTTATCAGGAGTATCGTTTGGTTTCGCGTAGTTAACTTCGAGTGCGTTACAGGCTGTGACAAAGTCATTGAGGGCGAAAACATTACCGTCAAATGGTCTTATGGCATCAACATACATTTTTAATAATTGATAATTAACTTGAGCCATGTCTGTATTTTGAGTACTAACAGAAAGAATAGGATTTAATTTACTGGGTCTTAATTTTGCTTGGATAGGTGTATAAGTATTATTTTCTGGTTCGTTACTTGTGCTAGGAGATGCAATAGCTTCCTCTAGGCTTTCGAGTAAATCAGTGAATGACATATGAGTGGTCTACTTAATTATAGGGTCGAGGATCTGACTCTTCCCTGTCTGTAAATTACAGAATGTAATAAACAGCAACTTAATTCTTTAGTTGTCTACGATAGACTGACTTAGCAACTAATAGTTTTTTTCCAAATATCACACAAATTCTATTAAGAGATAGTAAGTGAATTTAGAAAAAATTTAATTTCAAGACCGAAAGGATCACAAGAGTTTGAAAATTAAACAATTAAGTGACTTTCAATTTGAATTTGAGAAAGGGAAGCGTTCTAAGGAGCTGAGTATTGACTTACGTTTTTCTTCTCCTCCACGTAGGTTGTTTGGATAGGCCTCAACAATAAAGATTGACTTCTGGCGTCGTACCTCTGGGACTTCTTGCTCGATGCAGGATTTTTCTCAGGGGGTGACTCGATGCACTGAACAACTTGCCAAAAGGGCACTATCCTACCGAGACTGCGCCAAATAAGTTTACGAGGATTTCTCGGTAGAAGAAAACTGCAATATTGGACTAACTTCTTTATTAGAACAGCTTACAACACTTTCTGCTGGCTGCGAGTTTGGTACGGATATTTATATGTCCGGTTTATCAAACTTGTGGCCATTTGATAATATTTATAACTATATTTATTAGACGTTTAATAATCAAAATAAAATAATGGGTAAACAAGTGATAGCGTAAAACTATCAATAATATTTATAACTATATTTATTATGACATTTACTAGTATCGTTATCAAAAATAAAAATAACGAGTAAACAAGTGATAACGTATAACTCTCCTTAGCTGAATATTATTTAGTTGTGAATCTTAGACTAATTATAACTAAACTTTAACTTGCCAGGTATTTTACGATAAGTTTTGTTTAAAATTGGGATTCTTGGAAAATCCATAACATTCTAGAGCCCATAATTCAAAAACTGTTAGGTTTTGATAGCAATAATAAAATTTGTTCATTTTATTATGATCTGCATTTTTATTTGAAAGTTTTTTCTATCTGCAACGGTTAACAAATTATATACAAAAAAAGAAGAAATTACCCGCCAATTTTCAATATGGCGCCCGTAGTGCAGCATCGATTTTAGGGAACTTTTTGAATATTTATTAAGAAGGCGAATGCAACATCTCTGCTAAATTCCTTACTTGTACTAATTTGTTCATGATCAAAACCTATTTTTCCTGCACTTAAAAGTGGTAAAAGGATTCACTGGCAATTATTATTTGCAGGGTTGGGTAGATCCGGAATAAAATCGGGAATCACTTTTGGAATTTAGGTGTGCGATAAAGATTATTATAATAAATTACTATCCTGCAAGCAAAAGACGCTGAATGAAAGTTTAACGTATTCTTCTCCATGAGTGAAAATTTACAACTTTATTTTTTATTTAAATTTCATAATACTTTAAAATAACTGACTCAACAATGTAGTTGGCCTCAAGTTTATAAAGTACCACTCCTGTACCGTAAATAAAAGTTAATTAATTATGCACTTCGCCTACTTTGATATGGCATATTTTATAATTAGAAAATCTTCAAACTGTCAACTCGAATGTTGGTGTAAAATTATGATACTATGAAATAGATAGCAATATCATGACATAGAATATATAATATAAACGTTGCGTGAGGAAAAAAGTAATATTTCATATTTTATGTACATGTTGTTCAATGTGTCCATATTACCAGCTGGGGAAACGCAGTTGGTTACAGCGGGGGTGTGAGGCTATTGCGACAAATGAGTGTCTCGGTATAGATTACTTACTTATTTGGTACAAAATTGGCATGAAATGATAGGATATGTAGAGACCATGCAGATTCCGAACACTGTAATGAACAAGGCAAATAACTCCAAAGATCAGAAGGCCGTCATGTTTCATATTGAAAATATTTTAAAGCAGTTTCTAAGTATAGATAACAGAATTTTCAATTTTATCGAAACGTCAACACAAATGTAATTAGTTAATTTTTTAAATCTTAAATTATTTTTCAAATGATTTACTTTCAATTTTAAGTATTTTTTAGATAAATAAAATTAAATGTGAAAAAACAAACTTTTTTAAAAACAAGCTTTTATTATTTAGGTATACTGAAACGAAAAAAAATAAAAATAAAAAAATATAATTGTCTTAAAAGCTTGTCGCGCGCGAGAAGTTCATACAGGCATTAACTTTTTTTTGACAGAGATTGTAAGTACCGAAGTAAGTTTTTTTTATTTTTATGCACGCGACAAGCTTTTAAGACAATTAATTTTTTTATTTTTTTCGTTTTAGTACACCTAAATAATAAAAGTTTGTTTTTAAAAAGTTTTTTTTACATTTAATTTAATTTTTAAATTTTTAGCTACGCCTTAATTTGTTTTATATATTCATTGCGTCGTTCCTATCCGATATAAAATTTATGTTTAAACCGGATTCTTCACCATTCCTTAGAATGCAACGTATAAGCGAATACACTATACGATTAAATTATAGTGTTAAAACTAAAAAATTTTGTCCGCCATCTTGGGACGTCCGCCATATTGAATTTAGTGTGACGTCATTTTATTTTCGTATTCTTCTTAGCAAACCCTGTCATTTGATACCCATATCATGGGGGTGCATAAAAAATAACTGGCCCGCCATCTTTGGGAGTCCGCCATATTAGATTTACAATGCGTCAATTAGCTAACCATGCATTGTCATCCAAACTAAACGTGTATGCAAAATTTCATCTCAATCGGTTGGGGATAACTGTTCTAAAATTGACTTGCAAGATTTGAACTAAACAAACATACATACAAAGCAAGTTAAATAAAAGCTTGTAAAAATCAATTACTGTGCATTTATTGTGGTGCAAAGGGTATTTAATGAATAATTTAGACAAAAATAAGAGTAAAATTTTGGTCAAATAAATATTTGTAGCGGCTATGGCTATGTACACTTTCTTGGTAGATTTATTGCGTTTATTTAACAAATATAAATGTATTTATAAGTAATCACTCCTGAACTGTTAGCCCAGAAATTTCTAGATTTTAACCCAGAGTAAATTTTAGTAAAGCTAAAAATTGGCACAGTTCTATTTGATATGCTTAACAGTATATCTAAAATCCTCTAGCGTCTCGTGCCGGCTCCCTGGAATTCTGAAACAAATGATTAGACCCATGAAATAAGGCTCAAATACAAGAGGTGACCATGGTATCTCATTTGGATAGTAGAAGCGAAATTAAAAAAATGTCTCGCATTACTCTCCTTTTTCCATCGTGGGGGCTTTTTTATGGCAGATACGCCTCGAACAAACTTTCCATCGAGAAATAAGTTTTCCGAAGAAACCTTTGGAATAAGTATATGATCGATAATGGCGGAGCTACGCGTGCCTAATGAATACACCCGCGTTGCCTTTCGAGACCCCGGTTGCGCTGCGGTCAGAGTTCTGTTCCGCTTCTCCTGAAAGCTCGCTTTGCACATCACGGAATTTACTTTATTTAAAAATGTGGTCTGAAATAACAAAGATTCGCAGAAAGATTGATTGATTATTTTATAAGTCATTCTTTAGTAGTCATGCATCGCATCATCTTCCTCAATTCCATCGCATCATCTTCCTCTTTGGAAGAGCTCTCACAGTTAATACCACAGCATTTCTCACATATTACTCTGGAAAGGTTTATGATATTGATTTGTTTGGTACTGTCGTGAGCAAAAAAAAATATTTTTTTCTAATGTAAATCTGTCTCACTTGCAATGAATTTTGACAAATAAATGACAATGTCACAAAAATTAAAGTTAGATGTACACAACTAGATTCTGGCAAAAATATGTTATAAGACTTGTCCCATTTTTTTGCTCACGACAGTACTCATATGTATTATAACGAGATCTAGAACTAGATTATATTTTGATCTTATTCCGTTGAAGGGTGGGGGGTAAATAGGTAAGCAAGTAAGACTTCATAAAATTGGGATTTAGTATATGCACGAGAAGCTAAAGTCTCATTTTTTTTTGGCATCAACCACCCCCACTGTCATTCCAACTACCCCCATACCATTATTAAAGGGAGTGAAAAAATAAAATTCTGATTTAGCGCGTGTACAAAAACTAAAGGCCCCAATTTTACTTCAACATCCAGTGGAACTATAGTAACGACAAATTTTTATTGTTCAAATAGGCTAGAATGTCATGAAACGTCGAGATTTTAAGTTTGAGCAAAAAAAAATTCTGTCTGTCTGTCTATAAATTTTTTTGTGCACACGATTACTCTGGAACCGTTTAAGATATTGACTTGAAATTTGGTACACGTATGTATTTTAACGAGATCTTTTTCATCACCCGTTGAAGGGTTGGGGGGTAAATTGGGGTAATTAGTATATACAAGAGAAGCTAATGTTTCAAAAAAATTTTTGGCATTAGCCACCCCCATTACTACCCCCACCCCATTATAAAAAAGGGGGGGAAAATAGTGATTTAGCGTGTGTAAAAGAACCAAAGGCCTCAAAATACTTTTTTTACTTCATCCATCCCCACTACCACCCCCCCCTATCACAACCCCCACCCCACTACCGATGTGTGATATCGTTTTATGTGTTTTTGGGGTAGACTATTTAAAATATTATTTTTACAATTAATTATCTTTTATTTATTTGCTTTTATCATATTAAAATATTATATTATTAAAGTTCCATAAACAATTATTTCCACATACAAAATTTTTTCGTTGTGAGATACTTGGTGCAGCAAATCTAGTATGTGGAAGTAGTGATTCCTTGGGCAGCGGTTTTTACATCAGCCACCCCCACTTTAGAATTGAAATACTGTATCAATTGTTTTTGAATTTAAGTTACTCTAAAGAGGCAATACAATTTTACTTTCATTAACTCTATTATTTATTTTACCTGCTAATATAAGAAGTAAAACCATTTAATTAACTATGATTTCATCGTTTGTTTCATTTAGAGTAGTATTATTATGAGAAGATGACAGGGGCGGAGCCAACATGCGCGAATATTTTTGCCAGTGGCATAGCGTCATCTGGAGTATAGAGGTGTGTAATTGTAATACAAGTTTCGCGGTCAAGGAGCTGGTAATGGAGTAGATTAAAACTTGCCAACTGTTACGAGTAACTTCTGTCTAGGAGAAGTGCAAGAATAGTAATTTGTACTAAACTTTGCCTAATAAAGTTGTTTTATTATTATTATTACCGCCGCTACCGCTCTACTGTATGCCACCGCCGCCGCTGGTGTCGACATTGAATGTCACGTAATTCGTTCTCATTGGCTTAGAATGATGGAGTGCAGAAACTCGTTTCTGCGCATATTTTGTGCTGTCATCTTCTCATGACAATACTACTCTATTTAATAAATTCACCTTATCATGCGCATTCAGTAACTGATATTGTGTAACGGTAGGACACGCCAATGATATATCGAATATATTCTACTAAGAGTAACATAAAATAATTTATAACTGTCACCGAATTTAAAATACCATACAATGTAAGAAAACTAATAAATTGCTCCTTATAAGTTCGGGATATTGCAAATAACATTTTCTGAACTGGGGTAGTTTCACCAATGTTAACAACCTGACATTAGCATGTCATTTATAAAAAGCAAACTTGAATATGTATACAACCTTGTAGTCTAGCTAAAGCAAATAAACGTTTTTTTAAACAAAAGGCTTTGATCATAAAATCTTTTAAGCAGATTCAGGTTATTATTTATTAATAGTATATTACGTAATGAGTGTTGTAAGGAGCATATTACGCACGAATGGAAAAGTTACGCACGATGCCGCGTAGCGGCGAGTGCGTATTTCCATGAGCGCGTAATTGCTTTAGAACTCGAATTATGTACTATACTTTACCTACGACCATATTTATTTATTTATTTAGTAAAATCTGGATTTATTTTACTTGTCAACAATATTATTCAACAAATATTATGTCAGTTTTGACAGCGTTTGAAAATTACGTAGGCGCATTTGTTTTTTTAAACCCCGCGTCAGCGATATAAGCCACCTATAATTGCTTGTCCCGTGTGTTTTGTTTACCGTGCGATTTGTTTACAGTGGGATTTGTTTACAATATGTAAAGTTCAATTTACATAGATGGCAGGTAGTGTGTTTTTTACTATTTACAGTAGTGATCGTAGGTAAATGAAATTAAGTTACTTGTCCCGAGACAGAATACTTGTCATAATTACACTGAATATTGATTGATTTAAAAATAAAAATTCAACACGCTTACGAAAATTCAAAGAAGCGGCTGTTCTTCAAACTCACATCTAAAGGTCTTCTAATATTCCTTGACATTTTTAAATCAAATGTTGGTGTAAATTGTTTCTATAACTCCTATAATATACTCGAAAGCTTCCCATTGGCATTGGTATTTGTTGTAGCATTATTTAATCAATCTAAATGTGTTCAGCCTTGGTAACCAGGTAGTAGTTGAATGCCTTATTCCATACACAATGATTACGTATATAAATAATAATTAACACGCGTTTAAGCAATCCTTTCGCTAATATATTAATAGACAAGCCTGATTCGTAATCAGTGTTTTTGTTAGCTCGAATAATAAGAAGTCATATCCAAGGAACTAAGTAATACGGAAGCGCTGAGCTGCCATAGTTTTCTAAAAAAATTTTGTATAATTTGCAGAATTTACAGAAAAACTGTAAATCATCAGAAACATCCAATATACAGGGTGTATCACATAAAATTCCCCGGGCAACCTACGTGGTTGCGAGATATTCCGTAAAATCCAGTCGTTAGATATTCTTGGTGATTTTATTTTGTCTTTCAAATGTTGCCAATGACAGTCTGCGGCCTGAAAGAAATTTTTGGATGGCAGGAACTTTGGAAGTATCATGTTATTAAAGTATGTTTAAAGTACTTTTCGTAGTGCGCACTTTTCCATTAAAATCAGTGGTATACGAGATAAAGCAAAAAAATCCCCAGTATTTGGTAACTAGCAAGGAAATTAAAATTCACTAAAAAGTGATCACTAGATGTAATAAGTAGCTTTCAATTTAAGTAATTCGCAATTGTTCAAATGGCCGTACAACGATGGTGCAGAAGTGCAAAATTATTTTTTGATAGCTGATATTAGATAATATACGCGATAGGGTATGGTATATAACGTTGTAAAAATACGTTTTCTTTTGTAAAACCATCAGTTTTCAAATTATCGGATATTTTCTACTTTTAAATTTTTTAGAATAAGTATAGTATAATTTGGATCAACCCCTGTATCTTTTTTGTTAATTATTTATTTTTAAAGTGAACTTTCAAAATTGTTTCCTTCAGGGACACACATGTTAAACCGCTTAATTAATGCTTTCCCACTTATTTTCAAAAGGTATTTCTATCTGCTGTGGCAAGAGTCGCAAATATTTCGTTGTATAGGTCTTTCATATTATCATCGTTTGACGCCTCGGAGCGCCTCTGAAACATGGACGTTAGGGAGGCAGACAAATGGCGTACTGGTGCTTTTGAGATATTATTGGAGAAGTTTATTACGAATTCCATCGCACCAACAGATCGATTCTGAAGAAAACGACTCTTCAGTATCTTATTACCCCGTATGCAGCATTTTTGGTCACATAAATTGAACACAGCTTAAAATAGAACAGTTAGGAAAAATGAGATGGTAGGCTGTGAAGAATGTGCCATCCAAGACGTTGGTTGGGCAGATGTTATCAAAGAACTGATAGGAAAGAACTTTGGTGAGGTCGTACGCCCAGCAGGCAACCGTAACAAGTCCACAGCATGTTGCACTCAGACATGCTAGGAATCCTCTAATAACGTGTCACCCAGCAACGGAGGGTGAACTAGAACACTGATATGTCACAAAAGTCTGTCAAGATAATATTTATAAGAATAAGATCAGGTTACACACTTTCACTATTACGTTGTGTTTTACTCCATATTCATTTTGATTTTATTACCTAAGTTGGTTACAAACAAATACAGGGTGTCCCAGATTTAAATGGACATACTCTAGTGGAAGGTAGAGCACACTCAGATGAGTTCAAAACACCCCTATACTTATCGTTGAATGTGAACCGTTTTTGAGATACGGGGTATTTTATGGTTTTTGACCAGAACTTTAGTCCGCCATATTTTTGAAATGACTGCACATATTTAGATAACATTTGGTATACATATTATACTCTTTTAAGTTAATGAATAGCTTAAGTGATTTTGGAAAAATTCCAGGACCGACCTCCATTTTTTTAATATCATCACACTGTATATTATTTTTTGGTAAAAGTTAGTACACTTTTAAAAAGCCTATGGACCAGTTTATACAATAATGTCATAATATTTGATGGCACGTTTATAGTTATTCTTCAATACATTTTCAAATGTATTGAAAGACCAAATTTGACATTCTAAAAATAATACAATCCAGTTGCTAACATCATTATTTTATTAATTTTAGCTAAATACCCCGCAGAAGAGGTTGTTATTTGTTTTTGTTTTGACATTCTGTGCTTCTAAGCTTTTTTAGTTTAAATTTCATCCAAAATAATAAACATTCCATTTCTTTCATGAAAGAAAAATAATGTTAGTGAAGAGGCTTGAATTAACAAGCACATTTAAAATTAAACACTTTTTTAGAATAACATGAAAATATTAAAGACAAAAGTTTGCGATTTTATTTTGACAAAATAAATTTATTTAGAACTTTAAAAAATTGAACAAAAAAAATTAAAAAAGGTGCAAATAATTAAAACTATAACTGGTTGTCAAAATGAATGCCCCCAGCGACAATACATTTTCGAGAACATTTTAATATGTTTTTCACTGACCTAACAATCACTTCCGGGTTATTTCTAATGTTATCACATACAGTAATAATTTTTTCTAGAATCTGTGATAGATAGATGATTATTGTAAATACCACACCACACATGAATATTAAATCTTTATTGGGAATGTTTCTGAATCACTGCATGTGGATTTTCGATTGCCCAAACATGCCGATTTCTACAGTTGTCAATTCCGTCACGTGTGAATTGGGCTTCATCTGTGAATAGAACTCTCGATATTGTTCTTCTGTGAGCCAAAATCTACCTACAAAATGTTAAGCGGGGAACGTCGTCGCCGTCTTCTAGACGTTGAACTGTCTCAACATGAAATTGATACAAATCTTCCTTTTTTAATGTTCGCCATACTCTTGTCTTGGGTACTGCTAACTCATTACTTATTTTTCTAACACTTTTGGATGGATTATTTTCCACAACCTGTAATATTTGTTCTTCTTGTGGAAAAACTCTGGGAACATGTTCATGCTTTGTCATTGACGGAAATTGTCCATGTTCCCTACTAAACTGGTATACCTCTGATCTTATACACGGCGATTTGGAAAACGCCTTTGATACTCTCTTTTTGCAGCTCTCCCATTTCCGTCGCAAAAGCCATACACAAAAGTAATATCCGTATAATCTTCATTACTAAATTGAAACGGCATCTTAAAATTTTTAGTTTTTGTAACTGATTTTTTATCACTTATTCTAATAATTACTAAGAGCAAACAACAATTCTTATTTGTAAAATTACACATTTGACATGTGCCTACTTGGGATTTTTAATGCAACAATGTCATGTGTTAATCGCATCGTTTTATTACTTATTTTTTATTTGTGAAATAAATGAAATGTGCTTTATTTTGGACGGAAAAGACACTGAATGTCAAAACAAAAACAAATAACAACCTCTTCTGCGGAGTATTTAGCTAAAATTAATAAAATAATTATGTTAGCAACTGGATTGTGTTATTTGTAGAATGTCAAATTTGATCTTTCAATACTTTTGAAAATTTATTGAAAAATAACCATATACGTGCCATCAAATATTATGACATTATTTTATAAACTGGTCCATAGGCTTTTTAAAAGTTTACTAACATTTACCAAAAAATAATATACAGTGTGATGTTAATGACCCCAAGATCCATATTAAAAAAGTGGAGGTCGGTCCTGGAATTTTTCCAAAATCACTTAAGCTATTCATTGACCTAAAAGAGTATAACATGTATACCAAATTTTATCTAAATATGTGCAGTTATTTCAAAAATTTGGCGGACTAAAGTTCTGGTAAAAGACCATAAAACACGCCGTATCTCAAAAACGGTTCGCATTCAACGGTAAGTATAGGGGTGTTTTGAACTCAGCTGAGTCTGCTCTACCTTCCACTAAAGTATGTCCGTTTAAATCTGGGACATACTGTATATCTGATTTTCTGTTTTGGAAAAAAATAGGTAATATACCCATCGCCGTAAAATAAAGGCATATTTATTACACTAGCTTAAATACGCAATCAACTTTTTTTATCCCTTAATCAGCTGATATCGCCATATTGTAATATCAGCTTGTGCTCTATTGCAAATTTCCCCAATGAAGATTTTAATACGTTTAGTTGTAAAAAAAAACTGAAAGTGTCTGCTGGAACTACCTTTTCTACTACGTATTTTTTTTAATATGTATTTCTTCAATAAATACGTCCATCTAATTTGCATCTTCGCAAGTAGTACCTTTAACTTTCTTATATTATTATATATGGCACATCTGTCATAATGTCAATATATTAATCAATATTTTTTATAGCTAATTATCCAATGTCAAATTTATCAGATACATACGCTAATATTTTATAGGTACCTACTAGATAGCCTCAGTTTAGACTTTGATTTAACAAATATTTTAATGAAAAACCGCTGCCCAAGGAATCACTACTTCCACATCCAGATTCTCTATCCAAGTTACTCACAACGAAAAAACTTTGTATGTGAAAATAATTGTTTATGGAACTTTAATAATATAATATTTGAAATCCTCTACCCCAAAAACCCATAAAACGATACCCCACATCGGTAGTGGGGTGGGGGTGGTGATAGGGGGGTGGTAGTGGGGGGTGGATGAAGTAAAAAAATATTTTGAGGTTTCTGGTTCCTGTACATGCACTAAATCACTTTTTTTTCATCCCCTTTAATAAGGAGGTGGGGGTGGTAATGGGGGTGGCTAATGCCAAAAATTTTTTTGAGACCTCAGCTTCTCTTGTATATACTAAATACCAATTTCATGGACTCTTACCTGCTTGATTTACCCATTTACCCCAAATTTACCCCAATTTACCCTCAACCCTTCGACGGAACAAGATGAAAATATAATCTAGTTCTAGATCTCGTTAAAGTACATATGTGTACCAAATTTCAAGTCAATATCTCAAACGGTTCCACAGTAAACGTGCCCACAAAAAAAAGTTACAGACAGACAGAAATTTTTTTTTCGCTCAAACTTAAAATCTCGACGTTTCATGACATTTTAAGCCTATTTGGACAATAAAAAATTTAAAAAATTTTTTTGTCGTTACTATACTTCCACTGGACGTGGAAGTAAAATTAGCTATTATTTAAATTGGACTACTCAGCTCTTATATTAATGTTAAAAAATACAATCCGGCACTAAAATTATATCAGCCCAATTACTCTTTCGATATCTCTAGACGTTCCCAAATTATAAGAACTTTTGTTTGTATCGCGGTGTGACGAAACTAAACTTTTGTTTTTTGGCATACGAACTTGCGACCTTTTCTATCTGTAGAAAATCAAAGAAAATCAAAGGTGTGTAGTGGGGATATTTTTCCAATTATGTTTGCGATATCTCCAGCCGTGCCCGAGTTATAAGAACTTTTTGTTTTTGATTGGGGTATCACTAACGAACTTTCTTGTTTCTTGACATACGAACTTGAGACTTTTCTTCTATCGGTAGAGGCTCACCAAGGAGTACCAGGAATGTAAGGAGATTGTTTCAATTATCAGTTATATCTCCAACTATCCTGAGTTTATAAGGACTTCTTGTTACTAATTGACAATGATTGAAGGTTAAACTGTGCATGCTTCTCCATAAGCCGTTCATATCTTTGTTCCTACCTTTTCATTGTCAATGTTACTCTTATTTTATTGTTTCATGTTTTTTTCTTAAAAAAGTTGTTCTGCGACTTTTTCACTGTTCTCATTATATTTTGTTCGCGAGGTTACATCGAAAAACGCAACAATTGTTCCATCTAATACCCCTAAAAAGTCTAAAAGAAATTATTTAATTTGACAGTGACTTTGCCATTATTATATTCGTTGAAAAGATAATATAACAGACAACACGAAATAGATCAAACAGCATATTTATTCCTGAAGACCGCCATCATGCGGCCAATGGAATTAATACTTTCAAATCAAACATCTCTTTCTATCCGTGGGTATAAGTGATTAAAGATCAATGATCATTTATTTTTCAGCAATTAGACGGCGATCAGGTAAATAACCATTATCCACAGGCATTTCGTACTAAACAAGTATAAATACATTGTTAATAACATTTCAAAGCAAAATATCTACGTAATGTTAGTTCTAACATGAGAGACACACTGTATATTGAAGTTTTGATATCTTGTACATCTTCGTTTTTTTGTATGATTAATGAAAAACCTTGGCAACGTTTTGCTCTAAAATTATAATAAAACGTAGTCTATATAAAACAACGATTTACACGGTGTACAGCTTCTGGCGTATGTATAATGAATATGGCCTAATTTGAATAGGGAGTATTCTACCATACTAACATAAACATAAACACATAAACACACCACATATAGTAAACCCCCCAAATCCAAAACTAAGGCTGTCCATTTGGAAAAACGCAAACGTATAGCCATACCTACCGATATTGTCAGAACCGGGGCTGGGACTCGAACCCAGAACGCGATAGACGGTCGATCAGCATATTCGCTACACAATACGCCTTAGCCAACTGAGCTACCGCGCCGTTACTGTTTTACATAAGTTCCGAATTTGAGATACGAAAGGTCTGGTTTTCTCATTTACAGTTAATTCAGGCTAGGGTGTCTGTTGGGGTGTTTTATCCACCGAATGGGTGGAAACTCATCGGATTTTAATTCGTCTCACCACTGAGACTTAAAACCGGGTAAATTCTTATTCTTTATTGGGCATTTTGCAAGAAATTATGAACATGCCACAAATAAATAATTAAAAAGAAAGTAGATGCATTTCAACCAACATAAAAAATGTTAAAAAGGAGGAAGTTCTCAATTCGACCCGTATGTACGTGTGTTCATACATTACTCTGGATTGGCTTAAGCGGTTTCTATGAAATCTTTCTCAGACTGCAAGGTAGGTTTAGGCGTTGCTCCCTTTATAGTTTCATTAAGCTACGTTCTGTGTAAGGTGAGCAACAAGTTTTTAAGTCGTAAATTTGACGAATGCGCTTGTGATAAAAAATATTAAATTTCGTCGGGATTGCATTAAAATTGGTAGTCATATATTTTTAGAGCAGCTGGTATTGAACCTGTGCCAAAAGTTAAAAATTCAAAATGGGTGCCACAGTTGCAACATTTTTTCGATTTACATGAAATTTGATATATGGAAATTTCAGAATTCTTTGATAACGAGTGTTGTGATTTAATGAATTTGTTATTATTATTATTTTATAAAAAAAATAGTAGGCGAAAAAAAAGATGAGTTGTTCTGATGATTTTGGTAAAGAGATTGAATAAATAATAGAAACTGTCAAGAGATTTTCATTGAAAATATTTGTTGGTTCTTATTATTTCAGGTTAGTTTACGTCGAATCTGTACAACGAGCCTGACGTTAGAGCTTATTTAATTCAAAACGACGGATGTTTTGTTTTACAGTGTAGAAGCTAAATAAAGAGGACATTAAAAAAAGGGCAAAATAATATTAAAAAAAAATGAACCGCCTTAAAAAAGTCACTAACAATTATAAAATAAAATTTCACAGTTAATTAATGCTATATTGTTCAGCGAGCGTGTAATAGCTTTTATCCAACACAGGCATAGAATATGGCTATTTCTATGGTGATTTTACATATAGAATGTGATGTTTTACACACTAGTCAGAGAATATTAAAATAGTCACTAGTCATAGTATGTAAAAAGTAATATCAATATTTTTATAAACCTTTAAAGTTGCCTTCAGCATTGAATACTTATTCCACACTGCACAATTTTATTGTCCGTTAAGAAAATAAGCCAGCATTACATCTCCACTTACACCAGCAATGCCTTTGCGTTTTGCCCAATCGTCACATTCGTTTAATTCTTTGTTATAGAAAGCTTTGGATTTCTTAAGCAGTAAGTTTAAACAAACTTCATTTGCTTCTTTTCTAATTTCTTCCGGGACATAAAAATTTTCATCCATTTTCACTATCCTATAATTATTTTTTACCGTTATTTGTGGTTTATGTGTAGAAACTAGTAAACAATAAATAACAATCAATACCATAGCAACCATTCTATGACCTTCCCAATTACAATGATTTTTACAAACAAAATATAAACATTAATTTGTCAAATGAATTATCAAATTTAAAAATGTTATTCAAATTAAATTTCATTAAAAGTAAGTGTTGGATAAAATTTTGTATTGTACACGTGTATATTTGCACATTAGTAACTCAAGGAAATTAGCTTTTTCTTACGTAACTAGTGTGACACACTAATCCAATAAATAACTGTTTTCTACGACTACGGAATAATCCATTAATTATCTATACTTTTTGAACAAGTAAATGTGCTCATCACTCACTGCCGTTTGTAATAATTTATTACTCAATGGACTAGAACCAATCACAAGAGTTCATATTCATTACTTACTAGTTTTTGTGGAGCAATCACAAAAGGCGATTTAAAGTTCAAAAACACCGCGTATGCCCATTTTTTTACCGACTTCAGGTGGAGGATCTTAATTCGACCCGTATGTATATTTGATGCTATTTGTACAAGCATTACTCTGAATTCGATTTCTATGAAATATCTCTGAAAATGTAAGGTATAGCTCGGCGGTGGTCCCATATTAATTTCATCAAGCTACGTCCAGTGCAAGATGAGCAAAAACTGGAAACAAGACTTTCTTAGTTAAAAATTTTCCAATATTTGGCGAAGGCGCCGCGCAAATTTCGTCGGAACTGTATTAAAATTGATAGCTAGTAGATATTTTAGGATACCGAATCTGATCTCAAAAATGAAAAATTATATCCAATGCGGTTGCCATAATGCAACATTATTGCAAATTTACATGAAATTTTGATATATGGAAATTTCGGTATTATTTCATAACGAAAAAAACAAGAAATTGGTTAATCACATTACGAAGTAATGCATCTTACCGATTTTATGGAAGATTTTATTAATTAAAAAAGCGACACTCTAATATGTCTGTACAATGTACCAGTTCTTTTTCAGGTTTGTTTTTAAGTGCCAGTCTATATATAGAAAGTGTCATTTACTTCTTTGTATGGGAAAGCTTTCAAAGGCGCCTCGAATACATGGGCGGCGGCGAGGTTGTAAAATAGTTTTTCAACTTTGCATTTCAATATTATTCCTCTTGGAATCCAAGCAAAATATATAAAATATAAAAGAATGAAACGAGAACAAAACCTATTTATTTTATGAAAAAAGATCTCAAAGACAAACTGTTATAGTTTGCCCAAAAAAACACTGTGCAACTTTAAATAAAAAATGTATCATTGATTTGACAGTATTAACATTAGGATACAAACCATTACAAAAAATATGTTTAACGTGACGTTTTAAAGTAAATAAAGATGAAGTTCTCACTCGCAACCAATTGATACAGTAAATGCTGGAAGAAAACAAACTCATTTTCTTATTTTAATTTTAAGAATAGAAAACCAAAGAATGACCCAAAATTTCGCTCCTTTTGGGGACCTCATGAATTCGATTCAAAAGTGATCTAAATGATAGCTTATAATGATACTTTAAAGTGGGAAAAATTTCAAGCTGAACATATTTTTTTTTAGAGATATGATGAGTCGAACCAGTTAGTTGACCTGTTCACGGCAATATGAATCCAACATTCTTGGCAAACTCGTTCATTATGTTCTAGATTCTCCAATACGCAAAGTGTATCATTTTCTATTTAAAATCTTCCGTTCTTTTCGAATCTGTCATTGTATTTTAGCAAAAACATTATTCATATAACATTATCAAGTGAGGTATAGTCGATTTTACAGGAAAAAATCAGGATTTTTGCTGTTAATATTCGATTAATCGGTATTTTTATACTGAAGAGTTAGCAAATCTCGATAGATAAGTATAAGTGCTTCGTATATAAATCCATCGATATTTGCTACGTTTTCAGTAGAAAAATTCCGACTGATCAAAGATGTTTAGCAAAAATGCTAATTTTATTTTCTACAGAAATATTTTGTAACTTTCTTGTACTATATTTCTGGTAAAATCTAATGAAAGATTAGAAAAGGATGGAAAATTTTACGTTAAAAATGGTACTGCTTGTATCTGTTGAGAATTTTAAGATAACGCAAAGGGTCACCGAGAATGTCGGATTCGCCTTGGCGTGGATGAATAGAATAACGAGTTTAAGTCGTCATATCTCCCAAACAAAAACTATGCTCAACTTGAAATTTCGACTACTTTAAAGTATCACCATAAACTATCATTTGGACCACTATTAAATAAAATTCATGAGGTCCCCAAAAGGGGCGAAAAATAGAGTTTTTTTGGATCACTCTTTCGCGCTGATATATATTTTGCAAAAATTTAATTTATTATCGATTCTATTCATCCTTATGAGATTTCAAGTTCACCTACCTTGAACATAATATATTTTCTTTTTAAAATCATTTCCATTATCGTAAACATCGGATTCATCATGCATTTTACGTGACAAATAAACAGCAAGAGATCGCCTGTTATTTTGGGAGAATTTCCTTTCTGCGGTGTCCATTTCTTAACCAAATAACCGTGTATAATAATTTCTCAAGTTGTAATTTTGCGGAGTGAGAGGGAAATATGTGTTTATTTTGGGTTTAACATAATTATTTTAAGAACCAAACAAGGTATGATATTCAAAACGGTTTTAAACACTTACTATTAATTGTTCCAACAAATACAATTATATACATTTTCTATTGTAAATTTTCGTTATGGTTAAATACCATGTCGTAAGAGTGAAAATAGTTAATATTTTCATTGTTATAACACGACGTTCAACTATAACAAAAATTTACAATAAAATATATACAGTGTGTTTCACTTCTCGTGAAAACATCCCTGTATCTTTTTTATTTGTGACCCAATTCATTTCAAATATGTATCAGCTATATAACTCCATAAGAAAACTTTATTCAACACATCAATGCCGTCTAGATCTAAAACACCGGCCTACTGCGATAAAAAGAAAATCGCAATTTCCGAGAAATCATAGTAGGCTTAGAGATAGACAAAAATTTTGTTAATAAAAGTTGTACGAAATCGATTGATATGCCCCCTGTCAAAAATTTTGTGAAAATCAGAATATTTTCAAAAAAAAAATAATTTGTTTCACTTCTCGTGAAGACACCCCTGTATATTTTTTATTTGGGTCCGAATTCATTTCAAATTTTTATAAGCCATGCAACTTCATAAGACCACTTTACTCAACATAAAGTGCCACCTAGATCTAAAACGCCGGCCTACTGCGATAGACAGAAAATCGCAATTTTCGAGAAATCATAGTAGGCTTAAAGATAGACAAAAATGTTGTTAATAAAAGTTATTCAGAATCACTAAATATGCTCCCCTGTAAAATTTTGTGAAAATCGGAACATTAAAAAAAAATTGTTTCATTTCTCGTGAAGACACCCTTGTATCTTTTTTATTTGTGACCGAATTCATTTCAAATTTTTATCAGCCATACAACTAAATAAAACCACTTTACTCAACATATAAGTGCCGTCTAGATATAAAACGCCGGCCTAATGTGATAAAGAGAAAATCGCAATTTTCGAGAAATCATAGTAGGCTTAGAGATAGACAAAAATTTTGTTACTGAAAGTTGTTCAGAATCACTAGATATGCCCCCTTGTAAAATTTTGTGAAAATTGGAATATTAAAAAAAAAAATTGTTTCACTTCTCGTGAAGACACTCTTGTATCTTTTTTATTTGTGGCCGAATTCATTTCAAATTTTCATCAGCTATAGAACTCCATGAGAAGATTCTATCTAACATATAAAGAGAACTTTTTACAGCAAATAAAAGTTATACACAATTATTATTGAAACTATTTGTTATTTAATTACACTTGTATGCAAAATTTCAGCTCGTTTGAATAACGGGAGGTGGGTGAATTTGATTAATTCATACATAATACATATATACATACATACAGATTACAAAACCCATAGAAAAAGAGAAAACGATATTACATTTAAGTTGATGTGTAATAATAAAAAGTGTCCCTTTTAGCGTTTTATTGAATGCCGATTTTTGTTCACAACTTTCATTTGTTGGAAATAATTATCTTTAGGTGTTAGATAAAATCGCCATATGGAGTTGTATGGCTGATAAAAATTTGAAATGAATTTGGCCACCAATAAAAAAGATACAGAGGTGTCTTCACAAGAAGTGAAAATATTCCGATTTTCACAAAATTTTACAGGGGGGGCATATTAAGTGATTCCGAACAACTTTTATTAACAATATTTTTGTCTATCTCTAAGCCTACTATGGTTTCTCGAAAATTGCTATTTTCTTTTTATCACAGTGTGCCGGCGTTTTATCAAATCAAATCAAATCAAATTTATTGGTGCTTTAACAATACAGTTTTACACAAGTCAAATATAGAAATTGTCATAATATTATGCAATGTCACATATAAAATATATAATATAGGATACAATAATATAAATAAATTGTAAAATAACATAAATAATTAAAAATATTTCAAATATACATACAAAATTTTTATACACATACACAAATATACACAATAAAATATACCGTAAATTTATATAAAATTGTTGTCTATTATTTTGGCTTCAGTGCCATTAAAATTTAAAAATTCATTTGTACTATAGAAACATTCTTTTATTAAAATTTTTTTTATTAACTGTTTATATTTCACCACTGGTTTCACCCAATTTGGAAATTCATTAAAAAATTTAGGCCCGTAACAATTAAAGCCACAATCACTTGACTTAACCCTATTAAAATCTATCACTAAATTATGTTGAGTCCTCGTGTTGTATTTGTGAATATCCTCATGTTTTTTGTATTGGTTTATATCTTTACAAATATATATCAGGCAATGAAAAATGTATAGTGACGGAAATGTTAAAATTTCCAATTCAATAAATTTATCTCTTACATCTTCTCTATATCCACGATTTTTAATTATCCTGATAGTTTTCCCTTGTAACCCGAAAATTCTGTTAGCTTGCGGGGCACGGGCCCAGTTTATCAGTCCATAAGTCATATGGGACACTATTAGCGAGTAATAGGCCGTTAATAAAATTTTAAAAGTTACAATATTTTTTAAGTTTCTTAGCAAGAATATATTTTTTGATATTTTTTTTGCTGTGTTAGATCTAGGCGGCATTTATGTGTTGAATGAAAAGTCGTCTTATGGAGTTGTATGGCTAATAAAAATTTGAAATGAATTCGGTTGCAAATAAAAAAGATACAGGGGTGTCTTCACGAGAAGTGAAACAAAATTTTTTTTGAAAATATTCCGATTTTCACAAAATTTTACAGGGGGGCATGTCAAGTGATTCTGAACAACTTTCATTAACAAAATGTTTGTCTATTTCTAAGCCTACTATAATTTCTCGAAAATTGCTATTTTCTTTTTATCGTAGTAGGCCGGCGTTTTAGATCTAGGCGGCATTTATGTGTTGAATAAAGTCGTCTTATGGAGTTGTATGGCTGATAAAAATTTGAAATGAATTCGGCCTCAAATAAAAAGGATACGAGAAGTGAAACACACTGTATATAATTGCATTCCTTGGAACAACAGCAAGTGCTTAAACCCGTTTTAAAGATCATACCATGCTTAATTTTTAAAATATTTATAATAAATTAAAAATAAATCGTAGTTACCCTTTCTTTCTGCAAAATTCCAACAGAGGAGGAATGGTAACACATAAATGGGACACGCTGCAGACTAATAGTAGATTTTTTAATAGTAACCTTTATTAATATACAATTTTCTGGTTCACAAGTACTAATAAATTGATCCAAATCGAATAAAATATCTATTTATATCACACTCAAATTTTCAAATTATTACTCTTCTGTCCGAAGAATAAATGCCAGCCGCTGTAGCTCAATTGGTTGGCATTTATTTTAACGAAAGAATATTGCAATAAATCTTCTATTATGGTTAGGTCGGAATATTTTTAATTCTGGCGCTGTTAAAAGACCACATTTGCTTTTACTTGGTTGGAAAGTTTTTCTAAAATAGGCATTACCGCGTTAAATTCGAAGGAAAATAATATCATTTTCAGGATGTTTACAAAATTTTAAGCTTAAAATTTACTGACTTTTCCAGGTTTTCCAAGTAATATTTCGCCTAAATTCCAGGTTTTTAACTTCCCACCATCGAAGAAATAGGAAAGTATGTATATGACCTAAGAAATTATAAAGAAATTCTAGAAAACACAAATAAATCAAAGTTCTTATTTTATTACTAAAATGTTTTAGAGAATCGAATTATTTCTACAAAGGATTATCACTTTTTTAGTCATTGCAGAGGTAGTCTCTTTTCCTAATTAAAATTAATCAGAATCAACAATAAAAGAATTATAGAAAATTGAAATAATAAAAAATATATTTTCAACATAAATATTTACTTTTTTTAGTTATATAGAACAAATAGAAACTTAAAAAACACAAAACTGAACATTTGAACGTTAACAAAAATAAAGTAAGGTAAAAAAATAAATCCAGATTTAAAACAGAAACATTATTGTCGGTACTTTTAAAAGAAAATTAAATTAGATAACTTTTTATCTCATAGTTTATGGAATTAATTATTGCTCCTGTTCCTTGAATCAATGCGATTTTTTTTGTTCAAATCTATTAATCCTTGTGCAGAATATTTTTCTATGTAAAGATGTTTTCTCGTTTCGATCTTCCTCCCATTTTCTTTTTTCCAAGGTCTCTTTCCTCTTACTATTAGAGTTTCTCACACACTCAAAGACATATTTATTTTCTATACTCCCAATATTAATGACACTGTCATATATTGCCTTTCACTCTTTCTACTGTATAATAACTAATATTGACATAGGATTAACCAGAGCGAAGTCAGTTTCAGAACGTTGTTTTTGCATCTTCTCCAAAATGCCGGCATATTTCGGTCACCTTCGTAGTAGAAACTTTAGTAGGTTGTATTTAATGATAACGTTAAAGGAACAAAAGAACTCAAAGCAATCAAATCTTTTAACACAAGCCAATACTCCTTATATATTTATTTTATAAAACAAATCTATGAGCTCTTTTTAACTAACAAATATATACCAGGCCATCATTAGAATCAGCAACATTTCAAATATAAAGAAATTTTTATCTTTTCACCGGGACAATCTCAAATGTCTTGAAAATTTTGTAATATATTATTCCCTTTCTATCTTCATCGGCCGTCAATGGCTTCTTTAATTTCGGTAAGCCTTATAAGCACAAAAACAAGTACAAGCAATATTTCCAGCAGCGCCAGTCTGTCCAGGTCAAATCAACTCGGTGACTATCTAAACCTTTTTTATGGAACATAAGAACGAATCGCTATGTAAATGAATGGTATCTGTATATGCATGTAACCATACAGCGCGCTTTCATAATTGGGTTGCAGTGACAAATCGAATTGTTTTTATTATTAATCAACACATCGGCCATCCGAGAAAATTGCAGACATTAAAATTAACAGTAAGTAAAAATCTTATGCACTTTGTCGGAATTTAATAATAACAAATATATTATATAGATATACCGGGTGATGCAAAGGAATTATTCACTTAAGCAGCAATTTTACACGATAATGATAATAATAATGTTACTTAAACTGTTTAAAATGATGTCGATGGCGATTTATTCACAAGCTAATACTATACTCCAGTAGTGTGTTTCCCCTGCCTTACCAGTGGCAACTAATTTTTCCTGCTATTTCCACAGTTATAACGAATAATATGTTTTAATTTCTTTACGATAATCTAACAAATTTATTGTTTTTGGAATATTTTCTAATTAACCAATTTTGATGAGTTTGAGTCTTTAATCAATGAATAAATAAATTGTTATGCTAATACTACATGAATAATAACGTTTATTTTCGAAATAATTACAAAATATAACATTTATATATTTATTCTACCACCGCAAAAAAATATTCAGGAAGCACTATCAAGAGTAGTTGTTTGTGGTTATATAGATACGAAAACTAATATGGAAGTGGAATAAGCCCCATGTTATAAAGCAATAGCTTCATTCCTAAAGATTATTGAGTGAAGTTTTAGAGTGCAAAACATTTATTTATATTTAATTAGACTTAGACATGGTATGAATACTTCCCTAACTTATTCATGTATATATATATAATTAAGAACAATGTTGAAAATTATATTAATTATTATGTTAATATACAAATACACGAACCTATATCTTTTTTTCATTATTACGATCTCAAATATAACAAAGTATAATTACAAGGCCACAGACATGTATCACCATACATGCCATTCCACTTGATTATTAGAAGTCAAGGGCTATTAGAGGAGAGTTAATCTAAAGCCAAGATGGAAGAGAGAAAAAATTATGAGTGTTGTATTTATCCACAACTTGCTAAATACACGTTCATAATTTCACATACTTGGGAGTGGAAACGTTAGTAAATACCTTTAAATTTTTCCCAACTTTGTCCATTGAAATTTTCGGCACTTCTTGGATTACCATTTTGCCGTAGATATAACAGGACATTTCTCTAAAGAAGGTTGCTGTCGACAAAATTGAAGAAAATGTGTTACTAGAAATTAGGAAAGCTGAAGAATTGAATGCCAGTACGATAGAAAAATTTGTTTGTCAATTTTACACCTGATATAAGCAAAATAAGGTGGCAGTTACAGAAAGAACACCTTTCTCCTACCAGAAATGCTTTAAAACTTGATCTGGTGTTAGGACCCATTTATAGTGTGCATGGAGTGGAGCCGAGATCTATATCTATATCGGTTCTATAACCTCATCTGAATCGCCACTACACTCCGAAGTATGGCTGGGAAAGTGATGAATATGCTTATATTCTAATGATGTGCTTATGACTACGCTCCAAATAAACCAAAATTCACTCATTGTTCGTGCATCCAAAGAAAACGTCGGTCTTCTTGTTAATATAATACAAATAGTTCATATTACACAGAAATGTGTAAATGCGAGAGCAACAATGAAAACGTTGCCGATCAAGTAGTATAGAAGACGATATAAACTAAAGATAATAATTTTGCATTTTGAGAGCTGCATTGCACTTCAGTTGAATTGATTATTTTCGAGGACAACATTCCAGTGGAAATTTTATTATCGATTCTTATGTATTACGAACTCCTGATTACGAAAAAAATATTTGAGCCCAAAAATTCCTGCGTCTGTGCGTCAAATTATATGCACTTTTTGACACGCTTTCACGGATTTTCTACTTATCTTGTGCTAGTAATCGAATTGGAATTTTAAAAATACTGGCTTATTTGAAATCAAATTCTTAAAAAAATATAAACCTGTCCGATATGTATAGGACAATCCGCCATCTTGGAAAAAATAGAAAACACCAAAAATGGCCGAAAAAATCAAAATTTATATTTTTATATGTTCGATAAGAAGGAGTAATTTCACCAAAATTGGCAAAAATAAAACTCATCCATGGTCAAATACTGTGCGTGTAGCGGAGCGCTAGGCATAGGGAGTAAAATTACAACATCGCGCGTGCCAGCTGGCTGAAATGAAATAACAGAGCTGGGATGCTCCACTCGACGGAGGAATTTACGGCAGCTGTGTTGTCATATCTATCGCGCTACGTGAATGTACATGCCTAATGGGAAATTACACGCACGGTATAATGCACCAAACCCGGACGCTAGTCAAATAGAACGGTTAAAGGCTGACGAAATAAAAAATTTTAATTCTTCATCAAGTATCAAGGAGGCATAGTGGGAATGGATGAAGTAAAAAAAATGTAAGGCCTTTTGTTCTTGTACACTAAATCAGAATTTTATTTTTTTCACCCCCTTCAATAATGGGTGGGGGGTGGTAATGGGGGTGGCTAATGCCAAAAAATTTTTGATACCTTGAAAAAGACACTTATTAAGTTGGAGAGAATTGGAGAATTTTGCTCAATGCAACCGAGTACTCTTCACAGACGAGTCGAAATTGTATCTATGTTTACATGACGCATGACGGTTGCCAAAGGGCAGAGAAAAATGGAAGTGGCATATGTACAACGCACCATTGCCCCCACACGTTTTAGTAGAGGTTTTCGATTTGACCACCGTGTGCATGTTTTTTTTTTATATGCGACAATGCTCGTCCCACCATTGCTCGGAACTGAACTACGAATGTTTCATATCCCAAATACAAGTACCTACGTATTTACAAACGGTATAGGTATATTCTATCAATAATGTTTGTAGCGTTAAAAAAAATAAATATTTGCCTTGCTCTATGAAGTAATATTTAGGTCAAACTCAGTATACATAATTTACCAACTTTATTATGATATATTATGTAAAACAGAGATATGCCAACTAGGAACATATATTTGAAAATGCCTTTTTAACCATAATTTTGATTTTGTACAAACAGTTTTTAAATTTTTTTTTAGATAGTCGGTTGTGCCTTCGAACCGAACGGTTGGGTGCCTGAAACACTCCCTCTATAAACGCAAAATTGCCGCTAAAAACTCCGTCAAATTTGATAAAACTTAGGTGAATTGTAGCCCAAGAATTTCCGCGTAAATTGATACCTCATATCAAAGCAACAAAGTTGAAATAGAATTAATATTTGAAAACAACTAATACAGTTTAGTGACCAGTGCTGTGTATTAAGAAACGAAAAGAGCGTAAATAAATTAACAACCCACAACCCCAGACAGGCAAAAGAAAGATAAGTACCTCCTTTTGCATTTTTAAGCACCTTCCCAGACAAGTATATTTATAACCTTTAAAGTGTTTAGGCCCATCACCATTGAAGAGTCGACATTTGTCGACAAGTTCATGGCAATAAATTAAAGCATGGCATGATATCCCTCTGTAAACCTGTAAATTATTTTTTTAACCATTATAAGAATATTCAAATGAATTTGATCTGTCTGTAAAGTATGGTCATATAAATCTCTTTTTTTAACCTTCAAATAATCTTTTTTCATAATTATTAAAAATACTCAGGCGAATTTAATATAAACTGAACCCGTAATAATCAAAAGTATATGGTCATAATATTCAAGTGAGGGTTTTCAGGTCGAAATTACGCTCGTTGTCAAGTGTAATAACTTAAAAATAAGTCAATAAACAATTCTTTCTAGCAAATTTACATATGAGTCTGGCCAGGGGCGTGCCCCATCAGGGTGACAGTGCACCGTGTGGAATTGAATCAATTTAAGAATATAATGGGAATTTGGATGGAATTGGTGCTCATTGGCTTGGTTTCGGTGCCATTGGAATTTGGAAAGCCTCATCCATGCTATGGAAACATACAAATTGTTTATACTTCTGCTGCGGCTCTGGTGGGACTGAGGAAATTTATTAAAAAGTTTAAAAAGGTTAGGACCGCAATAGTAACAAGCAGGGTGTAGACGGGAGGTAGTAGCTCTCCGGAAAGCACAAGAATGATGTATCCACTGCGGAGCGTGGGAACGAGGACACATCGGCTACTGGTGCGAGGCGACGGGAACTGTCTGTGTGGAACGCTGGGCCATCGTTGGAAGGAGAAAACATAACAACCCTTTTTGTGTGCCATCACTTGGTCTGGATACAGGGTGCAAAGGAAACAGTTTTGAGTTAGGTGAGCGATGGGTGTTTTAGGGGTGATGCATACCTCGGGACGTGCGATTGACGATTTTGTGAGTGGTGATTGGTTTTGTACATGATCCAGAGCTAGGTGCAATGTATTTGGTGTGGTGCGGTAGAGCGGATCAAAAGGGGAGGGGAATGGAGGGGAGGAGAGGTATCACAGAGAAGTGTTGTTGATCTTGACTTTTTGTTGGTGTCTAGTTTAATAGGAATGTGTTTTGTGGTATTGCATATTTTTTGGCGTTGTAAGTGTTACAATATAATGTTGTAAATCTGATTTCATAATATTTTTCTTAAGTAAATGATCAAATGAGGTTTTGAGATCAAAATTACGCTCGTTGATAAGTGAAAAATTCTACATTAAATTCTACACTAAAAACATGGAGACCAGGTTACACGTGGAAAACAACAACCTATAGGATCATGAACAAACTAGGAAAAGACCAAACATACTGGGAAAGAAAAGCGAGGAGAGAAAAAAGGAATTCCACCAAGAAATCACAGCGATATATATCCTACCAGAACCAGAAACCGAGAAGAAGAAGATTTGTAAAAGCAGAAATACAAAAAGAGGAGCAAAAACACTCCACATCATGACACAATGCGGCCACGCATTTCACAAATACATGCAGGTATATACTCTACCAGAACCAGAAAAGGAGGAATCAGAAGACTCAGAAAGAGAAGAAAATCTGTAGAAGCAGAAACACAAAAAAGAGGAGCATAAATATTAAATATTACGAACACAATGCGGCACAAAAACACCTACACTGCCCACCCCCACTCCTGTACCATGCGTCATGTGGCTCTCGCTGTTGGCAACAAGCATGACCCAAATCCATCCTAGTGTCGGAAACCAATGAATCAGAAGATTCAGAAAAAGAAGACAAAAAGAGGACTATAAACACTCCATATCACGACACAACTCGGCAACATATTTCACATTAAGACCAAGAAGAGGCAGAAGTCCAGAACCAAAAACACAAAAGGGAACTTAAACGCTCCCTCACGACACAATGCGGTAACGCATCTCACAAATACCTACACCTCCCATCCCACATTCCTTTACCAAACGCCATGTAGCTCTCGCTGCTGGCAACAAGCATGACCTTAGTTCAACCCAGCGTGGACGTAGCAGGCCCAGATTTATACCTGTGAGTGGCAGCAATGCCTACCGCACGCTGGTAAATCAATCAATCAACAGTTTTTAAAATTTTTTTATTCTTGTAATAGCGGGACAAAACTTTTACAAAATATAAATAATAAAGAACCATCTATTAAATTTACATTAGAAGTAGAAAATAGAAATGAACTACCATTTTTAGATGTTTTAATAAAAAAAAGCAAATAATACAGTTGAAACAAGCGTTTATAGAAAACCAACACACACCAACAGGTATTTGAATTTTAACTCAAATCAGTCGATGCATGTTAAAAAGTGTGTCATAAAATGCTTATATGATAGGGCCAAAATAATTTCTTCTAATGATGAAATATTAGACAATGAGAAACGCTTTATAAAAGAGGTTCTTATAAACAATCAATACCCTGAAGTTTTTGTTGATAGAACTTTCACATATATAGAAAATAATCATTATATACGACAAAAACCTGAACAACGGTACACGACGTTAATTCCTTATGTACACGGATTATCTGAAAAGCTGTATAGGCAATAGATTTGATATTAGGACGATATTTCAAACGGGCAATACATTGAGATCTATTTTAACAAAAACAAAACCGCTAAATCATGAGCAAAATTCAAAAAACTGCATTTATAGTATTCCGTGTGAGTGTAATAAACATTATGTGGGTGAGTCATCCAGACCATACAGTGTTAGATTGGGTGAGCACAAGGGTTACATTAGAAAAAATGAGATTCAGAAATCGAAGATTTGCGAATACGCTTGGGAGAACGGACATAGAATAAACTGGGACTCGGCAAAAATTTTAACAAAACAGGCAGATAGCAAGAAAAGAAAAATTAAAGAAGCGGCTATAATACTATTGAATGAGGATAAATGCGTGTCGTATTGTTCTGTAGATGTTTGCACAACCTGGCTGCCGTTGTTAAAAGAAGAACTTAACAAACTCAACATTGTTTAAAATAAAATTATCAACTGGATATATCAACAGTTCTGTGTAAGCAGTAAGTATCTATGGATACTGAATATAACAAATATATTCTTAAAGCTGTGTATTTAATATACACAGCACACAAACATTATAATACGCTTTGAGAAAGGAAACAGATTCGTTTTCCGAAACGTCAGCAAAATACGTCATTTTTATATTTTTGTTATTCATTATTTGTCAAAAACCACCCTCTAACTGATCCTTTGACGTAAAAGTCACAGGCGTAGAGGTTATTTTCCAGTAAAATACTGGTTAATTGTATTATTTTGTAGATTTCAGACATTGCTTAGAAGAAAATACATGTGGCAGAGCATCCCAATAAGAAATAGAGAAAAATTAAGAAAATGCCACAACCAACATTTAGACAATATGAAACATCATGTCTGATAAATGATAAACCATCTTGGATGTAAAAATAGGTATATCCAGTTTATTATTTCTCATTTTACTTTCACATTCACGTAGGGGAGTGGAAGTACAGTAACGCAAAAAAAAATTGACATTTCTTTTGTTCAAATAGGCTTAGAATGTCATGAAAAGTCGATATTTTAAGTTTGAGCAAAACAACATTTCTGTTTGTAGGTCTGTAACTTTTTTTGTGTGCGAATTACTCGAACGGTAATGATATTGACTTGAAATTTGGTACACCTATGTATTATAACGAGATCTGGAACTAGATTATTTTGATCTTATTTCATTGAACGGTTTGGGAATAAATGGGGGTAAATAAGTAAGGTAAGACAGAAGGAGTCCATAAAATTGGCATTTAGGGTATATAAGAGAAGTCAAGGTCTCAAAATTTTGTCGGCATCAGCCACCCCCACTGTCACTCCCTATTACACCCCCACACCATTATTAAAGAGAGTATAGAAATAAGATTATGATTTTGTTTGTATACAGGAACCAAAGGCCTCAACATTTTTTTTGGCATTAGTCTTCCCCTCTACCACTCCCATTGCCACCCCTACCCCCATTATTAAAGGAGGTAAAAAATAGTTATTATTGTGATTTAGTGTGTATACAAGGACTAAAGGCTTCAAAAATGTTTTTGATATTAGCAACCCCCTCTACCAGCCCCGTTACCACCCCGCCCCATTATTAAAAGGGGCAAAAAATAAAATTGAGATTTATCGTGTGCACAATAAAAAAATTCTCTCTCAAAAATTTTTATGGTATTAGCCACCTTCTCTACCACCCCCACTACTGTGGCATATCATTTTATGAATTTCTTTAGGGCGGACGATTTAAAATATATTGCTAAAGTTCTATGAACAATTATTTCCACATAGTAGAGTGCAAATATAGCATCAACATTTTTTTCGTTGTGGGACACTTGGATGTGGACGTAGTGATTCCTTAGGTAGCGGTTTTTTATTATTATTTATTTAAATCATTAAGGAAAATAAATTATATACGAAATAATAGAGCTGGTGTATATTTTTGACATATTTGTTTCATGCTTATCAAAATAGTTCATAATCATTCAGTAATTACTGCTAAATAATAAAAAATAATGCTTGAAAGTACTCAGTCCAAAGAGTAGAAAACGTAAGTCATACATACAATTAATTAAACAATCGCTGAGCTAACTACCTTGAATTGTTGAATTTAGATTTAAATATTTTTATATACCTAATCTTATTTTACAATAATAGTAAACTAACTTGTATCTGTACAAAAACAAATGTTATTTTGAAGTGAAAATTAATTATGACACAATATTGCATAAAAAAACTAATGAATACGGAAATATGATTATGGTCAAATAATATCACGCAGAATGGTTAAGTTACCTTTAATACTGGTTTCTTTATCAAATTTAAAAGAAAAACTATGAAATATATTCCGCGCCAAGACACTTGAATAATACACCTCCAGATGATGTTAACATGATTGATGAAACACTCGTCTAGTATAGTAGTTTAGTGTAATGTTCAAGTGTTTTTGCGTTTTCATGGAGACAACTTAATAATTTGTGCCACACCAAAAGTTCAAACACCCTCTAGGCTTTAAAAAATCCATGTCAAGATCTATTGTCATCAATTGATTAAAGTATTGGTATTATTCTGGTACATGTTGACTTATGACGATTTTACACGTGTATAGTAGCTAAAGCAGGTTACTAAATCAAGTAGTTAAATTTTAGTTATTTTCATCATGTAAGCCGTCCCGTTTAGTACTTGAGCAAGTAAGGAATTTAGTGGTTCGTTGAGACAATAAAAATAGAAATCATTTTTATTTTATTTGAACAAATGGCACATCTCAACCGCGTTACAAGTGAAATAAAAGTCAATTAAACTAATGTAGACAATTAATAGGCGGGTCAATTTAGTAAAACGCATTAGTGGAAGGAAAGAGTTTCTTACAAAATTGTTAAAATATGTGTAGAGTGTAGACTGCAATACACTAAAATTGTATGAATTTAATTACTTGATTTTGTAACCTGCTTTTAGCTGAAAGCACAGGTTACAGTATTGCTGAATCAATTTGATAATAAATATAGAGGAATACAAAAATTGTATAAGAATATCGAATTAATAATTTGACAAACTGCTAGAGTGCTGCAATATCAAAATGTGATAAAATCATGAGTTATGCTATTCCTGCTAGAGTGAAATTACAAATTACTATATCATATTCTGGTCACCGGAAATAGCTAAAAAAAGCCTATAATAAACGCTTTGCATCTACTAAATTGACTTGTCTCCATGAGCTTGTCAAATCTACACATGTATTTTAGCTAATTTTGGATAATGAAAATGTAGCCGGCGCGACGCGATTAATCCGAACTCGAACATGCTCAAAGCGGCAGATGACAGAACCTTCTTTGGTAGGCCTGTGTAATTATTTCATACGATATATATTACGGCGATTACGAATGATCATATAAACTGAAAATTAGATTATTTAGTATATAATACGTAAATTATGAATCTATATAGACAGACTTACCGAGATGAGACAGACCAGATAATTCGGAATCTGAAAAACAAACATAATAAAATTAAAATGTTTGACTTAATAAATCTTAATAAAAATTCATTTCCCTTTCTTGTTTTTTAGAAAATATAAATAAAATAAGTCAATGTATCTTTAAGGAATAAATTTTTTACAAAATAATAGCAGAATAAGCGTGTACGGTGCCGCCTCCGCGTAAATCTGGTCGAGATTGTGAGCACAAATTGATAGTAGCTTTTTTGGAAAATTTTGCTAAGAAAATGTTCGAGACTTAATAATTTATCTTAAAAACCCGAGACCGAAGATCGAGGGCCTTTTGTGTAAATTATTAAGTCTCGAACATTTGCTTAAAAGCAAAATTTTGCAAGAAATATAACTACCCGCAGTTTGTCAGATAAGATTTAGAGCTCGAAGGGTATATGTCAAGATTATTTCCCAAATGAACAAATTCCTTACGTACTTTTATACTTAGGTTTTTATTTATAGATACATACATTTTCTTTAAGTTAAGTAACAATCATTATTATACTCTTCGCAAAAACGAAGAGGCACATTTGATCGGCACATTTTTAAAACAGTAAATATCGCTCGTAGAGAAAAAAATTTCATATCATGTTAGTGGATGAATTCTGATCAACTTTCAAAATGTCCGTCTGTCCGTCCGTCACGTTTCTTGTAAGTACTGTAACTAAAGAAAGAAAAGTCCGATTGTACTGAAATTTGGAAAGTAAATTGGCGTTAGCTAGAGGAAGAACCCTATTGCTTTTAAAAAAATCAATCAGTAAATAAAAAAGTTATTAAGCATTTAAATTTTAAAAAAATCTTAATTTTTGTCACTTGTACTTAAATAGAAATCTTGCGAAATGTTATTCTCTAATTTTTTTTTTTTTGTTTATACATTTTACTAATATACATATTTCATAATAATACCTATATCTAATCCGTTGGAATATAATCAAAAACTAACATTATTTACAAGAAAACTGCGAAGAGTATCTTATAGAATGTGTAACATACGAATAGTATAATGCTTCCACTAGTTATTATACTCTTCGCGAAAACGAAGAGTGTATTGCATTTGATCGGCACATTTCTAAAACCGGAAATATCGCTCGTATAGAAAAAATTTCATATAATTGTGTTAGTGAACGAATTCTGAACAACTTTCAAAATGTCCATCTGTCTGCCCGTCCGTCTGTCCATCCGTCCGTCCGGCACGTTTCTTGTAAACACGATAACTTAAGAAAGAAAAATCCGATTGTATTGAAATTTGGAAAGTAAGTTAGTGTTAGTTAGAGGAAGAACCCTATTGTTTTTTTAAGAAAATCAATCAGTAAATAAGAAAGTTAATAATCATTTAATTTAAAAAAAAATATTTTCTTAATTTTTGTCGCTTGTACTTAAATAGAAATCTTTTGAAATTTTATCTCTATAATATATTTTTTTTGTTTATGCATTTTACTGATATATATTTTATAATAATATATCAAACGCGTTGAAATATGATTCTCGAAAGATATACACTACGGACATTCAATTTATCTAGTAATGTGTGATGGCACAGTGGTTAAAGTTTTGGCTTGCAATCCCTAGATTTTTTATTCCATACACAAAACATCATGTTTTTATCCAATTGACCTTTTAAATATTTTAAGCAGGTTTTTATTTTATTTTCCTGCATGTAGCAGAGCACATCCATACCTCATCAAAGGTATATTGTCCTGTTTTAAGCCACGGCAATAGTACGTACTTAAATGTATTTAATCTTATAGCAAAAATGCCTTAATCTAACTTAATTTAAAAAACAGTTGTTTATTGTCTCTGGACTCACCACCAGGCCATACAGGGACGCATCACGTCTCAACGGCGTTTGTTACGTTTCTGCATTAAATAAGTATTGTAAACACTATATTGAGATAAATAAAATGCAGAACTTGAAATGTAAACATTAAAATAAAAAAATAGAGCTCAAATGGTAAATGGTAAATGGCTTGCAATCCAAAGATCATGTGTTCGAATCCCAGACAGGTTGGATGTTTTTTTTTTTCAATTTTTTTTCATATATTTTTTTTCACAGAAAAAAGACAAAATTTAGGATGTCCAAAAACTAACATTATTTACAAGAAAACTGCGAAGAGTATCCTATAGAATGTGTAACAAAAATATAAAAAGCTCAGTAAATTGGCAAAGAGTACCAATACGTTTTTAGCTTGTTTTATTATATTACAACCAAATATAAACAATTATTTGTTATTACAAATCTGACAACTTTTGTTTCGTAGCCATGGAAACGGACGCGCTAGATGCTGATTTGACTTTTGTTAGGCGATCGTAATTGTAAATCGACAGTTTGATATTAAAAATATTTTTGTGAAATTGCATACATAGTAATTATAAACATTGCATTACAAAATTCTTGAATTTGTAATATGTTATATTTTGTTTTTATAGTCCAATTGAGACTAAATTAAATCAATTATGTGCATTTAAAAGCTAGACGTAATTTAATCGCTGTTAAATTTTAGCAAAAGCTTGTGTTTATTCAGAGTAAAATTCATTGGTTGAAATAAAAAATTCACGAAATGTCATTGGTCTATAATTTATGAGGGAAATAATCCGAGTAAAAATGTCGCTGAGAGCTTCAGCTGGCTTCAGAACTTTCGACAAATACCTTGCATGGAACAGATAATATACATTTGCAGCAATGTGCGAGCAGCAGCCAACAGCTCTGTCTCCGTTGGCGCAGTTGTATACTATCTGTCCCATGCGGTATTTGTCGAAAGTTTTGAAGCCAGCTGAAATTCTCAGTGACATTTTTACGCGGAATAATACTATTCCTGTAATCGAGGATGTTAGCGATGCAAAGCAGACTAAGAGAAGTTCCATTAACACAGAGTAACCTGATTCGTGAGAGGCAAGAGGACTCATTCAAAAAGGTCACCCCGAATTTTGATAGGCAGGGGGACTCACAATCACAATAAACAAGCATTTTGAAGAACACGAAGATTCGCTTTGAGGGACGTTTTTCTTGGGGAATTGAGCTCTTGCTGCGATCGGCCGTCTAGGGAATTCGTAACAAACGTCTCTAGATTAACATTCAAAAGCATCAATATGCCGTCTACCTGCCTCCCTAACGGCCTATATCTCAGAAATGCAAAGAAATATGGAGAAACTAGGACGTTAGCAAGTCTGGTCCTCACGTGTTGCGTGATATTTTCTTCTAGGCAAATTTTGCTCCATTAGCAAGCCGATAAATCAAATAAAAAGGCCATACACTATAAAAAAGGAAACGGTGCCGCTACGGTTATCAGTGATTGCAAAATGTTTTATTTAAAAATACTTGTTTACTTTCTTTAAGGTCTAGATCTAGTGTTTCCAAATTATTGTCCTTGTTAATGTATCGTAACGTAGCGTAACGCAAGAAATATAATATGAAATGAAATAGATCGACGACGAAAGGAAAAACATGAGGACACTACAATACGCAGTACTCATCTTGCGGTAGGTATCTGACCTTCTTGCGCCACATTTAGAGTCTCAGTAAAAGACATCAACACATCTACTTTAATTTAACTCTCACTTTGTCTTAAACGTTGTATTTGAAAATGAAACAAAATCTGATTAAAATTAAACGGGTAATTTACAAGTCTCTAAAGTTAAAGCTCCGGCTGAAATTAAACACTACCAACTAAATTAAAATGCTACTTTTAAACAATTTTCTATTTTTAAAAATGGACCAACAAAAACACTGACATGTCCCATGATTTACAAGAGTATTTCACAATATTTATTTTGAAAATCTAAATACACCATCTAAAGATCTTTTATCAGGTAATTTATTTTTTAATAATTATTTAATGTAAACCTGAATGGACCATAATAGTCGTGACGTCATTCACGAGGAGGTTAATTTGAATTCCTTTCCATCCACTCTTTGAAGCATGCCTTATGTACATGTGCTTTAAGGGTCAAAATAAATTACTTAAAAATGTATCTAAGGATTGGTACGTTATTTTTCATATTTAACTATTGAAATCTAACTACTAGTATAAAAATAGAGCTGGATTATAAGTTTTTTACATGTGGTAATCAATTTTCTCTACCGAGAATAAATAAAAAAATGTTTTCTAAATGGAAGTTTATGCGCATGCGTTTTACAAGTGTCTGGAAAATTATTGAGAACGTAGTTCTTTGATTATTTCTTTGTGCTCTAACCTCAAAGCCTGTTTTATTTATTTTTATTTGAATTGTTTTCCATTATTTTATACTGTTATCATAGATTTTCGTCCTCTAACCAGGCGCCTGTACCAAATTCACTGGCAGGCCCCCGCGACTAGGAGAAATTTGAAAAAAAAAAATTGTCCAGGTCTCTTAAACGAGCGAGAATTGCATTTACTAGCCTAACCGGGACCAGGTACCACAATACCTACCCTTGTGGGGGCCTTGCCTCTAATCTCATGTTTAAATGTTTATTTGTAAGTATTTTCACTTAGAAACGCAAATAAATAAAGAAATTACATATTGTATCATTTATTCAGAACTTATTTCTATTAATATATATATATATATATATATATATATATATATATATATATATATATATATATATATATATATATATATATATGATTAAAATAGTTTAAAATTGAACTGTCTAGTAAATACGACATATTCCATGAGCACGCTTCATTTGTTACGGTACGAACATGCCGAAGTTGCTACGCAGCCTGAAGTTCAGACCGCAAATTCAGTAGATGCATCGAAGCCATCAATGTGTAAAACAAATCTATACATTTAAATATAACCGCACATACCGTCGATGCTAGCAGCATTGACAGGGTGAACTGTTCCTAGTACAAATTGATGGCTTCAATACATCGACTGAAACTGTGGCCTGAACTATAGCTGCGTAGCATCTTTGGCATGTTCGTACTCTTACAGAAATATTATAGTGTGCAAAGAGAGCCAGAGCAGCCATATGATGGCATAACCATAATCCCCTTGGAGAAGTACATTCTGCATCGATTATATTTTTATCGTTATTCAAAAATATCTGAAAACAATTAATTACATTTAAAGTAAAATATATCTATTTTTTAGATTCTATCTCTCATGCTAGCATGAACTTCTCCCTTAACAATCAGTACTTCAGGATCATAATCATTCCTTTCATGCGGCTCGCTTCGCGCTTCAACAGAACTTTCTGCCTCGACCATGAGTGTTTCCTTAAAAAATTGAGCAATCGCAGAAAAATGTAATTTTTAGACCATTTGAAGGGCTCAGGGGAAAAACGATCAGAGTCACAAAAACTACTTTTTACAGAATAGAGAAAACAAAGTTGACAGACTCATATTTTATGATTACAGTTGCAAAATAACGTCAATTGTTGTCTCATCTCATCACATACTTATTTGACAGCAAAATAATATTACCTACAAAAATGTTTAACATTACCTTCCAGGTTCAGAGCGGAAAATGCAACAGAACTCCACATATGACTTTACAAAATCGAACACAGTCCAGGACTCTGATCGTTTTTGAATGTTATAAAGCAGCGCAACAGGCTTAGTGCAGTAACTGTGCAAACTCATAAACAAAGTCGTGGTTTTCCACATTTTTATTTAACAAACAAAAGTTAATTCTTAGTGTAAGCATAACAAATAAAAATGTCGATAAAAAATTGTTCATATTCTTTACACTACTTCTTTGCGCCTTTCACTCTTCTTTGCGTCTTTACACTACTTGTTTACGCCTTTACACTTCTTCTTTGCGCCTTCTTTTTTGACGTGCCTTAAAATACAATGTATTTAGCAGATTAACAATGTTTATTGTTATTAGTATTACCTTTCTTTGCGCCTTTACACTTTTTTGCAAGTTGTGCGAGTGAAAGGAAGTCATCAGAATCCTCTTGGTCAGCCTCAGTAAATTCCATATTTTTTACAAACTGTCACTTTCCATAAAATAAACTACCTGCTTAACGTCATTTAAAAACAAAAATACGTCTCCTTATTTAACGATGCGACACTGTGGACTCTGATCGTTTTTGTATGGAACCGCTCGGACTCTGATCGTTCTTACGCTGCATATCTTTTTTATTTAAATTCGTTACAGTGACTGTGATTGTTTTTGCTTATAACCGACATAGTCACCTGAAAGCTTGGATCGCGAACTACAAGATGGCATGTCTAACGAAATTTCGACAAAAAATGGACTATGATTGTTTTTCCCCTGAGCCCTTCATTTTTGATATACAACTTTAAATACTGTAAAATCCTTGAAAGTTATAAAAGAAATAATCCACTATACATAACCTTAAACTTCAACCAGGAAAACAAATGAAAATAAGAAGATGGAGTTATGCCCGACATACGTATTACGCGTGCGCGATAAACAATTAATTTCTGAAAAAATTTCAAGAGGACTTAAAAATTACAGTATTATTACAAGAAGGCGCAGCTTTTAAAGTTAAAATATTAGGATGATAATTCAATAGTTAAATATTCACAGATTTTCTGAAATTTCAAATTCAATTTTAACCACGGTCTTATTTACAGTGGCGATAAGGTCGATGTGAGAAATAGGATGGAATAGTTAGAGTGGGAGTGAAACGTCACACTATTTTGGTCCATTACAAAAATATGAAAATCAGCTTTGCAATATATATTTAATTTAAGATTATTTGGACATTAGTACACTTGTTTAAAGATTGCCATGAAATTATTAACTTTTAGAAATTATTATTGAAAGAGTTATACTTCAGCTAACTTTACCTATATCGAACGAAATAACATATAGTACTTAACAAACAAAAACAGACTGCGACAAGGCAAATACTATATGCATAAATACACAAAAATGTTTTACTTGACTTAATTTGCGAGCTTACGAAGCTACGTCTACGCTACTGGGCTGAATTTGGATCATGCTTGCTGTCAGCAGCGACAGCCACATGACGTATGACACAGAAGTGTAGATGCTTGTAAGATGAGTTTCCGCATTGTGTCGTGATATAGTATATTTATGCTCCTATTTTTGTATTGTTGCTTCTAGAGTTAGTAGTATAGCAGTAGTAGTAAAGTAGAGTACTTCTTCTTATTCTGAGGCTTCTGTTCCTCTGTTTCTGATTCTGGCAGGGCATAAGTCACTGCGATTTCTTTGACACTCACCTTTTTTCATCACTGTTCGTTTCCAGTACGCTTGGTCCTTACCTAATTTGTTCATAATAATCTGTATTGCCGATGTTGCTGTTATCTTTCTCCGCCTGGTCGTCTCCTAAATATGCGTTAAAGTCTGCTAACATTACAATGGGCTTATTTTGCTCATTTCTTCTGGCTTCTTGAATTAGTTGCCTGAATACCTTTTCTGCCCTCTTGTCTGAGGGTACGGGCACTCCTATCGTGCAGTTGTTGTACTTTCCAATTTGTATGACTGCCATGGCTATATTTTTCTTTACTTTTTCCATATATATCTCGATAGAGCTATCCCGTCTAGTCACTGATACAACTCCTTTACTGGTCTTTCTTTGCTCCCCCCGCTTAGTTGCCACTTGTGGTTTTGTGTGACTGCTATTCCGTCTATCATGCAATGTCGATGTGTTCTGCCTGTAGGGCCTTGTCTGCCATGGCTATATTTTCATTCACTTTTTCCATATTTATCTCGATAGAGCTATCCCTTCCCATCCCAGCTTCACTCATGCAACTCCTCCACTGGTCTTTTCTTTGCTAGCCCCGCTTAGTTGCCACTTGTGGTTTTGTGTGACTGCTATTCCGTTTATTATGCAACGTTGATGTTTTCTGCCTGTAGGGCCTCGTCGACTTTTTCACTTTTCACTCTCTGAATACATCCTCTGACATTCTATGTCGCCAAAGTCATCCAATCAGTTGGTGCTTTCTGACTGTTCCTGTGTTCTCTGTGATATTTGACACCTTCTGTCACTTCCTCCAATTCTGGGCGTGACATTATTGCCCTGCGTGGGAAATAAGTTTCTTCTAATAGTTCTAGTTCGTCTCATCCTTGATTTTAAATATATTAATCAATAAGTTTCTTGCTTTTAAAAAACAGGTTCTTGAGACCTAGGAACAACAGTGCGCTACTGATGTAGAAAATGAAAATACGTGGCTACGAGTCATCTATTTTAACCTGGAAGTGTCCACGTGATGAAAAATTAAACGACTTTTCTTAGCGCCTAAGCACCCTACAGAAGCTGCCGTTTCCAGTGCCATTCAATAATTTACTCATATAGGAAAAGTTGCTGTATCTTAATAGCACATCTGAAATTATTTATTTCTTATTAAATCTAAGAAATTCAAATACATGTAATGATTTAAAATAATGATTTTAAATGCGTCACAAAGTTTTGTGGCTTGTGTTCAAATAATAACAAAAATAGTGTTTATTAAAACAAAACAGCTACCTACCTATTAGTCCAGCCCCAGAAGGACGTCATTAACCGTTTGTTTGATAATAGCGCTTTCTTCATAATTATTTTTGCATTGTGTTAGGTGTAGCTTATGTAACATAATGCACCCGATCCGAGGACATGTTTTTTAATTATAGCCCAGGAATTTTAGTCAATATATCGCTTCTATCCGGAATTAATTATTGTAAAGCTGAAAATTTGCGGGATTGTAGTTTTGGTCCAGGACAATGCGTACCAAAAAGTCTCCTATACTCCCCCGTCGGCTTCCCTTTTATAGCGGAGCAACCAGGGCTTAGGTCGCAGAAATTGCAGAGCTGACTATAAAGTGCAGTAGCAAGGTTGTTACTGGTCCGATTTGGGTCGAAATGATAATAAAAGCTTCGAAGAAGCATATTCGTTCGTATTTCAGATGTTCCATGCATATTTTGTTCATTATTTTCCGTTCTAGTGCTGTCAAAATTTCAAAAATTTAAAAAGTTCCGAAATGACGCCATTGCGGATAAATGAAGACTTGGAGGGGAAAACGTACCCGAATAAACATTTCTCTCCATACTTTTGGCTTTCCATTGGTATGTCTACCTTCTCTGTAGCATCACCCATTATGTTACGCCACTCCGACAATTAAGTGCGTTCACTGTTGCGTCGATCACATCTAGTCTAAACAGTCAAGTAGGCACACGGCGAGCTATGCCTTCTTAGTTCAGTAGCTGTGACAGTCTTCGGAGCGCGTCCATCGGTTGGTGCGAAGGCATGTGATGTCTCACTCGGTCTCTTAATTGAGATCACCGGGGTGGGTCGGAACACGCCAAGGACAGTTGATGCGATTTCAGCGCTTCCCGCGTGGTACTGTTTGTGCTTGGTAAGTGCTTGTGCATACTAAGTGCAAGCTGTTTGTGCTTAGTGTGTGCGGGTGTATGCTGGGTGCGGGCTGTGGTATGTGGGTTCGGCCCTAGACTCTCACCGCCTATGATCGTCCGTCCGTGATGATGAATCACAACCTACATGAGGTGGCATTGTTTTAACAAAAGGCGGCAGATATAGACCGGGAGGTAAGCCATCGTGCCGAGGGCTGTATGGTACCGGGGATATGGTATCTCAAACGATGCCTGGGAAACCGGGCGATTTCCCATAGTATCTACCTTGCCCCCGTAACAGGCTCTGCGGGGATCGACCTCATTTCCTGTATACTCGTGGGAACAAAATAAATTTACTAAACAAAAACAAAAACCCCTTCAAGAAGCGCTCTGATCACAGGGCCTCCTCTCCCACTTCTTCTGGGGAGAGTTCCTAGTCAGGGACTTCCCTACTCCTAAGAAAGGTAAGCTCCAAAGATGGGGCTTTCTATTCCCTTGGTATCGCAGAAGGATCCTCATAAGGAGCCTTCCCCCAATTCCACCCCCCCCCCTCAAGAAGGGAGCTCCGCTCTTGGGGCTCCCTTAACTACAGCCGTTGCAGGGAGGCTCAACTTTATAGATGGGAAACCCAAGCGACGGAACCGTGGCGGTGCGACTCGTAAGAGCCAGGAAGACCCAGGCGGAGAAGACAGCTGAGGGGAGAACACCCCAGGAACCTGGCCCCAAACGGCGCCGTCCTGAGGGAGAAACCCCCCCCAGCACCTCAAAACCCACAAGACCCAGGGCTGACCTCTCTTATCGTCAGGTAGCTGGTAAAGGGGTCAAGATGGCGGTGGCTGCAACTGGATTTTCAAATATGTGGCTAACTGCTGAATTGGCCTTCAATTTGCAAGGTCCTTGACACCCGGATTCGATGGCTTCAAGCTAACAGAGCAGGGAGGGGTGCAACTGTTTTGCGGGAACCTGATGTCCCTAACATGGCTGAGGTCAGCCATTGGAGACGTCTCTCCCGTGGATGGCGGACACTCCAAAGTACAGGAAGATGATGGCAATAGTTCCGGACAAGCCTACGAAGCAGGCCATCATCTTCAGTAGACTAAAGCGGTACAACCCAAAGCTCCGAACGGAGCTGTGGAAGGTCCGCGACGTTCAGCTGGCTGAAGCCAAGGGGCTTCGGCCAATCTTGGGTGTCGACGATGCCTTCGCAGCGAAGATCGAGGGCCTGGGTTACCGCGCTCAAGCTGGGATGATGAAGGTGATCTTTTGTATACAGGAAATGAGGTCGACCCCCGGGAAGAAGAGGCAACAGTGTTCTGGGCACGGCAGCAACAGCTATGGTGGGGTTGTTGGGCGCAGAACAGTAGAGTAGTAATTAAAAAAAATACTCCAAATTAATCTGCAACAAAGTGAGCCACCCTCCGCAATTGTGGGTCGGCAGACCGCTATGGGACAGACACAAATAGCCCTGATACAGGGGCCTTTGGTTCGCCAAGGCTCCATTCGGGGTTTAAATAAACGGAATGAAATTATTTACTCCTCCACCCATAACATACCTAGGGCATGTATTTATGTCTCGAAAGAGATACAGGCAACAGCAATTCCCGATCTCCGTTCCAGGGATGTTGCTGCGATTAAGGTGAGTCTTAGGGGGAACCAATAGAATAGAGATCGTTTTCGGCTCTGTCTACCTTCCTTGTAACTCGCCAACACCACCACCCTCAACTGAGCTCGAGGAGTTGGTTCAATTTTGTACTGACAGACGGTTGCCTCTCATTATAGAATATGACGCCAATGCTCACCACATTTGCTGGGGCAGCACGGGGGTCAATACTAGAGGCAGCAGTCTACTACGGTACCTGTACACTACCGATTTTTAAATAATAAATCGAGGTAATGCGCCTACCTTCATCACTTAACGGAGGCAAGAGGTCATTGATATCATGGTTGGATCCAGACTTGCGGTCCCACTGATTAAAAATTGAAATGTATCGACGGAACCTTCCTCATCGAACCACCGTCACATCAGATTCAAACTGGACTTGGCTCCCTCCCCAGAGGAGAGCTGGTACAGGAATCCCAAAGATACCGACTGGGATGCCTATAGGCGACCCCTCTTGAGCAAAATGACGAGGGTTATTATACCCAGTAATATAGAAGAATATAGAATCCTCCAGCTTCTCAATGGAGTGATCACTGCCTCATATGAGAGCAGTTGTCCTTTTAAAAGAGAAAAGAAAGGAAAAACGTTCCCTGGTGGAACAGTGAGCTCCAAAATCTACGCAGAGACACGCAGGCTCTTCAATAGGGCAATGCGTACTCAGCTTCCAGAGGGTTGGGACAACTACAAACAGTCCCAACGCCTCTACAAAAGTTGTATTCGTAACAGCAAGAGGGCAGCCTGGAAAGACTTCAGCGAAAGCATAGAAGATCTTCAAGAAGCCGCAAGGCTCTGCAAAGCCCTAAAAAAAGACAGCCCATCACGACTAGAGAATTTGAGGCTTCCCTCTGGTAGACTAACGACTACCACTGAGGAGTGTCTCAAGTATCTACTAGAAACTCCCCGAACTTCCCCGAATCCGTAGTGGATACGGAGGAGATGCCAGCCTCTCGGCCTCCCCACGCTACTGTCACGGCAGCGGATTGGAGGACGGCTTCAAGCCTAGTTACAGTAGAAAGAGTCAAGTGGGCCATTTCCACCTTTGACCCGTTCAAAACTCCAGGACCAGATGGAGTGTTCCCGGCACTTCTTCGGGAAGGGTCTGAGACACTCATACGCCCGGTCTATCACTTGCTGAAAATTTGTCTGGCCATGGGGTTTATTCCCATACCCTGGAGAGCCGTCAAAATGATTTTCATACCAAAAGCAGAAAGCACATCGTACGATACTGCCAATTCCTACAGACCAATCAGCCTTACATCCTTCCTGCTCAAAACATTAGAGAGGTTGGTTAAAAGGTTTGTTAAAGACGAGGCACTGACCTTAGCGCCTTTGCATCCGTCGCAACACGCTTACCAGGCCGGGAAGTCAGTGGAGACGGCCCTTCACCCGATCGTTTCCAGGATCGAGAAGGCGCTGCACCACAAAGAACTTGCGGCTGGTGCTTTTCTTGACATCGAGGGAGCATTTGATAATACCTCCTTCGACTCAATCTGCGCCCCAGCTACCTATCATGGCATCGATGACATCATCATTAGATGGTTGAGGGCCATGTTGGCGGGATGGCAAATATAGCTGCCAACGAGGAAACGGCAGTGAAAGTTTCAGTAAGGGGAGGCTGCCCACAAGGAGGCATCCTCTCCCCTCTGCTATGGAACCTCGTTCTCGATAGTCTACTCCAGGAACTCGAGAACAAGGATCTTTTTGCTCAAGGTTATGCAGATGACCTGGGAAAATTCTCAAATACGATTAGCGGGCTCTTGCAAAGGGCCTTGCAGATCGTACAGAGATGGTGTAACGACTAGGGCCTTAAGGCAGAACTGGCAATTTTCACTAGGAGGCGCAGGCTAGACGATTTCGTCGATCCAGTACTCTATGACACGACTCTAACGATCTCCATGACGGTGAAGTATCTGGGTGTCACCCTAGATTCTAAGCTGACCTGGAAAGATCACATAGAGAGACAAATACAAAGGGTTACTACAGTCCTCTGGGTATGTAGAAGGACCTTTGGTACAACGTGGGGTTAAACTCCAGGGTAACAATGTGGTACTATACTGTAAGATCAATGATCACTTATGCTTCTATTGTGTGATTGCCTGATGTAATCAGTGTATACATTCAACAGAAGCTAACACAACTCCAAAGACTCGCCTGTTTGGAAGTCACAGGAGCAATACGCACCCCTCCACAGCAGCTCTAGAGGTCCTTCTGGGCCTCGTGCCCCTTCACTTGGTGATTGAGGCTCAGGCTCGGAAAGCGGCCTACAGGCTGAGGTGCGGTGGTCAGCGGAAGACCGGAGGAGAACAATTAGGGCACGCAAGGGCCCCTTCCGTCGTGATAGGGACTCGCTCACTTCTGGAGGCCAGGAGTGATGATATGGTGCCTTCTATAGCAAAAGCTATAGTAAATAAAATGTTGTGGGAAATATACGTATATTAAAATTGTTTATAACATATTTTATATTTCATTTCATGTATCTGAAAATATATTTATTTCTTGTTATCTTCTTTTTTTTGTTTTTCCGTCTCCACAGAAACTCCTGACTTCAGTAGTAATAAGATAAGGCGAGTGAGTGAGTCGCTATACCTTCTTTCTCCTTCTTAGAACCCTTTGAGGTTGTCATCCCCAAAAGGGAAGACTGGGACCCACTCGAGGACATACTCAGGCCTGCCGATATCGTCTAGTTCACAGACGGATCGAGGTTTGAGGAAAGTGCTGGAGCGGGGATATACGGTGAAAGACCCAGGGCTGAACTTTCTTATGCCCTGGGAAAATTCGCCACGGTATTTCAGACCGAGATCTTTGCTATTTGGTCTGCGCACAGAAGAATATCCGAAGTAAATATTCCAACAAGCACATCTTAGTCCAATCAATGAATGCCCAAAAGGGGATTGTAGAGAACATTTTGGAGGGGAGAATTTTCCTTTTCAGGGTTGGGTGTAGTCAGCCCCTAGCTCCGCCGCTTCAGGGGGGGGGGGGGGGGGGGGTGGAAAGGTTCCTTTTCTCGATTCTTCGCTTATAACTCGGAAACGATGCGTCGTATGGGAAAAGGTAATCTATGCAAAATTAAACGTAATTAAATTTTCCACAAGAATGTCTATATTCATTTTCTTCCTATGTGTTATAGTTTACGAGATGTTTGCCAGCGAAAATCGATAATTAATAAAAAAAAAAAACACAATTATGTACCTTGTATATTTCTATCAAAGCGGTTTACCGTGGTCTGCTAATAAATCACAGTCAAAAACAATCTTTATTTTACAACACTCGACATATTTTCTAACGTAATATTTTGTCGAAATCTATACATTTCCGTAAAGATACAGTGTGACTCACTTAAAATGAAGATACCCTTATAATTTTTTCATTTTGTTTCCGATTTGAATCAAATTTTACTCAAGTATAGAAAAAATTAGGATCTACTTATGACCAGAAAATCATTCACCTGCTATAAAGGCAAAGCCACCTGCGGTACCAAAATTTGCTGAAAAAAATAAAACATTTTGAATGTTAGAAATTCTAAAAAATGCATCCGATCGGCGCCACAAACGTACATACACCAAAATTTGATTTGATTGTTGATGGGGGATATCTCATACATAAGCTCATCTGGCAAAGGGGGTCCTCAGTTTCCGCAATTGTAGTGGCTACGTAAAATTCATCGTTCGTAAGATTAAAAATCAACATGATTTTCAATCTTTTTCCTCATATTTTGGTATATGGTCCCCTACTTTTTAAAATATTAAGTATTTGTTTTTCTAACATTCACATTATACACGCCCACGTCACTCAAATATAACGAAAACTCAGCTTAATTTTCCGCAAATTTTCCTACATTGTTCCTGTACAAGTTCGAATTTGTAATCAACATCCAGTCCAGTATCGTAGTTTACTGGTACACTCATTATGCTCAGATTTTCCGGATTTTTCAACATCCGCGATAGTTTCTCTAATTTCAAACAGAAAATGTATGTCCACTGATCCTCGAAATACCCCTATACAAAATTTCTTAACATTTAATCGAATAGTTTGTGAAAAAAACGGTTAAGATCTAATATTTTCTACTTTTAGCATTTTCTAAAATTTTCCGAAAATTATTCCTTCTTTTTCGACTTTCGACTTCAAATTCGTCATCAGCGATTACAAAAACGTATATTTTGACACTTTGGATGCTTATGGTGATAGGAAATCATAAGAATCTACCAGAATTTTCCGAAAATTTTCCACATTTAATCGAGTAGTTTGTGAAAAAATCAGCTAAGATCTAATATTTTCTACTTTTACCATTTTCCTAAAATATTTATTCATTTTTTCGACATTTCGCCCTCAAATTTCCCACAAAAAACGTATACAGTGTGTCCCCGGATGGACCTAACTATACTTGTAATTTTCCTTATTTCGCATTTTAAGAGAAAAAGTCATTCTTCATAAAAAGTTTTGCTTATAGTAAAAAGTCATTAGCCATACTCAGACTTTCAAAATAACATACAGGGTGGTTAGCAAATAAGGAAACGTGAATTTGTGCTAAGAGCAAAGTAGTAGTTTTTTGAGAGGAATATAAAAATGTTACTGAAAGAAGTTGTTTTTAATGTTATTAGTAGTCCAGATATGAAATTTGAACGTCGTATCTCAAAGTTGATATTTTTGCGAAAATTATGATTAAAATAATTTTATGAATTTAACGAAAGCACATAATTTATTGAATGAAATGATAACAAAACTATTCTATGTGTTGTATCCAGTCCTTGTCAGAGAACTTTTTAAGTAATGTTGACTCTAGAACAACGAATTTATTATTTAGTTAAATGTTACGGTATTGGTGAAAATATCGTACAAATATGCAATTGAACTTTTCAATAGAAAATATCCCGAGGTGTACGTTTCAGTGAACTGTGTTCGAGAATTGATTTTAAAGTTCGAAAACACTGGGGATGTAAAAGATATAAAAAAACAGAAACGGATTCATGATGAAAATGATGCTGCTACATTGCTTGCTATTGATTCGGTAAGAAATGAACCCAATAAATCTTTAAGAAAAAGGTCATTAGATTTAAATGTTAGTAAGAGCCATTTGCAAAGAATTCTGACAAATAATAAAATACATCCATACAAACCAGTAAGATTACATAAGCTTGAAGAAGGGGATGACGCCTTTCGTTTAGAATTTTGTTTGTTAATGGGGGAACAAATTATGTTAGATAGATTTTTCTACAGAAGGATTTTATTTTCCGTCGAGGCAACATTTACTACGAATGGAGTTGTTAGTTACCAAAATTGTAGGCACTGGTCGGAAGAAAATCCAACTTTCTGTATTATTACTAAAAGTCAACAATATAAAAAGTAAATGTTTGGTGTGCGATACCTTATAAAAAAAATATTGGACCATATTTTTTCGACGCAACCGTAAATCAGAACACTTACATAAAGATGTTGGAAAACTTTTTAATGCCTGCTCTGGATGATATAAATTTACAGGATAGAAGAAAACTGTATTATCAACATGATGGTTGTCCTGCACACAGTACAATTAGTGTAAGAAACTTGTTAGATCAGCACTTCCACAATGAATGGATAGGACAGTTTGGTCCTATAAGATGGCCTGCACGCTCCCCAGACATAACACCTCTTGATTTCTTTTTATGGGGATACTGATTTAAAAGATAATTTAAAATCTTTTAAAGGAGAAAATATCAGAAGCAATAGCCGACATAAACGAGGATACAATTCATTTGGCTTATGAAAAATTTAGAAAAAATATTGAAAAATGTGTAGCAGTAGGAGGACAACACATAGAATAGTTTTGTTATCATTTTATTCAATAAATTATGTGCTTTCGTTAAATTCATAAAATTATCTTAATCATAATTTTCGCAAAAATATCAACTCTGAGATACGACATTAAAATTTCATATCTGGACTACTATTAACATTAAAAACAACTTCTTTCAGTAATATTTTTATATTCCTCTCAAAAAACTAATACTTTACTCTTGGCACATATTCACGTTTCCTTATTTGCTGACCACCCTGTATGTTATTTTGAAAGTCTGAGTATGGCTAATGACTTTTTACGATAAGCAAAATTTTTATGAGGAATGACTTTTTCTCTTAAAATGCGAAATAAGGAAAATTACAAGTATAGTTAGGTCCATCCGGGGACACACTCTATTTTGACACGTTAGATGCTTATGGTGATAGGAAATCATAAAAGCTTACCAGAATTTTACCGATAATTTTCCATAATTTTCCTTCTATAAGTTCAAATTCTTAATCAGTATCCATAAAAACCTCTTAAATGCTATATCACTTGCATTTATAGACCGAAACTGTCATTTTTGATACTCTGGCTAAATTTTCCGAATTTTCCGGTGAAAATGAGGATTTTCCGTATTAGTGGAGTTGCTAAGCATAACAATCGTTCACTTTGTGATACTAAAATGAAATTTGGTACAGAGGTAAAGTTTTTCTTGGCGAACAAAATGTGATATAGTGCCAAGCGGAAATTTTTTTTTCGGCAGCCATCTTGAAAAAAATAAGTTTGCGGACAGTTTTTTGGGATTATCTTGAAAACCGTGTACTTATGACAAAAAAAACTCCCAAGTAAAATTGAAGAACACAAAATTCACTACAAAATAATATTTATACTTTTTTGTCATAGACCAAACGGTTTTCCTACAATTAGGCCAAATGATCAGCGTCAGCGGTACGATTGTCAAGCATTATTTAATATGATGTCGCGCAGATCATTTAGTACGTTACCGACAGTATTATTGTTATGAGTAATATTATGCATAAGAATAATACATTAGTAACAATAATAATAATAATAATAATCATCAAGATCCTGATTCTTGTGGGTGGAATTTACCACCCTCTTTGGACCACATCTCCAGAAGCTACTTCAGGTTGTCAGGAGATGGTTTCTTGTAAATGTCGAGTTATATGTAATAAAAAATGTTCATGCGCTCGTACAGAGTTAAAATTTACGGTACTGTATGTATGTGAAGTCGACAGTGACTAAAAATTTTAACTTTTAGGCATTCATTTATTTGCGATTTTATAAAAAATCACTAGAGTAGAAATATTTAGTTAAAATAAAGCTTACAAAAAAATTTATTTAGGTACTTTTTATCAAAAATAGAATTATATTATAGCTATACTTAAATATATAATTTCCCCGCCACTGAGAAAACTAATGGAGTTACAAAAAACTCATTACACGATTTTTGTAGAAAATTTAGTTTACTTTAATTTGCGTAATCACAAAAATATTGATACAATTCGCCGTTTTCGAGATAATGTCGAAGTACTGATTTTTCTGACGATTTTGTGGTTATAACGGCCAAACCATTTTTTTTTCTGAGTGGCACTATATCCTATTTTGTTCGTCTCAAAAAAACGGTCTATGCTCACCCAATTTCAAGTTAGTATCACAATCTGAATGATTCTTAAGAAAATTCGAATTAAGCAACTCCGCTATATTTCGAATACGTGTTCAGCGACGCAAAAAACTCCCTCTACTAAATCTCATAAAATTTCATGAAAAACAACCCGAGATATTCAATTCGTTATATAACTATCGATAAAAATTGTTTATTTATTGTTTACGCAGGCACACAAAATAAAAAAAGCGGTCTTTTTCTGGTATTCCATGTAACCCATATGTATTTCGTCTTGCTGAACGCGAATCGGGTGTCCGTTTAGTTCCATTGGCCACCGTTTTTTTGTAAATCGCGAAGATAACCTAAAAAAACTTATAATTTAGGGTTTTTTTTCGCGATTTACTAAAAATTGGTGGGTAACGGACATGATTCGTATTCAGCATGTCGAAATGCATAGGGGTTACCCAATGGAGTTCCAGAAACAGATCACTTTTCACATTTTTTTGTGTCTGTAATATATTTGCATACGCGATTTTTTAGAAAATGGCGGAGGATCCGGTGATATTAATATATTTTACAGACACACACACACAAGGTCTGTTTCTGGGACCCCTATGTATTTCGACATGCTGAATACGAATCAGGTATTCGTTTAGCTCCGCTACCACCAATTTTTAGTAAATCGCAAAAATAACCTAAATTATGAGTTTTTTTTATAGGTTATTTTCGCGATTTACAAAAAGATAGTGGCCAATGGAGCTAAACTAATGGAGCTGATTCGTGTTCAGCACGTCGAAATACATATGGCTTACCCAATGGAGTACCATAAAAAGACCACTTTTTTATTTTGTGTGCCTGTGTTATTAATAATTAAAAAACATTTCCTATCCCTCAGACAGGGTGCATTATGTTACATAAGTCACACCTAACAAAATGCAAAAAGAATTATGAAGAAAGCACCATTAACAAACAAACGAGAAAGTCGGCCTATTTTCTACCTGCTGGGACTGGACTATATGTATTTATATATGTTAAGCGAAAATATTCCAAATTTTTTGGCATGCGAGTATGACCTGTTGGATGATATTTTGGTTTTAAACTGGTCATATGACGACGAAGTACACTTTTATGTAACAAAATACCTACATCACTAGGTGCTCAATGTTCACTGACGCGTTGGCCGTAACTCCCATGAGCCAGACTAAACTTCTGGTTACGAAACAATTTTATTTTGAAATATAAAAAGTATTATTTACTTACTATGAAATTTATTATTTAAATGTCAATTCAAATAATATGTATTTGACCTGATTAATGTGAAAACATCGTATTACGATTATCTATCACAGCACTGAAATATTATTTTAGTAATTAAAGTTTCTGTGTTTTAACAATTTAGAAAATATTACACAAATGTGTTTCTGAAATTACCTACTTCCTCCGCGAGGTACATAGCCTACATCACTTTCGTGTATTTCTGTAATTCATTGTGATAAAAATTAAATTTCGTCACAGGCATCGCCGTTTACATAGACTAATATGTTTTATTAACTCATTTCCATAGTTTTAAAAAATAAGGTAAAGCTGGCCTCTAGGCAGATATATTCCAAACATTGGATCTCATGAAAAGACTTCAGTGAACTGAAAATTTAAGACACTGTAGCCAGCCATTGTTTTGAGATACTATCAACGATATTATGGTAAATTTTATTTAGTTTCATAATTTCAGCGTTGTCATTGACATTTGGTGTTTTCTTAATATTTCTAAAGTGTATTTTGTGTGTCATTGTATCATTATCGTGGTGTAAAATCATGTCTAAAATGTTAATTTAATTGTTCTTCTCAATTTCAATAGTAAATTTATAATAGTAAAGAATATTTTTTAGAGGATTTCACAATCTGCAGAAAGATGTATGAAGTAAATTATAATTTTGGATGATGAGAATCATATAATTTTAACAAATTTTATGTTTTGTGTTTTGGTGTTTGTGGTACAAATGAAACTGACCCTCTTAAGAAGGATAAATAGAACTGTCTCAGAAGAAACTTTATTTATTTTCGGACTAATCATAAGTGGTGTTCATTCCAAAAATATTCATTTATCTGGCGATCTTACTAGTCTACAGATGTTATAAATTGATTAGATTTAATCAAAAATGAGATATTTGAAACTATTGTTGTTACTATTTATCTTCCATATCGAATCAGATAGAAACTTCCTGTTACCAAAATAATCTGTACGCTGCTATAAAAAATACGGTGAAATTGAATTAAATAAAAAGTTAAATAACAATTGTATTGTCATATTTAACTTTAAGAGAGAACATTCAAATATATTTATACAATGTTTCATAAAAAAATCAAATGGATTCATGGGCATTAATAAAAAGAGCTGTTTTTCCTATTCTATCACAAAAGTTAAACATAAGGCGACAATGTTGTCTTATGCTTAACTTTTAAATTTTATGTTAAACTGTTAAATAATGTAGAATATACGATTTCACAAAATCGTATTGAATTTTTCGTATATAAGAATTCTTGCTGTCTTTGGGGGGATGAGTAATGAACACAAACGTGCAGTAAGATTTACAGAATCTTTTTGTACTGGCTCCTGATGAGTGATGACAAACATTAAATGTTGTATGCAAAGACCTGTCACAGAAAATCCGAAATGCCACCCAGCGATAATGGGGCGGGTCGCCACAGTACGATATACTTAAAATATTTTTATTATAGTTTCCTTACTAAAAATTAATATTTATTAAAGTAAAATATAGTCGTTATACAAGTTCTTCGATATATTTTTACAACTAGCAAGTCTATTTATGTAAGGCACATAAAGTGGCAGTAAATAATTACAAATTTACAAGTATTATTTCTGTTTAATGTAAACCCACAGAAACACAGATAATAATAATAATAATAATAATAATAATAATAATAATAATAATACATTTATTTTCCTTCCATATATACAAAAAAACAGGTTAACAAATATTAATAAAGTACCATTGTATGGTTGAGGAAAACCACTAGGCTGTGTTCAAGCAAGTAGTGCAAGGCACTACCCCCCGGATTAATACACTAACCTAGGTTACTATATCATAAGAATACAAAATGTATAACTTACAGTGCCTATCTTAATCCTAATTACATTACTAAATGACTAAATTGTGACGCACAGTTAAACAAAACCATTTTAAAATTATAGTGTTTTATTTTAACATATATATTATAATTTCTCTTGTTTTTAATCTTTTATTTATTTTTTTTAATTTTTTTATTTTATTACTGATTACTGTATAAGTAACTTGACATATTTATTTTAAATTGTTTGGTGGACATTGTTTTAATATTTTCTGGGACTGCATTATATAGCTTTGAAATATTATGAGTAAAAGACCGTTCATAAAGGCTAGTTTTATGAGATGGTGGTATTATATGATTTCTCTTTCTAGTTTTAATGTTATGAACGTCTGAGTGAAAGCAGATTTTATTATAAAGATAGCTAGGAATTTTCGTAGTAATTATTTGATGATAAAGACATAATGTTTGTAATTTTAAGCGATTGTTCATGTTTAGCCATTTTAGATCTCTAAGTTTATGAGAGATATGTTCTCTACGCGGTATCCCAAATATATACCTAATACATGAATTTTGTGTCCTTTGTATTCTAGTTTTCGTTAGAACATCCAGACATGGATAATAAACAGGGGCGCAGTATAGAAAATTTGACAGAACAAGAGTTTCGCATAACAAGGTTTTTATTTTTGCCGATAAATAATTTCTATGTGGATAGAGCAATTTTAGGGCTGAATAAGATCTTTGTATACATTTGCTAATTTGTGCAGAGAATCTAAAGGTATTATCAAACTCTAAGCCTAAGTTACACGCACTCTAAACGACTGGAATGGTTGTGTTATTGATTACTACATGGAAATCGTCGGAAATATTAGAAATAGTTAGCTTATTACCAAATAAAATTAATTTTGACTTATTAGGGTTCAAAAACAAGGAATGCTCCATTGAAGCCTTCTCAATAACTTTAAGGTCAGAGGCTTTTAAAATATCATCGGACACTTTCAATAATGCAGTAGTACAGCTGTGATTCTGTCTGAAACCAGATTGATGAGATGGAATAATTTCGTATTTTTTTAAATGTTCAATTAATTGTAGATATATTACTCTCTCTAAAATTTTAGATAATGTAGGCGGTATGCTTATTGGACGTAAATCTTTGGCAGATACGGGATTTGAAATTTTAGGAATTGGAATAACATGTGCTTGTTTCCATTGAGCCGGAAAGGTATTAGACAATAAGCAACTGTTTACTATGTGTGTAATATATGGAATAATATGAGAACCACAGTATTTTAACATAACGAGGTTTATACCATCCGATCCAACAGCATGTGTTTTTATGTTATATAAAATTTTTGAAACAGTATCTTCATTTACTAAACTAAAATCAAAATCAGCTGGAATATTTTTAAAAGTGTTAGTTGAGTAATAATTTATTAAATTATCATTCCTGTTATTTGATATTGGTATGTTGTTTATAAAATGATTGTTGATTTTATTGGGTTCCTTAAGTTGCGCAGGTAATTCAGCATGTTTTTGTTTGTTGACATTTAAGGATTTAAGTTCCTTCCAAATAACTTTTGAATTATTTGTTGCAAATTTTGAATTATAATATGCCCTTTTTTCATTTCTTATCGCCACCTCTGTGTAATTTCGTATTTTCTTGTAGTAGTCCTAGTCAGCATCTAATCTAGATTTCTTAAATTTCGTTTTAGCTTTATCCCTAAGAGATATAAGACGTCTAATATTATTTGTTACCCACGGTTTACGAGGTTTAGATATTTTAGCAGTTTTGAGAGGTGCATGCACATTAAACAAATCTGTTATACACTCATTAAAATATTGAACTTTATGTTCTGCTTGATCAAAACTATATATTAGATACAAATGAGCATTTACTAAGTCATTTCTAAATTGCTCTATATTAAATCCACGATAATCGCGGTAAGTGATATAAAATGGTACAAATTTATTATCCATCTTCATTTCACAAAACACCAATTCATGATCAGCTATATACAGTTCTTTATTCCCAAAATTCAAGACAACAGAAGCATCTGACATAATAATTAAATCTAGAAGAGATTGCGAATATTTTGTAATTCTAGTTGGTTTATCTATAAGTTGTGTTAATCCCATGGTCTCTAATAAAGAGTTTAAATACACAGTGTCAGGGCTGTCAACATTTAGTAAGTCTATATTTAAATCGCCCAAAATTACAAATTTATCACACTGTGGAATAAGTTTGCATATAGAGTCCTCTAAATTTGAAATATCTATGCTTATCCTTTACCCGCATATTCTGGTAACATTATCTCTCGCTTCCTTTCTGCTATAAAGAAGAACTTTTGCCTGTAAGTTCACGAAAAGAGAACATACGTAAAGGAAATAACAAAACACACTATCCCCCGACTATTCACCATGATAGTAGAGCAAGTGATGCCAAACATTGACAACCCTGATTGGTTTAGCATACGCCGATGATCTCCTAATCATCACGGAAGAAAATAAGAATATTCTTAACTTTCTAGAAAACATGAAACCTCTCTGGACACAACTGGACTGAATATAAATTTCAACAAAGGACTGATAATTGAGCGAGACCCATCAATAAAAGAGAACCCGGTTAGAAAATAGGCGACTACTCCCTAAGAATAACGAACAAATTAAAATATCTATTAACATGTCTGAAAGAAAAGAACGTAATTAAAACGCCATACAAGAGCGATTATATCTTTCATCGAGAAGAATTAAGCTACATGGAACCTGATCGAGAGGATATACATAGCTATCATAGTGCCGAGCCAAGTAACAAGCATGATCCTAATCCAACCCAGCGTAGACGTAGCGGGCCCAGCGATATGTTTCCCGGGAGTGGCAACAATGCCTACCGAATGCTGATAAATCAAATCAAATCAATGCTGAGCAAAATGTGGCTTTAAATAATTCAAATAGAGAGTACCCATTACGTATTGGTTTAATTCCATTATAAAAGTATAATTACTCCTTTTGAGGTAATTTTTTCTTACCAAACTTAGAATATTCCCAGATCCTCCAATTTTTCAAATTCGTAGCCAGAAGACTAGCAGGCCTGGGCATCACTCTAGTAATAATAGAGTATCATGTTTTTGAACTTTCTAATACGTTCGGGTCATGATACATAGAAAAAAAGGTATATTTCGTTCATAAACAAATCATTTAGTTCCAGTTTTATATTCATTTAAAAATAACTTTCAGTAAGTTTTTCTTAAACAAAAATAAATAAAAATAATCACCCTCTGGTCCGTATGCCATATTCAGAATATTATTTTTATTGTTCATTGTGTATGTGGGTCTTCTTTCTAAAAATTTCATTTAATTAGGAGAGTATTATGTTTCTTTTTTAGATTTCGGATAGGTCCACATAATACTTTATTCCTTTTATATTTAAAATAACACCAACATCAGGGTTCTTCTACAAAAATAATGAATATACATTCGATTTTATTTTTAATATTTTTTACTTTTCTTGACCTTCTCACTAAAATACACTTGTCTTCTTTTTTTACCACGTAATCACTAAAAATATATCTGTCGACGCCACCGAACATTTCTGCTTACAAATTTGGTTCAGTAAACATATGATTACTTGGACGCGAAGTGACGTACATAATAGTACTACTTTCAAAAATAGTATCTAAGACACGTAAACACGTTTTTAAATTTTTCTTGATTTCCGTAGAAAATTACACAGATGTTTCTTTAAGAAATCATGTCATTTACTATTAGTATAAATAACCAGTCACTTTTTTATATTAAGCCACTGCTGTAAAAAATATTAAAAACTTTTATTAAATAAACTGTATAAAGTATCAAGCCAATATTGGTACTTGATTATGTTTTTGGCCTCATAAAACTTCTTAGATAATATCCAATAAATCTTAGTTAAAATAAATTATTAGTTTATCAAATACGAATATCATAATCGCTTAAAGAAGCTTACTGACAGTGAAAAAGAGGGGAAAATGCATCAGGATACTTTTGTTCTCTCTTGGCGAATATTTAAAACATCCTTTTGAAATTGGACTATGGCTTTAAATATTATATTCGCTAGAACCATGCACACTTTTGAAATTTAAATTATATATGTGTACCTAAGTACCTACTACTTATACCCAAAACTTAAATGAGAACGGTTGCTTTATACATTTATTATTAGTTTGGGGTCATGCGCCACCTACCTCACTGGAACGCCCGTGAAGCAATATTTTTCTCCTTGGGTTATTTTTATTCGCTAATAAACAACCTCCCAGGGAAAGAAATAAAACTCAATTTCGTTATTAATAGATTCTGAGAAATGATTATGGTCTAGCCAAAAATCAGACAAACTTGGCACCAAACGAGTGCAGTGATTTAATGACACAATTCAACGCAGTATAGAACGACTAACTTGTTCCTTTTTAGCAGTTGGCTGCCAATGTACCTTTGTCAACTGTTCATACAGAGTGTCCCAAAAGTTTATTTCAATAGTTTAGGAGCGTGTAGATGGCGTCAAACTGTATTATGACATAATTTACAATTTTTTTTATGCCCCTTACTGAGTTACGAACCCAGTTAATAGTTTACGTTATTGAGTTTAAATTTCATAGAAGTTCATTACAACTAAAAACAACATAACTTACTAGGAAGTTTTGTATGTTTCAATTAATTATTGCTTCCCTCAAACAAAATGGTGGAGACATTACCTGATCTGTTTTACTGAAAACGTATTGTTCTCGAAAACCGTTGATTTGAAAGAATACCTTTCTTTATAAAAGCGTATAGGAAAGCTGTTAATTAAAAATAGATATTGTCACCTTTAACAAAAATCGGTCTGTTATCCTTTAGAATACCACTACTAACTTCCTTGAAGACAAATGGACTTAAAGAACCGAGTCAATGATATCACAATTTGGTTAAGTTTAGAATTCTAGTTCAACAGTTATTAATAAAAAAAATATATATTTTTAGTCCATAACTTTGAGGGCATGAACTCTTGAGACAGCCTTTATACAATGCCCCTAGAACTGTGAATTACAGAAATGCTATTCAAGGTTTATTTTATGCAAATAATGAATGGCGGAAAATTCAATTAAATCAAAAATACTTTATTATAAATTAAACATCACACCAGAGTTTTTCTGACACCCATGCCCGGAGTCAGTCAGACATCCACAATGCACAACGCCGTGGCAATCAAAGATCTGGATGGGAGGGGGCCAGATCAAATAAAAAACCGCTGCATCATTACTTCCACATCCAGATTTCCTATCAGTCTCTTACAACGAAAAAAATTTAGATACTATATTTGCACTCCATTATGTGGAAATAATTGTTCCTAGATCTTTAATAATATAATATTTGAAATCGTCTACTCGGTAGTGGGGGTGGTAGAGTGGGTGGCTAATGCCAAAAAACGTTTATGGTCCTTGGTTCTTGTGTACACACTAAATTACAATTTTATTTTTACCCCCTTTAATAATGGGGTGGGGGTGGCAGAGGGAGTGGCTAAGTCAAAAGAAATATTTGAGGCCTTTGGTTCTTACATACACACTAAATCACAATTTTATTCTTTACCCCCTTTAATAATACTGGGGGTGGTAATGGGGATAATTGTGAGGGTGGCTGATGCCAAAAAAAAAATTGACACCTTGGATTCTCGTACATGCGTTAAATCCCAATTTTATGGTCTCTTGCTTGTTTTACCTATTTACCCTCATTTACCCACGAACCCTTCAACGGAATTAGATCAAAATATAATTTAGTTCCAGTTCTTGTTATAATACATAGGTGTACAAAATTTCAAGCCACCGTTCCAGAGTAATCGTGAGCACAAAAAAAGTTAAGACAGACCGACACACACAGGCGAATTTTCAAGAAATCATGGACAAATTTTTTTTGTTCCATTCGAAAGCAAATTTTCACATTTTTGTTATAGAATAAATGGTACTTATATGTAGGTATATACATATTTAGTTTTTCTTAGTTTTTTGCACTCATTTCTCAACATAATGCAAAAATATCATATAAATTGTCAACACTTCGTATTGTTTTAAATTCAATTTTTGAAATGACACAAGAAAATTATTACAAAAAGAAATTTATTTTATTTTAAGTTTGCATAAATTGTAAAACATACAAATAGTAATAATAACGATAAATCAATACAATTTTTTTTAATCACAATCATCAAATTCGTCGCCGGATAATTCCAATGCTCTTTCGTCTATTTCAGGCTCTTCCAAAACTTCTAGGATATTATTTTAATTTTCTAGAGTCTATTCTTCTCATACTACTGATGTAGGGATCTAAAGACACAAAAAGATTACGATAAATATCCTCCATATTCTGTTGTCTTGAAAATTTTCTAGAAACACATATAGTTAATAGGATCATTAATAGTATAGCAGAAACAAATCTGATGCTCAGTTTTATGTCAATTTAGCAGTGCACGCTTTTCAAAGTGTAAAATAAGTAAGCGCTATGTTCCAAATGATCTTTTGTAACAATACTAAATCTTAAACTCCCCTGAGTACTCTTTGAACAACCCTTATATACTATTAAAATTTTACCATCATTTACCGTCTTCACCCATGGCAGTCTCGCTTAAAAAAATTAAATTTACTTGGATGCGTATTTTAAGTGAGAATACATTTTACAATATAAAAAAGAAAATGTGGCAAGATCGCAAATTATTTTTTTCAAAAACCAATTCCGTAAACTCTAATGTATAATTTAAGCAAAAACTTGCGGCTTTATCGAACTTTATGGATAACTTTTTGCTTAGGAAAATATATATATATATATATATATATATATATATATATATATATATACAGTGTGTCCCAGGATAGATGTAGCAAGAGGTGTAACTTGATTTGGTGTCCTACAGGGTGTTTTATAAGCAAAGTTGTAAAAATCATCAGTAATAAAGTACCTTTATTTTTCAAAATATGAAAAAATTCCACTAAGATAAGTTATTTAGAATGCAATTTTATACCTCTATACCAAATTTCAGGAATATAAAATTATTTTTTTGAAACTTCTCATATATATATATATATATATATACAGGGTGTAATCAGTTTCATGTCATAAAAAAAAATTGGTAATGGGGGCCGACTAGACAAACAAAAAACCTTTATGACTTTTTCCCTTAGGGGCACTTTGAAAAAACTGACCTAGGTCAACAATTTAAATATTAGGGTAGAAAACATTTGAGAACCACTGCCTTTTTGGGTCAATGCACGTATACTAGATATAATTCTACAACTTTTAAATTGTCATAAAAAAGTGCAAAGATTACCAACCGGCTCGTCGCCGGCCGGCGCGGCGGTTCAAAGCAAAGAAAAGCGGCAACTTTGATGAGCGCCTCAACTCAAATTATAAAAATGTAAGTAACTCGTTATCTCTTTTTGCAGAACTGCAAGCAATTCATAGGTGTAGAAGAGGTTTAAACACAGCATTTCTTTACATGTGTGTTTTTTTAATTTAGAAAATATCGAAGCTTTTATTGTTGTTTATAATTTATCAGATTTAAATGTGATTAAATTATTAACATTTGTAACCTAAATGAATGTTCTGGGTTAAGCTTAAAAAACGAGTAATTATTTCATGACATTGGGAAAGATACGATAACAGAAAACAATTATGTGTATTTTAAGTCAGGAAAAAAATCTGATTTATTTAACGAATTGCCAATCAGGTATCGTAAACTAAAATATTCAATAAATCTAAAACTTACCATTAAATTATTTTTGATTTACATAAATTGTTCGAAATGGCCTCCATCTGCATCAATACACTTTTCGGCACGTCGAACTAAGGACATACGCACTCCGTTCAACACATTTGGTAAATTAGGATCATTTTTTATGGTTTCTATGCACATTAAAATACGTTGCTGCAATTGTTCCAAAGTGTCAATTGAATTACGGTAAACTAGAGATTTAAGATGGCCCCAAAAATAAAAATCCATCGGATTTAAGTCGGGTGACCTAGAAGGCCATGGTACTGATCCGCCACGCCCAATCCATCGTTGAGGAAACTCCGTGTTTAAAAAAATTCGAACAGCCAACTAAAATGAACTGGCGCGCCATCATGCATATACCACATTCTTCTGCGCCTTGCCAAAGGTACATCTTCCAACAAATTTGGCAATGTTTGTTGTAAAAAGTTTAAGTATACATCACCATTTAATCTAGCGGGTAATTCTATAGGTCCAATTATTTCATTACTGCAAATTCCTGCCCACAAATTAACGCTGAACCGTCGTTGAAAATGCGCCCTTCTTATTACATGTGGGTTTTCGTCTGCCCAATAGTGCATATTTTTAAAATTAAACACTCCACTCCTGGTAAAACACGACTCATCGGAGAAACAGAGAAAGTTTAAAAAACCCTCATTTGCCGCGTGTTTTCTCAAAATCCACCTATAAAATTCCATTCGTTCTGCATAATCTTGAGGTTCTAGAGCTTGCACACGTTGCGTTGATAATGATGGGGTGTAAGTTCATATCTCTCCAAAGTCCCCCACACCAAAAATGGGATACTCCCACACGGTTCGCCATATCGCGGGTGCTTAAACTTGGATCCTCTTCTACGAGTACCAAAACTTGAACCTCCGCTTCAATTACCCTGTCTTCGCGTTGTGGACCTCGTTCTCCTCCTTGTCCATCGAGACGGCCTGTTTCCCGAAGACGCTGAGCAATGCTTACAAATGTACGTGACAAGGATGACGTCGATTAGGGAATCTTAAACGATAAAGTTGTTCCGCAGCTGCTGCATTTCCACGACATTCTCCATACATCAAGTGCATATCCGCGAGCTCTGGGTAAGTGTAATCTCCCATTGCGCTCAAAATCTGCGTTTTAAAATACCACACTAAACTATTAACTAACGTTGTCAATAATGAAAATAAAAACTTGGTCCAAAATGCAAAAAGTAACACAAAAAGGACGAACAAGTATTATCTGTACGTAATCAAGAACTTAAACGGTAAGTCAATAAAATTAATCTTAACTGTAAATACGTGGCCTAAAATTCAAAAAGAACGAAAACAACGAACGAGCTCGACGTGTGTACTTAACGAAATGTCCACAGAAACTAAAATATTGCACAAGAGCTTACCTTACCTACTAAAAAGCCATAAAAAAGTGTGATTATCAACTTGTATCTTCGCCGACGCGCGGCTCTTAACAAAGGAGCGCGATACTTTGAAAAAGCCGCAATAGCGTATTTGATGGTTAGAGGCGCCGACATACGCGAAGATAAAAGTCTATCCCGTTTATTTTTTTTTTCTAAAACTATGGGTTTTTGACCCCATGTTATATAAGTTTTTTTTGTGCGTTCAGTCGTTCCCCACCACCAGTTTTTTTTAATGACATGAAACTGATTACACCCTATATATATATATATATATATATATATATATATATATATATATATATATATATATATATATATATATATATATATATATATATATATATATATATATATATATAACAAATTCTGAATTTAGTACTACTAAATTCAGAATTTGTTCTTTAACTAGTCGGACGTGACTATCCTTCATTATTTTTATATGTGTATGTATTTATATATATATATATATATATGAAGTGACGGTGAGAGGTAAACTCTCATGTGGTCAGATGCTACTATACGCCGGACAAATGTCGCTGACGTATAGCGACTTGCTATTTTGCAAGTACCAAGAGCGGCGACCTCTAGCCTTAGTGGGCTATACTCACTGTTTATGAAATCGGATTTGAAGGAAACAACTACTCAGCGGGCAAATACCCCGACCTGCATTGAATTACACCTTCAAATCGTGATCAGTAACCAACTATCATTTGTCTGTTCCTAACCAGACATAGACCGGTTTCGAACTTATTATGTTCTCATCAGTATGCCATAGGTCATGGAACAGACAAATGATAGTGGTCAACTTGCTAGTCTTATACAAACTGAATCAAATGAAGTGACGGTGAGAGGTAAACTCTCATATGGTCAGATGCTACTATACGCCGGACAAATGTCACTGACGTATAGCGACTTGCTATTTTGCAAGTACCAAGAGCGGCGACCTCTAGCCTTAGTAGGCTATACTCACTGTTTATGAAATCGGATTTGAAGGAAACAACTACTCAGCGGGCAAATACCCCGACCTGCATTGAATTACACCTTCAAATCGTGATCAGTAACCAACTATCATTTGTCTGTTCCTAACCAGACATAGACCGGTTTCGAACTTATTATGTTCTCATCAGTATGCCATAGGTCATGGAACAGACAAATGATAGTGGTCAACTTGCTAGTCTTATACAAACTGAATCAAATGAAGTGACAGTGAGAGGTAAACTCTCATATGGTCAGATGCTACTATACGCCGGACAAATGTCACTGACGTATAGCGACTTGCTATTTTGCAAGTACCAAGAGCGGCGACCTCTAGCCTTAGTGGGCTATACTCACTGTTTATGAAATCGGATTTGAAGGAAACAACTACTCAGCGGGCAAATACCCCGACCTGCATTGAATTACACCTTCAAATCGTGATCAGTAACCAGCTATCATTTGTCTGTTCCTAACCAGACATAGACCGGTTTCGAACTTATTATGTTCTCATCAGTATGCCATAGGTCATGGAACAGACAAATGATAGTGGTCAACTTGCTAGTCTTATACAAACTGAATCAAATGAAGTGACGGTGAGAGGTAAACTCTCATATGGTCAGATGCTACTATACGCCGGACAAATGTCACTGACGTATAGCGACTTGCTATTTTGCAAGTACCAAGAGCGGCGACCTCTAGCCTTAGTGGGCTATACTCACTGTTTATGAAATCGGATTTGAAGGAAACAACTACTCAGCGGGCAAATACCCCGACCTGCATTGAATTACACCTTCAAATCGTGATCAGTAACCAACTATCATTTGTCTGTTCCTAACCAGACATAGACCGGTTTCGAACTTATTATGTTCTCATCAGTATGCCATAGGTCATGGAACTTGGTACTTGCAAAATAGCAAGTCGCTATACGTCAGTGACATTTGTCCGGCGTATAGTAGCATCTGACCATATGAGAGTTTACCTCTCACCGTCACTTCATTTGATTCAGTTTGTATAAGAATAGCAAGTTGACCACTATCATTTGTCTGTTCCATGACCTATGGCATACTGATGAGAACATAATAAGTTCGAAACCGGTCTATGTCTGGTTAGGAACAGACAAATGATAGTTGGTTACTGATCACGATTTGAAGGTGTAATTCAATGCAGGTCGGGGTATTTGCCCGCTGAGTAGTTGTTTCCTTCAAATCCGATTTCATAAACAGTGAGTATAGCCCACTAAGGCTAGAGGTCGCCGCTCTTGGTACTTGCAAAATAGCAAGTCGCTATACGTCAGTGACATTTGTCCGGCGTATAGTAGCATCTGACCATATGAGAGTTTACCTCTCACCGTCACTTCATTTGATTCAGTTTGTATAAGACTAGCAAGTTGACCACTATCATTTGTCTGTTCCATGACCTATGGCATACTGATGAGAACATAATAAGTTCGAAACCGGTCTATGTCTGGTTAGGAACAGACAAATGATAGTTGGTTACTGATCACGATTTGAAGGTGTAATTCAATGCAGGTCGGGGTATTTGCCCGCTGAGTAGTTGTTTCCTTCAAATCCGATTTCATATATATATATATATATATATATATATATATATTATTATGTTTTCCCTCGAATAGTGAGGAAATCAATAAATTTTTTTAATTTGTTTTGCATGAGTGTCTGCTGTCCGCAAACTCACTCCTCTCAGGGTTGAAGTAGGTTCAAATACAAATCAGGAAATAAACGATCAATAAAACACTGTAGTTGATAAATCGATTTGGTTTTATTTGATTGACTGGAATATGGTTGTTTTTTTTAAGAAATTTAACAATGATAAATTACACAAATTCTTAAGTTTAAATGAATGTTGGGCGCCGATAAAACATATATTTGTTTAAAGATCTCATATGAATTTGATTTACAAAAAGAAAAAGAAAACTCTGATGTGGTTTTATTCTTATTTACTATTGAAACTTTTTACCTTACATCCGAACGGTAGCTACCGCGCGACCGCAAACACCAAGATGTGGAGAGAAATCCGCTTCTGGTTGTCGTTGCTAACTTGCCTGTAGTGTTGACAATCGACAGTACAGCTGAGGTGATATGGATGATCCTTCTGTTTCGTTCTTGTTTTGTTGATAATAAAACTTCTCTGGATACTGGATTATTACTAAAACGATACACTATTTCGTTGCACTTAAATTTGTGCCGAGGTGAGTACCAAAATATCTTTTCGATGACACTTTTACATATAGGGAAACTGCCCTTGTTTACAATTTACAATTTTACTAAATTTGAGATTTATTTTCTTAATTCTCGTTTTCATATAACCAAGGAAACTATATTTGAGTCATTACAATATTCTTACTTTGATTTGAAACTTAATACATTAACTTGACTTCAATATTTCAATTTTTTTCTTTTAAATATTTTTAGGTAATGTCTTCCGCTAAAATTTTGCGTGCGGTTAGTTTCGTTATTGAATAATGACTGAATTATAAATTCTGGCTTTCTATTGGGCCAAAATGATGTATTTGACAGAATTTTACGACTTGATTTTTAATGAAAAAAAAATTAATTTATGAATTTACTTTTTCTAGCTTTGTGTTTTATTAAATGTTTATTTTACTACTTGAGTTTTATTTCTCATGCTTTTCTGAGTATTCTGATATGCAATACATATTGATTTATGCCTCATTTGCAATTTTTCATGGTTATGTGAACTCGGACATATTTTAACAAATTCTACCCTTAATACCTAATTTTAGCTACCAAACCATATTCCTGCTTATAGTTTAAAGTACATTTAACATTTATAAACTCAATTTCAACACCTTACTCTATTATTTTTACTAATACTGAACTATGCATTTTAGCATGTCGTTTGAGGAGAAACTTGTCACCCCCTACAAAATACTACATGATGTGTTGGACAAAACTACACTAAATCTATGGACCTAGCAAACTCTATAACAACAAAGTAAAATACTCTAAGAAAAAAGCCTTTTTATAACTATTTTACACAATTTTAAGAAAAGTTCATCTGACAGCCATGTGATTTTCTCACTGTGGGCCCCATTTGAAGTTTAATTTAAGGAAACTTACGTCGTAGAGTAAGTATAAACCATATTGTTTCTGTTTTGACACATTTTATCCTATTACGATAAGTCTTTTTATGAAATACTTGTGAAGTTTGGTTTCAAGCGTAACCTGCCGTTTAAACTCTTTGTTATTTTCTACCCTGCTTATGTAGTCCTTTTGTTATAAGTTTGTGCTTATTTAAGCTTACAAATTATCACCCTTTTAATTGTTTATTGTTAAATTTATGATTACACTTTTTATTTATTGATAAATTTTTATTATTTTTAGGTTCAAACCACCCTCTCATGTGTGTCAAGAGTTCCTGTTGGTTTGCCACCATTTGGCTTTGTGCAAAAGTTTATTTAAGCATCGTTGTACCTTATCGATACCTTGTTTTGGTGTTAATTACAAATAAAGTCTTCCAATGTACAGGTATGCACTATTTTCTTACTGCTAGATATAATAATAAATTTATTTACAATTCAAACACTTACTACTAAATTCAACTGCAGTGCTTTATTTTAACGACACAAACCTGCCTTCAGCATGTGATTGGAGTGCCTCTGCATCTCACAAGCACTCGTGCATAAAGTAATCACCATCAGTGGCGTTTCTGTGTTTTATTTGATATAGATTACTAATTTTATTGTTTAAAGTGAAATGTTCCAATTTATTATATTGTTTGGAGAGAATATTGCGACAATATATATGTATATATATATATATATATATATATATATATATATATATATATGTTATATGCTAAACAAACCACATCAATGTATTCAAATATCTAAGTATCTTATCTAAATAAGTAACTTTATATTCTTATCATGGTACGTGATATAATTTGATACATTTATCACCTAAGCGATAACAACTTCCTAGACTTCTCATGTGAAACGCTGGCACGGCAACAATTCCCAGAATGCTGTGCCTACGTTGATATCAAACCTTATAAATATGACCAACAGACGCATTTGCGTTCAGTATTCATTTAATCTCTGTACTAATTATATCTACATATTTTCAACCATATAAAATCATATAAATAATTTGTAAAAGTTAAAATAAAAGTTTTTAAAAAGCAAATCAAGTTCTAAGTGATATAAAAGTGGCGCAGTCGGTAGGATTGGTAATAACGCCTGGAAGAAGAGCCTAACCAACGAAAACCTCCCAGAAGAACAAGGAACACCCCAAAAAGGGCCTAACTTCAGGAAAGGATCGCCGGAACAAGGAGACCTTTGACGACGGGCGGCGGATTCCAATCCCTCAATCAAAAAAGGACCTACTTCTATAAATGAAGATTTATTACTTGTAAGTACTTATTGAATCATCTCGTTTTAAGTGCAAATTAAATTAGAATTAATAATCGCACCATTTCTTGTGCGTATTGCCGTGGAAAGAACAGTTCTGTTGTCCTTTGTTATAAGTAAAATACGTCTAAGTATCCCAAAATTAAAATTAGTTTATGCCAGTAACTACCAGAAATATGGCTCATCAACAGCAACAAAACCAACAACAACAAGAGCCACAACCACTAATTCAACCTCAACCTCAACCTCACCATCAACCAGACGCTATTGAACCATATAAATTAAGCGAAATATTTTCAATTATTCCTGAATATGACGGTAATCAAATAAATTTAAATACATTTTTAAATTCATGTAGAACTGCTTTTGGCATGGCAATTGGTAACCAGGTGGTACTTTTAACTGTTCACATAAAAAACAAATTAAAAGGCCGTGCAGCTGAACTAGTGAACTCTAGAAATCCCACTCATTGGGAAGAAATTAAAACTCTTTTAGAGAATCATTTCGGTGATAGTAGAGACCTAACCTCCTTAATACAAGACTTGCAAAGAATGCGACAACTTCCCGGTGAATCTCCACTCACGTTTATTGCGCGCTTGCAAACCCACGAAGCAAAAATGCATGCTTCTGTTCATAAACAGCGGTTAACAGCGGCACAAAAACAAGCCCAAACGCAATTAACTGAGGGCATGGTTTTGAACACCCTACTCACGGGACTAGAACCCAAACTTGCACATGTTGTTAGGGCAAGCGACCCTGAGAATATGCTAAAAGCAATAACGAGAGTTCGAAAAGAACTCCAATTAAATTACTTTGAAACGCAAAAAACCAATCGCAACAATAGTGCAATCACTCCCACGCGTAACCAAAACTTCCCCTTACCTGCAAGACATTGTTCATTTTGCAAACGTACGGGACACGTCGCTAATGAATGTCGTCAGAGACAACAAAGTTCTCGACCCCCAAATTTTGGTACTCCCCAAATCTATCCTAGGCCTAATTACTATAACCAAAATCCTGGAAATTCGCAAAATTTCCAACAACAAAGACCTAACTACTATAACCAAAATCCTGGAAGCTCACAAAACTTCCAGCAACAAAGACCACCCGTCATTGCACCAAACCCAAATTTCAATAATGCAAGACCACCTGCGATTCAACCTAACCCTAATTATTATAGACCAAATTCAAATAGAAAAACGCTTCATCTCAATCAAAATACTGAACCCGAAAATCTAGAGCAACAAAATCAAAGTTATTACGCTTACGATAACCCTTACGAAAATATTAACGAGGGATATTACACTGATAATAACCCCTACGCAAGTCCGAACTATTATACAGCTAATACTTCGGAATACGACAACAGCAACGAAGACTATTATACTGCTAATAGTCCCTCCGAAAATTATTACACGGACGAATCGACTTTCGATACAACACCTGTATATAATCGGGATTTTCGATCAGGCCCACATGCCCAGTCGGACCCGCCTTATCACAAAACCGGAGACCCCGAGATGACAGTACTGCAAACCCAATTCGGCAAAATGAACTTGGACAATTTCAACCCAAATCTCAACTTCCCGGAACAACAGTTCCTATAAGCCCCTTATTGTCTGTCAAATCCAAAAATTTGTATTATATCTATGACATTACTAACACGCATAGATTATTAATCGACACGGGCGCAGGACTATCCATATTCAAACCCAAAATTTGTGAAAATTATAGTAGGAGATGTCCGGAAAACATTACGATCCAAGGCATAACTGACCAAAAAATAAATATTAACGAAGCCGTCTTTATCCCGTTTGACAACAATGAACCATTTAAAATTTATGTATGCGATCTTGACATAGAATTCGATGGACTCCTAGGGTCTGATTTCTTAGAACATTACAACTGTATAGTGGATATAAAAAACAAAAAACTTGTAACAAATTTCAAAACAATCCCGATCCACAAAGTCACGGACCAGGGTCTGCCAAACATACAAAATTACCCAAATCCAGATAATCGTGAGACCACCCGTAATATATCAAATATAATTTCAGTTGAACCACGTATAGAACAAATTACCAAACTTAAATGTCACTTGTCCAATACGGAAGCTATACTGCTAGCTACCGAAGTAGACAAGGTAAGACTTCCTAACGCGATAGTTCAGATAGACGATAAAGGTGAATTTATTACCTCTATATTAAACGTAAACGCGGTAACCAAAACCGTTAATTTTTCAAATTTAAAACTAGAACCAATCCAAAATTTCTCACTGAATTATATAGACGAAGAAACCTCCCAAACTTTCGTAGACAGACATTATGAAATAAAAAACCAACTCCGTCTAGACCACCTAAACATGGAAGAAAATGAACTAATAACTCAACTTTGTCTAGAATATGCGGATATTTTTTATCTTGAAGGTGACCAACTAACCTTCACCAATGAAATTAAACATGCGATAGATACCAATGACGCGAAACCAGTATTTACAAAATCGTATCGATACCCCCAGATACACAAAGAAGAACTCAAAACGCAGGTATCCAAAATGTTAGAACAAAATATTATTCGTCCCTCTAACTCCCCCTGGTCATCTCCAGTGTGGGTTGTCCCTAAGAAACTTGATGCTTCGGGTAAGCCAAAATGGCGTGTAGTTGTAGACTACAGAAAACTCAATGAGTTAACTGTAGGAGATAAATACCCTCTACCCAACATCTCAGATCTCCTGGATCAATTAGGCAAGTGCCAGTACTTCACAACATTGGACTTGGCCTCTGGGTTCCACCAGATCGAGATAGACCCGAAAGACATCCCGAAAAGTGCATTTAGCGTAGACAACGGGCACTATGAATTCGTTCGTATGCCCTTTGGCCTTAAAAACGCCCCTTCCACCTTCCAAAGGGTTATGGACAACATCCTCATGGGCATTCAGAACGAGAGATGTCTGGTATATATGGATGATATTATCATATATTCCCCGACAGTTCACGAACACATTTCTCGTCTCACAGAAGTGTTCAAACGCCTTCGAAATGCTAACTTAAAAATCCAACCTGATAAATGCGAGTTCCTTCGTAAAGAAGTCGCATACCTGGGTCACCTCATAACTAAAGAAGGAGTAAAACCAAACCCCGATAAGGTACAGTGCATCCAAAACTTTCCGCAACCCACTAACCAGAAGGAAATCAAATCCTTCCTCGGGTTGGCAGGTTATTATCGCAGATTTATAAGTAATTTCGCGAAACTATCCAAGCCCCTCACCAAATTGTTACAAAAGGATGTCCCTTTTGCTTTCGACTCAGAATGTCACAAATCCTTCGAGGAATTGAAACAAGCCCTCACTTCGACCCCAGTACTTATCTACCCAAACTTCGACGAAACGTTTCTACTCACCACTGATGCAAGCGCGTTCGCCATCGGCGCCGTGCTCTCACAAGGCCCAATTGGCAAAGACTTACCAATAGCTTTCGCCTCAAGGACCCTCTGTAAAGCCGAAACCAAATACTCAACCATAGAGCGTGAACTTTTAGCTATAGTATGGGCCGTGAAACACTTCCGTCCGTACATATTTGGTCGAAAGTTCAAACTAATAACTGACCATAGGCCTTTAACGTGGCTCTTTTCGATAAAAGACCCCGGTAGCCGCCTAGCACGCTGGCGACTGAAGCTTGAAGAGTACGAATACGAAATCGAATATAAACCCGGCCGCATTAATAAAAATGCAGACGCTCTTTCCCGCATAAAGATAAATCACATTCAAGATTCCTCTAACTTTCAAGCAGAATCAAAATTAGTAACGTACCCCATTCAAAGTCCCTCGACTCCAATAGAACCCGATCCTGATAGTCAGGACACGACAAGCGACACGACGGAAACAAACGAACAAGGTGTCCTGAACGAATTCGAAACTTTCGTAAAATTGTATAAAACAAAGTCACTTATCGACTATTCTAAAATTGAATTTTCGAACGGGCAACTCCTGGACAAAACCAACAAAAATATAGTGACCTTTTTCCAACAAAACAATCTCAAAGATTTTCATTATAAAATCCTTGAAGACTTGTTCGAAGAAAACGCAGACTTCCGAGATTTAGAATTAAATAAATTATCGAGTAAGTCGGTGCGACAAAGAAACTATTTTATCGTGGCTCTACCATACGACCCCGAAACCGTAATCCAAAATCTATTCATCTCGCTATACAATGGTCGTGAAGAGTTCGACGACTCCAAAACGTATTGTATCGAAAACAATGTCGAACTTCCTATTCTCGAAATTTTGTCATTTCCTTTATCGGAAAAAGACGTGAAACTTAAAATATGTCAAAACGTTACTAGAACACCCAGTGACGACGAAATTCCAATTATTATCGACCAGCATCATACTGGCAAAGCTCATCTCCACCGCGGAATAAATGAGACTATTCGTCGTATTCGAGAGAAATACAATTGGAAAGGATTGACAAAGGACGTCGAAAATTTCATAAAAGCCTGCAAAATCTGCCAAGAAACAAAAATCTGTCGCAAAAATTTAGATAGCCCTCTCGTAATTACGGAGACGCCTAAATCCCCTTTTGAACGTATAAACATAGACGTCCTAGAAGTCCCAACGAAAAATTACGCGCTTACTATACGCGACGAACTTACAAAATTCACTCAAGCGTATCCTATCAAAGATAAATCAGCAAAATCAATTGCAAACACTCTACTCGTTTACTTCCAGCACTTCGGAACACCCCTTCGAATTCATTGCGATTATGGCCGAGAATTCGATAACGCCATCCTAAAAGATTTATGTCTCCTCTATGACATCAAAGTAACGCAGTCTAGTGTCGGACACCCCCAATCTAATGGTTCCTTAGAAAGGTTCCACGCTACCTTGTTGGAAATGATCCGAGCACACGTGGCAGAACACCCTGACGAACACCCCTTCAACATATTACCTTACGCGATAATATGCTATAATACCTCTACTAATAAAACTCACGGATTTACACCCTACGAGTTAGTTTTCGGACACACGTCCAGTAGACCACCTGAGACGCTATATAATCAGGAAGAACTAGTCACGAAATACGTCAGAGACTTAAATAATCGCCTATCTTATTATTATAAAGTCGCGCGCGCCAGAACTGAAACACAAAAACAAAAAGCGAAAGTTCGGTTCGACGCCCACGTTTCAAAGGAAACCCCCGAATATCAGATTGGTCAAAAGGTGTATTTAAAAGAATCCCAAATCACCGATAAGTTACGTAATAAATATAACGGGCCATTTGAGATTTTGGAACTTCACAAAAACTCAGCCACCCTCCTTAACAAAAAAACAAAACAAAAAACTAAAGCTAACTTTGACAGGTTAAAACCATATATTGAAGCCTAAATTGCCTTACAGGTTCACCTTGCTGATCGGAGCAGCCATGTCCCAGTACCAAATAACACCCATCAATAACACCGTCGGAGTCTATTACCACGACGAAACGAGGATAATAATTTCCAATAATAAATGGACTCTGCTAGTCCATAAAAATCTATCAAGCCTCGAAGAAGCCTTTATCAACAACAACAAAATCTTAGAATCAATTGTCAATATATTCACCCCCGATACACGCGAAACAAAAGAATTCCTAGTCAAAGTCAAAACACACGTAACACTCTTAAACCAAGTGTCAAATTCCCTCAAAGTAAAATTTGAAGAAATCTTTGTTAACACCAAACGATTCAAGCGTGGTATATTAAATGGAGCGGGTAGTATATTTAAAGCAATTACCGGCAATCTAGATGCTGAAGATGGACAATTCTTCACAGACAGTATCAATAAATTAAACAAAGATCAACATCAAATAGAAAACCTCCTGAAAAATCAAATATCCGTTACCTCCACCGTCATAAAAACCTTTAACGAAACGGTTCAAAACATGCAAATTAATATAGTAACGTTTAACGAGGATATGAAAAAGATTCAAATCGGATTGCATAAAGTAAATGATAGAGTTGCACTGGTTCAAGCCGAACTAAAATTTATCGAAACATGTGAAAAATTGACTGAAAGTTACTTGTACCTCCAGAGCAACCTTGATGACATTTTGAACGCGATCACATTTGCTCGTCTGAAAATAATACACTCTTCAATTATTTCACCAGAAAGTTTGATTACTGCACTTCAGGAAATCTCTCAAAACTTAGTAAAAAATAATCTACCCCTACCGGTAAAATATTCAGAAATTCCTCAATACCTAGAAATTATCGAACTAGAAGCCTTTCAATCAAAATCAGATCTTGTTTTCGTTCTAAGAATACCACTAGTAGAACAACAACTCTATACCCTGTATCATTTGTATCCTATCCCTATACTAGACAACAGAACTGGCCTTCACCATGTCTTGTCATTCTCACAAAAATTCATTGCGCGTAACGATGATTCACTAATGTACATCCCCGTCAAGGACCTGAGTACATGCAAACAACTAGATTCCCATAAGAAACTATGCTCAGACCTCTACGCCTACCCGATCGACAGCAGTGCAGCATGCGAAGCCCAGCTACTGAAAAACTTCAGAAAAATCCCAGAAAACTGTGTAAGTTCCCTCGTCTATGGACAAGGTTATAACGTTCAGAAACTACAAGGCAATGTGTGGTTAATAATTGTCTCTGAACCCATTCACATCACCATAAACTGTAATAAAATGGACACAAAAATCACCAGTGTTAATAAGAACTCTATATTAAAACTCCACCCGGACTGTTACGCGTTTGTCGGTATAACAAAAGTGCAAGCAGAAAGCCGCAATACCATCAACATTACGGACAATTCACATCCAGTGGTTATACCCTATGACTGTTGTAGTGACATTCCCGAAAAACTCCAGCTACCCAAGTTGGAACCTCTCCAGTTCGATCATCTAAATGTCGAAAATCTAGACATAGCCAACCACAAACTTGAGCAATACTCTAGAGACTTAGACAAACTAATAAACGAGCCGTTTATAACTAAACATTTTTCTTTAAGCATGTATACAGTTATTGGTCTGTCCATCTGTCTCCTAGCCGCCTTCATCGCCTGGAAATGCAGGAAAAGATGCTGTGGTTGTAAGGAATCCAAGGACGCCACCCCTAATGAGATGCTGAAAAGAATTGGCACCCTCCTGAGAAGAAGACCTCATCTACCTACAGAAGAGGAAGAAATGACCGATTTTTCCCAAAAAGTCGGTGAATAACACCGACTTTTCAAAAAGAAAGGGAGTTGTTATATGCTAAACAAACCACATCAATGTATTCAAATATCTAAGTATCTTATCTAAATAAGTAACTTTATATTCTTATCATGGTACGTGATATAATTTGATACATTTATCACCTAAGCGATAACAACTTCCTAGACTTCTCATGTGAAACGCTGGCACGGCAACAATTCCCAGAATGCTGTGCCTACGTTGATATCAAACCTTATAAATATGACCAACAGACGCATTTGCGTTCAGTATTCATTTAATCTCTGTACTAATTATATCTACATATTTTCAACCATATAAAATCATATAAATAATTTGTAAAAGTTAAAATAAAAGTTTTTAAAAAGCAAATCAAGTTCTAAGTGATATAAAATATATATATACATATATATATATATATATATATATATATATATATATATATATATATATATGTATATATATATATGTATATATATATATGTATATATATATATATATATATGTATATATATGTATATACATATATATATATATATATATATATATAGCGTGTAGTTCGGGGTCAAAAAAATGCTTCAAGTGGTGACTATGAGGACTTTTGTATATTTTGAGGTCAGTCCTCAAAGTAACAATTTTATAAAACCGTCTGTTTGAGAACATTGACCTCAAAATACACGAGTGGTAGATAAATGTCATTTTCTGTTTATTATAAGGTACTGTCCCCAAATTGACAGTTTAATGAAAAAAACATTACTAGTGTAGTTTGGGGTCACTAATATACATGTAATTTTATATGAAATATGTGGTACAGATTTTTTTAAATATTTTCTAATTGATGGTACAAATCCTAAAATTAAGATATATTTTACTTCCACATCCAGTGGAAGTGTAACGACAAAAAAATTTTTTAAAATTTTTATTGTTCAAATAGGCTGAAAATGTCATGAAACGTCGAGATTTTAAGTTTAAGCAAAAAAAATTTCTGTCTGTCGGTCTTTTTTTGTGCGCACGTTTACTCTGAAACCATTTAAGATATTGACTTGAAATTTGGTACTTTAACGAGTTCTGGAACTAGATTATATTTTCATCTTGTTCCGTCCAAGGGTGGGGGGTAAATTGGGATAAATTTGGGGTAAAAGGGTAAGTCAAGCAGGCAGGAGTTCATAAAATTGGTATTTAGTATATATAAGAGAAGCTAAGGTCTCAAAAAATTTTTGGCATTAGCCACCCCCATTATCACCCCCATCCCATTATTAAAGGGGATGAAAAAAAATGTGATTTAGTGTATGTACAAGAATCAGAAACCTCAAAATATTTTTTTACTTCATCCACCCCCACTACCCATGTGGGGTATCGTTTTATGGGTTTTTGGGGTAGAGGATTTCAAATATTATATTATTAAAGTTTATGGAACTTATTTCCAAATACAAAATTTTTTCGTTGTGAGTGACCTCGACAGAGAATCTGGATGTGGAAGTAGTGATTCCTTGGCAGCGGTTTTTAAAAATTTCGAAGTTTCGATAAATTTATTATCTTCTTCAGAGCACAGTGTTTAAAATATTTAAAGTTTAAAATATAAATATAATATATCATACAGAAATAATAAAATTATGAATTAAAAACATCCAATTTTAAATGCTTATTATTCGCTAAAAAAAATTAATAAGGGCCACAAGTATATGTGTAGTTTTTATTGAATTCACAAAAGGTGCTGCATTTTTTCAATTTCAACTACAGGAACTGAGATCACGGAAAAGCTAAAAATGTTCTGTTTCCCGATGTTTACCTTTCCTTATTTTACGTTGCATCCAAGGCACGTTCTACTTGTAAAATTACGTTCAGTCTTGTTAATTCATAAAATACAGAGTTTTTCATTTCCTGTCCAAGTAAATAAACGCATGATATTCAATATAAGCCAGTATACGTTTTAATACATTTTTTTACATATTTGACATTTTCGACACAGCTATTATTGTAGCTAAAAAAAAAATGTTCAACACCGAGATGGTAGCTCAACGGACTAAGGCATACATGTAGCAAATCATGGCTGGTTCGCTTCGTTATCTAACCTTTCCAGAGTTAGATTCTCGGCTGCAGCAATTGGCACTGCTGGAGGAAATGGTTGTTTCTGTAGTATGTCCTAGTTGAGTGGTAAAATATCAGAAACGCCAAACTCCGTCAGGGCCTTAACATAAATAAATGCCAGTAAATAAATAAAATCAGAGAATGCACATGCACCAAGGTTGCAAAAAAATATATTCAATATATGACATAGGCAACAAGACCTACGTATAAGTGTGTGGTTGGTTGCAGTGATTTATATTTTTTGATTAGCCAAATCCTTCTTCCCCTCTTCAATGAATGTCAGTTGGTACTATTTACGAAGCATATCCAAGGGCAAGATTGGTAGACTATGAGGTTCCTTAATATACAGCTTTTTGGCGAAGAAGTCAGTGCGGGGGTGAAAGGTCAGACTATCTTTGTTCTTCGAACGCGCAGTAGCGGCGCAGTTATCTCACTCTAGAAGAACCGTCCGTACTGGCCCGAAATATGGTCTGACGTTACTATGATCTGTAGTGTTACATTCTACAACTTATTCTCATTACCAGCATGCAGAACAGTGTCTCAAAATGCGAGGATAATTACCACCGACCTCAAAATCGGGTTATTGCGAGCCCGTTCCAGTTACGAGTTCTTTGCTTAATTAACATTACACAAATTCTTACAATATTTTGAATAAGGCTCTGCATCTGGTGTGATTTCACACCAGCTGTTCATTGGCTAATGCCATTTTTTGGTGGGGATTGTGAGTTATTAGGCCACCTTAAAGTATACCAACCTTGATCCAAGGGTGGATCTGGACCTTGAGCTTGGGGGGGGGTAACACAGCCGCGTGCTGAAAATAACAAAAATGTTTTTCCTCGAAAATTAAAATTGCTGAGCATAGCGGGGGCGAGAAATCGCAAACAAAATTACAACTAAATAGAATATATATTCAAAAATATAAAATAAAATAAAAAAATTATGCAATTTTAAAACGAAAGTTGATGGTTTATAGAATCTTGGGTGGAGGGGGGCAATTACCCCGTTAGCCCCCCATAAATCCGCGCATCAGCATATCTAGCGTGTTGTATCAAGTGTTATCGTTAGCAAAAATTGCTTTCAGCCGCAAAAGAATTTTTTTTTATTTAATATACATATACAGTTTTAGTTGATTTTTGCCGCCTTCTTTAGTCAGACGTTTTCGGAGGTTTGGGTTTCTAAAGTTGAGAACATTAATTGTTAAAAGAGTCTCTTTAACATGAAACAATTTTAAGCAGAATAATTACAGAAATTTTATTGATTTTAAACTCATTAGTAAAATTGATGAATCCTGTTCATTAGGCATAGAAGTATACTCGTTTTAATTTAGAACTACAAGTAAAATGGATTTAAAAATAAAACAACTATACATTTAAATATGTATTTGTTTAGGTAATGTTATAGTATAAAAAATATTTTATTAATAAACTCATTACTACACTACACTTTCATAAAACAACTTTGCTTTTTTTTTTCAGAAAATTCGTTTATGGCATCATCATAATTTATTGAATTAGATTCTTCGCTCTCAATTGACAGTATAGCGAGGTTCGTGAGCCTCTCTTGTGCCATATTTGATCTTAAATAATTTGTTATGAGTTTTACTTTACTAAAACTTTTTTCACACCCAGCAAATGTTGTTGGTAAGGTTGCGTAGATCCTTAATGTTATGCAAACTTTTGGGAAGGCATCCATTAAATCTCTGCTGTGGATTAAGTTAAAGTAAATCAAGAGCGTTAATTACTTCCACATCCAGTGGAAGTATAGTAACGACAAAAAAATTTTTAAAAATTTTTATTGTTCAAATAGGCTTAGAATGTCACGAAACGTCGAGATTTTAAGTTTGAGCGAAAAAAATTGTTCTGTCTGTCGGTCTGTCTGTCTGTAACTTTTTTTGTGCGCACGATTACTCTGGAATTGTTTGAGATATTGACTTGAAATTTGGTACACATATGTACTTTAACGAGATCTAGAACTAGATTATATTTTCATCTTGTTCCGTCGAAGGGTTGGGGGTAAATTGAGGTAAATTTGGGGAAAATAGGTAAATCAAGCAGGTAAGAGTCCATAAAATTGGTATTTAGTATATGCAAGAGAAGCTGAGGTCTCAAAAAAAATTTTGGCATTAGCCACCCCCATTACCACCCCCACCCCCACCCCATTATTAAAGGATATGAAAAAAAATTGAGATTTAGGGTGTGTACAAGAACCTCGAAATGTTTTTTTACTTCATCCACCCCCACTACCACCCCCACCCCGCTACCGATGTGGGGTATCATTTTATGGGTTTTTGGGGTAGAGGATTTCAAATATTATATTATTAATGTTCCATAAACAATTATGTCCACATGCAAAATTTTTTCGTTGTGAGTGACTTAGATAAAAAAATCTGGATGTAGAAGTAGTGATTCCTTGGGCAGCGGTTTTTTTTTGAGATTATGTGTGATGTTTTTAGCTTGATCTCGAAAGACTAGACTCATTCGGTAAATTATGTTGCATATAAACAATGTTGCCAAAATATTAATAATAGATGACGAGCTTGAATAGTAGATTTTAAAAACTAAATACGAAGTTTTTTATATCTCTACATTAATTAGTAAATCATTTGTTAAAGATTTATCAGTATATTATTCATTTACAAAAATCTGTTTTGCCGCCCCACAATAAATATGCCGCACGGGACAAATGCCCCCCTTTTGACCCCCCCCCCCCCCTTATCCAGCACTATCAAAATCACTTCCATTATGATTCAGACTGATAATATTTATTTATTATAATTATAAAATAGTTTATTTCATTAATCGCCATAAATCAAGTAATAAGCTTATGGAAATGTTTCATTTACCAAGTTTGTTTTTGCAACGTTTTAGTTTATTGATTCACGTTCTTTAAATATTGATTCATAAGAAATAAGTATTAGAGATGCGCATCGATAGTCGATATTTTTTAAAAATCGATGTTAGGTTAAAATCTATCGATAAGTAGATTGCGATATTCTAAGCAGATATCGATATTAGTTACGATTTTGATTAGAAATGGCATTAATTTTTCTTTTAATTGTAGACAGTGCCGCTTCTAGGTCATGAGACGCCTTCGTGCGAGAAGCATTTTTTGGCGCCCTTTTTTTGGTGGGCATCTCTCAGTCGAAACAAGGGCTGGACCTTGAGCTTGGGGGGGGGGGGGGTATATTTTTCGTCGCAAATTTTTTTTGAGGTGCGGGGGGGAGAAATCCGAAAAAAAAATTTTTCGTCCCAATTTTTTTTAAAATTCGCTTTTTGGCGCCCCATGGCCCAGTGCGCCTTCGTGCGGGGTACGAAATTGTCCCCATTAGACGCGGCCCTGATTATAAATATTTGAGATGTTTTAATTACTGGACTGGTTACTATCATGCAGAAGCATTAATAAGAGGTTTGTGGCTTAACTTGAATTTCATGTCATTTACACAGAAAAGAAATCTATATCTGTTATGATCTCGTAGCCAGTTGTTTGACACTTTTAATTAGACCACCAGATATAATAAACCGTTGTTCGACAGATGGAGCCGATGTTACTGTACTACTGCACTCCTATACAGACATTTTTCTGTGAATCGTAGATTATTGTGACATTTCGTTATTGCCTATTATTGGTTATTATTAGTTTGAACCATGGAAAGGTGTATAAATGGATACTGAAGGTGCAAAATTATCAAAAATGCTATTTTTACAGACATTAGACAGAACTAGTCCACAGTACATGATTAGTAACAGGCCGAATTTTCGTGAGTAGTTTCGTTTTGACGAGACGCCCAACTTTCCTCTCTGCGAAAATTCTCGGTAGTGGTAGCTAATAACTAGGCTTTGGTGTATTTATGTCGATTGGGTGGGTGACTGTTCAAATTTTATTAGTAACAGTTAGTTTTTTAGTTAAATCTTGAGATAGTTTGATAAAAAACACGAAAAAACGTTTGTCCTACAAAATCGATGGTTTGACCGAAGTGTCCCTCACCCACATGTCCAAATCACGAGGTCAGAAAAATGATTAGTAACCAGCTGATTTTCATACTATTGCTTAATAAATGTTTTTAAAATGAAATGGCCACATTGTCCTACAAATTGAATGGAATGTTTTTCCAGTCCCACACTCGGAAATTGTCAGTTCCACGGTAACACTTTTCTCATTAGTAACAACCTAATTTTCGTTTTTTTTCTCTTGGGAATAAAGTGTGGAACACGATTTTACTAAAGTCCTACAAAAAAAGTGGTATATATTGATAAAAAATTTGAAACACTTATTTTGAAATTTCATTCCATAGGTAAAGTTTTATATTATTTTTCATTCGTTAAACGTTCGTTTGTTAAACAGTTTGTTTTTCGGTTGCCTTGGCTACGTTTCCGCGAGTTAATTAAAATAAACCCCGTGTTTGTCCACAACGACGGTCAATACACTATACGGTTACCTCGATCAGCAGCTTTTAGACGAGAGAGACGCGGGGAATCGAATGAAAGAGACAGACATATCTGATTTCCGTGCAAAGATAAAGATTCCGATAGGGTCTACAGCCTGCTGCTGATCGAGGTAACCGTATAGTTTACTGACTGTGGTCCACAACAACATATTGCCAAAATAATTTGACAGGTTGTCGGATTGTCTAATTCGTGCGAAATAAAAAGCGACTATGGAGTATTTTTTAAGCAATTTACTGTGTAGAAAACCTAATTAAACAAACACTTAAACATTAAAAATAATACTACATTAGAATTATAAAGAAAATTTTTCGGTCTTGTAGTCGAACATTTAATAAAACATGAAAACATAACATATGAAAAATTCAAATATTCGCAACGAATGTGAATTTGCAAATTACGGTTTAAAATCAAGAGAAATGTTGTTTTTTGACAATCTGAATCTATGTGCTAAATTTGGTAGATATCAGAATTCCGCTTAAGTAATAAAAGTATATTAATTTACCAAAACCGCAATTATAAAATAATTCGTTACTTAAAATAATTTTTGTCGGACTAGCGATACTTACCAATTTTTTTGTAAGACACTATTTTATTTGAGCAGAGAATACACTCATCTATCATGTGTTATCTTTGTCCTACAGTTACTAATGAGAAAAGTGTTACCGTGGAACTGACAATTTCCGAGCGTAGGACTGGAAAAACATACCATTGAATTTGTAGGACAATGTGGCCATTTCATTTTAAAAACATGTATTAAGCAATAGTAAAAAAAACAGCTGGTTATTTGTCATTTTTTTGACCTCGTTATTTGGATATGTTGGGGGTGGGGGACGCTTCGGTCAAACCATCGATTTTGTAGGACAAACGTTTGTTCGTGTTTTTTATTAAATTATCTCAAGATTTAACTAAAAAGCTAACTGTTACTAATAAAATTTGAACAATCACCCAATCGACATATATACACCCAAGCGCAGTTACTAGCTACCACTACCGAGAATTTTCGCAGAGAGAAAAGTTGGGCGTCTCGTCAAAACGAAGCTACTCACGAAAATTCAGCCTGTTACTAATCATTAAAAAAAAGGGCGCTGTACTGTGGACTAAACATATTGGAACTTAAAACCTTAAAATTTTTCGCAAACAACAACAACCTATTCTCACTCTCACATATTTTTGTCCTCAATAAAATATTAAAAATAAACATCGATATTTAATAAATATATAAATATTTAATAAACAATTATTTATGTTTAATTAAACACTGCTTTTAGAAGTTTTAGATGTGAAACACATCCCCCATATCTATGTATCCTCTTTTTTAGGAAAAGGTAAACAATACTTTTGTCCATTTACGTGATCGTTTAATATTTTTTCTATAAGTCATCAAGGCGCCGTTACACGGCACGTGGTTCGCCGAACCTGGCCCGACGAACCACGAACCACACGCCGTCTGACAGGGGTGGTTCGCTATTAGATCGCGGTTCGTGGTGCGTGCTGCCGCGATCCATCGGATGTCGGTAAACTTGCACGAACCAAAGGACACAACCAAATGCGTCACAAATCTGAATGAAATACGTACCGTATTGACACCCTCAATTTAAGACGCCGTTACACGGCGCGTGGTTCGCCGAACCACGCACCAGGTTCGTGGTTCGGCGAACCACGCGCCGTGTAACGGCGCCTTTTTAGAGGACCCAATTACGGTGCGTTATACCCTAATTATTATTCCCAGATTCCTTTTATAAAGTTTGGTATTACTTATTGTTCTTTTGTTTTTTAGGTACAAAAGAATAACCGCCTCTGTAACTTTAGTATTCTTTTTATAGTAGGTACTCTTGATAAAGGCCTAACAAGCGGAAACATATGTAGAACATCTCTGATACATTTTTTTAATATTGGAAAGTTCATTTTGTAGCTATGAATTCTAAAAGTTTGAGAAATGGTGGACAGTGTATAGGCGAGTCGTGGGAAAGCCTAAATTGTTGATTTACGTTTACGCTCTTTATTATAAACAATATTTAATTGCATTTTTTTTCATTTCCGTTTTACAATGAAAACGGTACATTATACACGAAAAAATCTTGATTCAAAATGAAAATATTTTCAAACCTTCAATTGTTAGTGAAGCAAAAACTATGTAGGTATATTTTTTACATAGGTTTTTCTTCTCACGTCAAATATTTATTATATCACGGCACTTTTTGGGAGTAAATGTAAATTTAAATAAAATTTAGGAAAAATAGCTATATACAGTGTGTGTATGTAATAAGTGTAATTAACAAAAAAATTTCAAATTTTTTAATGGCACTTGAGGATTGAGTCTTGGTTCGTGTAAAACTGAGATATGTAAAAAATGAGTTGACTCGTTGCTATACAGGGTGTTTTATAAGCAAATTTGTGTAAATCGTTACTAATAAACTACCTTTGTTTATCAAAATATGAAAAAATTACACTAAAAACAAAGTTGTTTGGAATGCAATTTTATGCCAAATTTCAGGAATATAAATTTACTTTGTTGGAACTGACCTTTTTTCAATAAATTAGTATTTTGATTAATGCGACGGAAATATATTTTAGCAAGTCAAGAATGCTCTGAAATCATATACACATAAAACAAAAGTTTTCGCCACATTAATCAAATTATAATACTAATTTATTGAATAGTAAATAGTGAAATTTGCAAAGGCGGTATAAAATTCAATTCAAAACAAACTTTTCTTGGTTGAATTTTTTCATATTTGGAAAAATAAAGGTAGTGTATTATAGTGATGATCTTTACCAATTAACTTATAAAACACCCTGTATAGCACCAATGCAAATCGTTTTTGATATGTCTTTTGCATCAAGCAGAACTGAATCCCAAGTGCCATTAAAAAATTCGAACATTTTTTGTCCATTACACCTCGTTACACCTATCCTGGGGCACACTGTATATAATAATTGCAATTTCTCCAAGTAATATAAGAAATATTATGCTTAAATGATCTTCAAGTTGTTAGTCCATTTTATCTAGTACACCGAAGAGTTCATCTGAAATTGAGCCAACACGTGTTTCTTTACTTTCCTTTAGATATATTTCCTAGAATAAGCAATAATAGTCTATACCGTTAGCTACCCTATTGTAAATAATTTGTGTTACACTTGTATATTTTGTGTTTTTATGACAACTTGAGTTAAGAAATGGTAGGGCATTCAGTCCCATATCACAGTGTTTATTATGTTTTGTTGTTTAGCGCATGCTTTGTAGAAAAGGGTCAAATTTATTTAATATCCGTTTTATTCGATAAATAAGTGTTTTTTAACAGAATTAAGAACTTTAGCTCATATGTGTCGCACGGAAAATTGACCAAAAGTACTTTTACACCTAAACGAACAATACGAAATTTAAAAAAAAACGAATTAAAGGGAAAGACTAGTTTTCATAACCATGCGTATTTTTAACTTTCGTTACATTTTAAAATATTTAATTAACAATTAATGGATACAAAAAAGTATAACATGTTTAAAAGACGTATATTATCTCGTAAAATAATTATTTAAAAAAAAATCCTTTAAGCATAATGTTTCTTATATATTACTTGGAGAAATTGCAATGACTATATACAGTGTGCCACAGGATGGGTGTAACGAGGTGCAATGGACAAATTTTTTAATGGCACTTGGGGATTCAGTTCTGCTTGATGCAAAAGACATATCAAAAACAATTTGCACTGGTGCTATACAGGGTGTTTCATAAGCTAATTTGTAAAGATCATCATACTATAATACACTACCGTTATTTTTCCAAATATGAAAAAATTCAACTAAGAAAAATTGTTTAGAAAGGAATTTTATACCGCCTTTGCAAATTTCAGGTATAAAAATTTACTTTGTTGGAACTGCCCGCTATTCAATAAATTAGTATTATAAATTTTAATTTGATTGATGTGACGAAAACTTCTGTTTTATGTGTACATTCTTTTTTTGTAAAATGTCAAGGGATGAAAAATGATTAGATCGACGTTTTCTATAAATAAAATTTGAATGGAATTCTCTGGCTACAGCAATCTCATTGTTTTAATTTGTTGTAGGTATAATAAGAAGTGCTCTGAGCAATTTTTTGTTAAATCCGTTCATTGCTTCTTGTAGAATTTTAACAATTTATTTTTCAACACAGAAATTTTCTGCTATTTTTCCTATTATCTCAGGTCACAGTAATCGTATCTCGATAATAAAAATACCAAACTGTTCGCTATAAAATTATGAATAAGACTAGGCATATGAAGAAACTTCTTGATTATTTGTAAATTTGTAAAAAAATAAAAACCAAAAATTGCCTTTTTTTAACAGCTTTAGAAATATGATGTAATAATCCACCAATTTTAACGAAAGTTGGTGGAACCATGCCCTTTATTGAACTAAACCTCCGTGCCAAATTTTAGCGCAAAATATTTATTTAAACGGCTAAAAATCAACAATAATTTCGAAATTTCCATCGCATTTTGTTTAAGTGCATCGACTCGTAGTAGGACAATTTTTCTTTTAAAGTGTAGGTGTTTACATGCACGGTGGTGTTTAGAAAGAAAAAAAAATAAATTTGAACCAATTTTTTGGACTTTAATTATAATTATGGATATTGCACGTATAAACAATTTCAAATAACTACGTGATTTTTTTGTGAAACTAAAAACGATAAGCGAATTATGAAAGTATATGAAATAATCAACGTTCAAAAAAAAGAATGATGTTCTACTTGCATTTGAATCCGTGATACGTTAGTTTTTGCGTTTCACTCGATTACAAGTAAACATACTGATATTTTTTCTTGAAATTTACGCATGCTGTTTCAAAATGATTATATTTCTCTCTCTGCTAAAATTATCCACAACTAAAATTTTTTAAATTACATCGCATAAAGCACCATTGAGGACATAACGCACGTACAAAAAATAAATATCTCGCCACTCTTTGAATATTGTAACTAGGCAACTAACTTTAGTTAATGGTATAACATCACTCCATTTTTATCGTATCGAGTTTTTTTTTAACATTCTTAGTCTTTTTTCGTATATTCTGATTCTATTATTTAACAAAATATAATTTGCTAAGTTTTTATTCATCAAAAATTCAACAATCTTTATTTTTTTATAATGTTTTCGGCTTTTGTCATATCTGATTTTCTGTTTCTTTTTAAAATGTTTATGTTTTGTGTTCATTTTAAATTTGTAATGCATTGTAACGTTGATAGAGATGTAATGCAGTGGTACAGAAGAAGAATAGAAATATTCTTTAATTATACACACAAATATTATTGTAGTTTCCTTTTTTTACAAACAAAATCTGAATCATCTATCAAATTGAAAATCATCCTCACTTTTCGAAACATTGCTTACTTAGTTGTTTTCAATGTCTTCCGCTGTAACAAATGAATTTTTAAAGTCTGCTTCATCTGTTTCAATTTCAGAAATCGATAAAACACCGTCTTCATCATCAAGTTCGTCCTCAGTTTATTTCAATGTTATTTCAGAACAGATGTTGTAATTTAATCCATTACAAAAATGACACAAATTTGTGCATTTAATCCCTATCCTTTTACATGAAAAAAGTTTTGTTTTGCAACACGATTTACACATACAGCAAATAGTCTTCAATAAACTATCTGGCAAAGAATTTTTTGTTGGTGTCAGTGGCATCAATCCATTTACGCTATCTTTCCAACCATACTCTTCAGGATTTTTATCTGCAAATCCTAACCATTTCTGTATTTGAAAATACACCCTCAATGAATGCTCGTTTGCAGCTTCTTCGGCTGGTGGGAGAACAGATAATTTGCATCATGTTTTTGAAGTGCATTTTTTAAAACATTCAACACGCAGAACGTATAAACATGTGTTTTTCATTGGATCTGAACCATACAGTGGTACGATACAACTTATGCCAGCAGCAAATATCCTTGCCTTTGTAGCTTGTCGATCATAAAAAACTTATTTCAGAAGTATACTAAGCTCGGTACTTAATAAATATGTAAAAAAATAATTTAAACCAGCTAATGCTTCGTATTATTGACCAGAGAACACAAGGAGAACGTCACTTCCGTTCGAGCAACGAGAAGCAGTAGTACGTATTTATCAGCGAAAAATCAGAAAATGGTAAAAGATTCTTCAGAAAATCTCCTCTAGGGGTCTACGAGTCACGCGGGACTACACTTAAAAATCCAGAACATTTCATATCACACTAGCGAAAACAACATTTCTTCATATTACTCTGAAGCAACGAAGCAAAAGTGGCCCAATTACAAAAACTATTTCGTACTTCAGATAACACATCGCAAATAATCAGTCTTGAATTATTTTATTAAACATAGAAATAATCTACCTAAATTAAAATTTCCAATACATTTTAATTAAATAACGGCTAAACAAATTATTTTACGTTACAATACATTAAAAATTGAAAATAAACACAAAACATTTAAAAAAAAAACAGAAAATCAGATATGACAAGAGCCGAAAACATTATAAAATAATAAAGATTGTTGAATTTTTGATGAATAAAAATTTAACAAATTATGTTTTGTTAAATAATAGAATCAGAATATATGAAAAAAGACTAAAAATGTTTTAAAAAGACTTGATATGATGAAAATGGAGTGATTAAGTAAGTTAGTTGCCTAGTTACAATATTTGAAGCGTGGGGGATAATTTTTTTTTCGAATGTGCGTTACGTCCTCAATGGTGCTTTATGCGATGTAATTAAAAAAATCTTAGTAGTGGATAATTTTCAACTAGCAGAGAGAAATATATTCATTTTGGAACAATATGCGCAAATTTCAAGAAAAAATATCAATATACAACGTGATCTACCAGGACATGCGGAAAATTTAACAGTAGGTTGTCCCCACCGAAAGGAGTAAAAAAATGAAAATTTTTTTAAAAAATGACCAAAAAAATTACCTTATTTTTTTTGTAGGAATGCGCCGCCAATGACTTCAACTAATCTAACGTAACGCGGTACAACCATATCACTTTATCAGACTTGGGATTGACACTACTGACAGCAAAGCTGGATAATAAGATAGAGGTGACTTTTGGTTTTAATCAAATCACACTACAAAAATACCGAAATAAATCGAAGACGTTGATCTCATGCTGAAATGACAGGCAGATATACGAGATATTAAGTTAAACAGGTCAATGACACGGCCGTGTAACTATTGTTCGACCGGAAGCAAAAACGCGGCTCTCTAGGGGTCTACACACGATCCAGCGGCACGGAGCCAGCCTTGTCGGCATGCTTTGAACTCATTCGTAAAATTGAATTGGTCCGCTGGAATTCCAATTATCTTCAAAGCGTACCAACAATGTTGACTACCTGCCGCTGGATCGTGTGTAGACCTCTTTTTTTGATCTCGCCGGCCGGCTCACGTTTTATGCCAATTAAGGAAATGTAAACAACTTGAATACGTTCTTTCACCAGTAAGTTCGTCGACCTCCTCAGAATTAGGTCAGGACTTACACAACATCAGTAGTGTATCTTCGCAAATTGACTAATAATTTAATATACTAAATTACCTCAGAATCCTCTAAAATTTTGCAGGGGCTTTCCCACATTGAAGACTAGCACACCATTTTATTTTCCGCATTTCTTGGTAGATCATGTTATATTTACTTATAATCTACTAAAACGCAAAAACTAATACATCACGGATTCAAATGCAAGTAGAACATCATTCTTTTTTTAAACGTTGGTTATTTCATATACTTTCATAATTCGCTTATCGTTTTTGATTTCACAAAAATCACGTAATTATTATTTAAAATTGTTTATACTTGCAATATCCATAATTACAATTAAAGTCCAAAAAATTGGTTTAAATTTAATTTTTTTTCTTTCTAAACGCCACCGTAAAGTACATGTAAAAACCTATACTTTAAAAGAAAAATTGTCCTACTACGAGTCGATGCACTTACAAAATGCGATGGAAATTTGAAATTATTGTTGATTTTTAGCCGTTTGAATAAATATTTTGCGCTAAAATTTGGCACGGAGGTTTAGTTCAATAAAGGGCATGGTTCCACCAACTTTCATTAAAATTGATGGATTATTACATCATATTTCTTAAACTGTTAAAAAAAGATATCATCAATTTTTGGTGGTTTTTATTTTTTTACAAATTTACAAATTATCAAGAAGTTTCTTCATATGACTAGTCTTATTCATAATTTTATAGGGAACAGTTTGGTATTTTTATTATCGCGATACGATTACTGTGACCTGAGATAATAGGACAAATAGCAGAAAATGTATGTGTTGGAAAATAAATTGTTAAAATTCTACAAGAAGCAATGAACGGATTTAACAAAAAATTGCTCAGAGCACTTGTTGTTATACCTACAACAAATTAAACCAATAAAATTGCTGTAGCTAGAGAATTCCTTATTAACCTATTTTGATCCTTTATTTGACTCCACTATAAGAAAAGGGAGAGAGAATCATAAAATTTTCACATGCTTTCTCGCAACCTCAGAAAACCATGTGAATATTTTATGATTTTCTTTCCCTTTTTTATAGAAAACGTCGATCTAAACAATTTTCATCCCTTGACACTGTACAAACAAATGCATCGTTTTCGAGATATCATCAATTTTTGATTTATGTAATACATGTTTTTCATATGTATTTCTACGACTGCGCAAAGGCGGTTGAAAAATGTCAGATTTTTCTTCCACTTCCTCATGGAAAATGTCGTTATAAACATTTTTGGTCTCTTACCATTTTTCAAAAAAAAATGTACTTTTCAAAGTATTAGCGATGTTTATGAATTTTTTGCAATACCATAAAAATATTTTCATTCATTGCGGAAAAACGGTTGGGAAAATCGAAAATATTTTTCACACAAAATTTGTAGAAAATTTGGAATTTTTTTCTATTTAGATTTTTTGAATAGCATGCACAGGTTTCGAGATGTCCCCGGTTTTTGGTCAAAATTCACGAAAAATCATATATATATATATATATATATATATATGTATATAAAACACACTTCTCCACCTAAAATTTGGACGCCATCTGACAACATGTACAGGAGGTCGTAACCTACATTTCTATGTAAAGAAAGTGCTGTCATCAGAGTTTTCTCAAAAACCCTGCTTTTTTTCTGATTCTACTGGCCTATAGTAACGCCACAAAAATTATATTCAATACAAATAATTTGCATATCTGCCCTTTTACCTTTTATTTGTTCTGTTAGGAGGCCATTTATTATTATCATTGCTAAAAAATTGTAGGAATCTTCATAAGTTAATGATTTTGATTAGTAGATTAACATCGATGCCGACTAGTATTTTATTCCAAACATTTTTGAAACTACGACTGTTTTAAAAAAGAAACATGCAGAATAAAAATTACACAATGATATTCTGTAGTACCATCAGATGGGGTGAAGTGTTTCTCTTGTATATACCAAATACCAATTTTACCCCAATTTACCCCCCAACCCTTCAATATCTCAAACGGTTCCAGAGTAAACGTGCGTAAAATAAAAGTTACTGACCGACAGACGAATATTTTTTTCGCTCAAACTTAAAATCTCGACTTTTGTGACTTTCTAATCCTATTTGAACAATAAAAATTTTTAAATTTTTTTTGTTACTATACTTCCGCTGGATGTGGAAGTGAAATTAATATTTTCGCCTATAAAATCTGTAGGTAAAATATTACCCATTCCTTATGACTCACCCTGTATATTGATTAGTTGCCTCACAGATTTTTAGAATGCCATTATGGTTAAAAGCAATAAGCAAAAATTTTTAAAACAGACCAAGTAGATACAGGTATTGTGTTTATTAATTATTGTTCTTTTTTACTCATTATGTCTGCACAGATCTGCACAGATCACATACAATTTTAAAACAAAAGATGAAATGGTGAAGGTGCGAAGTAGCATATTATAACAATAGTACGTAGAAGGAATATTTAAAAACATTTTCTTAAGTATACTTAAAACGTTACATTAAACATGTTTTAATGTCAATATTAATGTTTTTATGACTTCAAAAATATTTCATGAATATTGAATCTATTATAAAATATTTGTAAAATGTTCAATGATGTTGAACTTGCATTCTACTACTACCAATCTTGTTATTTTTACTAAATCACAGGGTTCAGAAAAAAATAATACTCAATGACGAATAAGATATTCCTAATAAGTAAATTGACAAAGAACTATTTAGAACTAACTGTATTACCAGATGGAGATATCGGGCCAAAACTGATATATCTGGAGAGTCCTTAAAATATACAGTATATAGCTAAAGTATATACTAGTATATAGGGTACCCTAAAGTACACGGTATATGCTTTATATTTATATATACTCTGGAGTCCCCGAACTACACGCAAAACATATCTATATATATATATATATATATATATATATATATATATATATATATATATATATATATATATATATATATATATAAAATATGAAAATATTTTACTTACTTCCAGCTATAGGGTTCATATCAATTTAAAAGTTCAAAAATAAATTATATAAGATATTTACTAATAACGCACACTACAATCAACAATAACCACCTGCCACAAATATCAAGTTTAGACTGAAAGAATTTCAAAAGTGATACTAACTCATTTACAAAGAAGGTTGTTTATTGCACCTAGGTAACAAATAAAGTAATTGCACATAATAATTCCCAATAAACCCAATCTTTATATTTTTGTATTTTGACCACGATTCCTTGAAAATTCGCCTGTGTACGACAGACAGAAATTTTTTTTTCTCAAACTTAAAATATGATGGCCAGGGTCCTTTCGCCTGAAGCAAATTAAAATGGTAGTAATAAGGTGAACTTCCAAAGAGGAATATTAAAACTGATTGGGCAAAGAGAATATAGAGTAGCACTTTTTGGTAGATGCCACAGGAAAAGACGATGAAAGAAAAACCTCCTTGAAATAATTCACTAGGATGGGAGCGATGATACCGGTCGCTTAAACTTGAGTTTAAAACGAATGGCATTTATTTAAATTTTTGGCTCTATTAAAATTTTAAGATTAGGAAGAATAATTTAGAAAAATAAACACAAGGTACAAAAAGAAAGGAAGGAAAGAAAGAAATAATGCGGACTAGACAACAAGAACAAGATAGAGAATGAGAACACAGTTTTGGCTAAAGAGGCCGCTGGAAAATGGGTAACACCTAATGGTAGTTTATGTTTAATTCGAAATGGTGCATTATGCTGTCTTATTTGTATTATGTTATTTGTTAGCGGACTATAGTAAAGCTTCTGGGAAGTTGAGCGGACGTAGTCCACTAGTGGTATAATGTCATTACAATGTGCGAATAGTTCTCTTAAGGAGGTGTAACTTGAAGAATTGAAAATGAAGCGGAGAAACTTATTCTCAAGAACTGTGAGTTCCATGAATGCCGTGACCGGTGCTCTGCACCACACCAGCGCTTTGTATCTTCTAGAAGACATGGACTTAAGGAACCGAATAAACACTATCAAAATTTCGAAAAGTTTCGATTTGCAGTTCAAAAATTATATGAAAAAAAAAAAAATTCAGTCCGTAATTTTAAGAGTCATAACTCAGTTATAAAAAATGTTTTATGATGTATTGATTATGCTTTAGTACCTTCTACACGCTTCTGAAATATTGGAATGAACTCCTGGGACAGCCTTTATACAATGCTCCTGAAACCCTGAATACCGAAAATGCTATTCAAGGTTTATTTTATGTAAACAATGAATAGCGGGAAATTGACCAGATTTGCATGAAATGTGCAAATTATAAGTCATGCAAAACCTTTCGGACAAACTAATAGGACTCTCTTCCTTTTCTTAAATGATTAAAATAAATATTACGTATATTAGGATCGGAATCTGGAAATAAACATTATAGTAGTGTTTTGTACGACTAAAATATATTTTAATCTTGCCAAATATTTCACGTGGGCCGAAATTATTGTATGTAGCGAATTTCCCGAAAGGAATATTTCACAAATAATATTTTAAAGATTCTTAATAAATTTTTGCGACTTCAAAAAAAAAAAGAAACGAAACAACATTAACTAATTCGGACTATAGGTAGACATACTGAATACCTTTATTATTTTAGAAGAGAATACATAATAGAAAATCTCAGAAAAAAAATTACTTTTTTTTTATGAACATTTAAAGTGAATATCTTGTTTGGTAATTATTATTATCTACACATTCTTTATATCAACAAAAGTAAAAAATTTACTTCTCACAAAACATGTTAATCTCTACGATCCGATGATTTAATTTTGTCAAAATGGCATTCTTGCGTCCCCAATTTAATTAGATATCTTAAAAAATCTACATAATCTCGGGTCTACTTTGGAGGCTGCTCTTGTACTGTATTAATTTATATGTTTTTTAGTTTAACCTAAAACGGTGGTAGTATTTTATAATAATAATAATAATAATAATAATAATAATAATAATAATAATGATAACGATAATGATAATGACAATTCCAATGATACGACAATGGCAATGACAATGATAATGTTATGATAACGATAACGATAACGATAACGATAACGATAACGATAACGATAACGATAACGATAATGATAATGATAATGATTAACAAATGGTCTCGTATTCGATGTCAGACGAGGAGGCCGGTGCGGTGCTGACCCAAAGTCAATCACTGAGCTCCAGTCAGATCGTCTGAAAGCCCAAATAAAAGTTGCCGAACAGGAAAATCTGTTTAGGCGCAATGTCGATAAACCCATGCATGGTGTATTCTATAAGAACTTAGAAACACTGGGTTTATCGACTAGGCTGACATTTGCCTTCTTAAAGTCATCTGGGCTTAAGTCGAAAACTGGGAGATTCATTGTGGCCTGTCAAGATGGTGTAATTAATGTACTGGTCTACCGAAGACTCGTAATGGGTGTAGAAGTCCCTGATATCAACCGTAGGACCTACCGTCAGGCACCGGAATTTGCTTTCCGCATGCCCGGTATATGCGATTTCGGCCTATATCCATCGCCGTAACGCGGCATTACGAGTGCCATCTACCATCTACCATCCACGACACTCGTACGAGGTATACGAAACACCAGTGCTGCCTTACGTCCCCGGAGATATCAAGTCCGTTGTCGAGAATGAGAAGTGCCGAATTTATTGGGACTACTCGTTTCCGACCGTCTGGCCAATTCAAGCCAACAAGCCTGACATAGTCCTCCTCGACCATCAGAATAAGGTGATGTTTGTTATTGAATTCTCATCACCTGCTGAGACAAACATCGCCTTGAAAGAGGCGGAAAAACGGACCAAATACCGAGATCTCCTGTACGAGCTCCAAGTGCTGTACTCAGCCTACTCGGTCAAAATGGTCGTCCTAATAGTCGACATACTTGGAGGTATGAAGCTTACGCTGCTCTTGGAATTGAAGAACATACCGGTCTGTCAGAATTCTGCCGAATGGATGGCAGGCCAGATGCAGAAGGCAGTTATCTTGGGGTCCTCTCGTCTACTTAGGGCGCATGATTCAGGTATTTACAGTCACTAACTCCACAGGTCGTGAAGAGTGGCTGTAAGGAATTCGCCGGCGCGGCTACCGTCTGGTGTCGGGGGCCATGGAAGTCCTGTCCGGCAGTGGGCAACCCGAAAAAAGAAAAATAATAATAATCGTGATGACGAACTAACTATTGTACACGAATGCTTTAGATGGACGTTTAGGATGACGTGCTTACCTGCTATGAGAGCAGCGAACCCGGACGCAGGGGGTACATGGCGCGAATACACGGGTTGTGGTGCGATATGCATCCGAAATACCGCGCCTTCTCTCAACAATACCTGAGAGATCAGGTATTCTTCTTGCGTCGAACAGGCACCCCGTCAGTAGGAAGAAGGCCCAGCCACATCACAACTGCGGCAACTACCTGGTAACCGAGAACATCCCCTAGAGTACACGGACGAGGGTTAGCCTTAACACCAGGGCAAGAATGGATTCGTGGCTTGATCTTCCAGAAAATGCCAGCATATGGCATGTAAACAATGCCGTGTACGCAGCCCAAGGCAACTCGTTTCTCAGAAACGTCTGGCAAGTGACTTGGGTAAAGTCGAGAAGACTAAGCGGTACGTACAGAAAATAAAGGCAAAAATTAAATCGGCGATACAACAGGCGTCTCGAATCCAGAGTGTGGTGGAGTACATAATGGCAGCTAAGCCATTCACGCCGAAAATTCGGCGTATAGTTGCCGATATAAGACGACAAACTCGCACTCTAAATCGGAAAGTGCTGCAAACCATCAAACAGCACTGTCTAAATAGGATTCGAGCACTCATGATCATTAAAAAATCTTTGGTCAGACGATCACGTGCCATGGAATAGGATAGGAGTCCTCATCTGTTCCAAATAAGTCCCTCTCGTCTGTTCCAAGAACCACCGCGTGTTGTCGAAAATCCGCCGTCTGTTGAGACTGTCGAGGCCTTCTCGAAGGGAATCTATGAGACTACGAGTCCATTCGATAGCGACACTCCAGTGGTAGCACGCTTCGAGGAGCCCTGCAACACACTGTTGGGAGAGCAAGACGAAGTGCGTCTGGCGATCAGTATCAAGGAAGTTCAACAAGCACTTGTTGTCACTAAGAACTTCGCTGCCCCGAGTCCAGATGGTATGAACAACTGGTGGTGGAAGAAATTCCCCTCCACCCACCGCCATTTGGCTCGAGTTTTCAACTCATGGTTTGCTGAGGGGCGCACTGTACTGGTCCTCGAAGAATTATAGACCGATCACCTGCCTCAATTCCTGCTACAAGATATTTACACGTATCTTGTATGCCAGGACATCGAGGTCAGTTGAGCTGGTCTACAGACCAGAGATCAATACACGAGCAGCGTGGTGGCAAGAAAGTTGTGGCAGGCCGCAAAGAGAACCTATTGATAGACCGCTGTATTACACAGGATTCTATGTAATACAAGCGTAATCTATCAATTGCGTGGATTGATTACCGCAAGGCATTTGATACATCTCACGCACTACTTGCTGCAATGCCTTGTGGTACCTGTACCACTAGTGAGATGCATCGAACAACTGATGGAACACTGGAGAACCCACTTCACCATAACATCTGGTGCTCAGCGGGTATCGACAGAGTTGGTAACACTTAGGATAGGAGTCCTCTCCTATTTTGCGTCTCACTGCTGGCGTTATCTGTCAGACTCCGTCGGATACCAATGTGGTCCACTCAGCAATCGGGGGCATAAAATCACCCATCTATTTTATATGGATGACCTAAAACTGTATGCCTCCGGAGAGTTCGAACTCCAAATCTCTCTAAAGGTGGTCCAAGAGAATACGCGGGACATTGGCATGGAATTCGGGCTGGACAAGTGTGCAGTCGTCCACCTCAAGAGGGAGCGAAGCGGGATATTCCTTGAAGGCGCGCAGCTCGGAGACGGAAGCGTCCTATGACATCTGGATGCCGGAGAGACCTACACGTACCTGGGTGTGGAACAATATCATATCCAGGACGTGAAACAAATAAAGGATACTTTTCGCGGCAAGTACAGACACCGGCTCCGAAAGATTTGGTCTTCCGAACTTTCGGGGAAGAATAAGATGTCTGCAACTAATATGCTTGCTGTTTCGATTCTGCTCTTCTCTTTTGGAATAGCTAAGTGGACACTATATGAGTTGCGTCAATTGGATAAAGATACCCGCAAGATGATGCATGTTCACATCATCATCTAAGGTCGTCCGTTCCTCTAGTGTACCTCCCACACCAACGGGGGGAAGGACTCTTGAGTCTGGAGTGTGCGCATGGTAGAGTAGCACTGAGTGTGGCATGCAAAATCTTCAAGAGCTCGTACCCACTCCTACGGTTTTTTAGAGATCATGAAACTGCAGGAGTTGGCGCATTTTTATTTAAGGCACCACAAAGCTACCGAGCAGAGAAATCTGTTCAGGAAGCACGTCGACAAGCCCATGCACGGTGTATTCTATAGCAACAAAGAGACACTGGGTTTATCGACAAAGCTGACCTTCGCTTTTTTACGGTCAGCAGGCCTGCAAAGATGGTGTTATTAACATCTTGGTCTACCGCAGTCGCGTTATGTTTGTGGAGGTCCCTGACATTAATTGTAGGACCTGCCGTCAGGCGTCGGAGTCGCTCATGCATATGCGAATTCAGCCTACATCCATAGGCATAACGCAGCTTTACGATTGTTGTGCTACCACCTACGGCATTCGTACGAAGTAGATCAAACACCAGTGTTGCCTTATGTCCCCGGGGAGATGGAGTCCGTTGTCGAAAACGAGAAGTGCCGAATCTATTGGAACTACTCGTTTCCGACGGTCAGGCAAATTCAAGCAAACAAGCCTGACATAGTCCTCTTCGACCACCAAACCAAGGTGATGTATGTCATGAAATTCTCGGCACCTGCCGAGACAAACATCATCTTGAAAGAGGGGGAAAACTGACTAAATACCGAGATCTCCGGTATGAGCTCCGAGCGCTATATCCAGACTACTCGATCAAGATGGTCGTCCTGATAATCGGAGTGCTCAGTGGAATGAGGCCTACGCTGCTCTCGAAAGGCCAAAAGTCAGCCGAATGGTTGGCAGGCCAAATGGTTCGGTGGCGCAGTACTTAATATGCTGCAGAAAGCGCACATGGCCCGTGCCATGGCGTATTACGACAAGTGGAAAATTCGGGTCAACGCCGAGAAGTCAGAATCGATTCTCTTCACGCGTCGCTTCACAGAAAACCGGATTCTAACGCCACTTTCGATCGGGGGTATAGAAATTCTAATTAAGCGGTGCGTGAAGTATTTGGGGATGAACCTAGACAAAAGACTGACGTTTAATACACACATTAACGAGACGATATGCAAGGTCTCCATGTCCAGGAGTCTGTATCCGCTCCTGGCACGGGGTAGCGGACTCAATAGGACTAATAAAAAGTTGTACACTATGGTAATCAGGCCGGCCATCACATACGGGGCAGAATCCCGGCCACGACAATGCGGAAGTTGAGAGTATTAGAACACAAATTTATGCGCCTCATTTCAGACTCTGGTAGGTACACCTACCTCAGTGGTCTTTATGCACGTTGCCACGACATAACCCCACTAGCGGACTACGTCCAAGAAACATCGGAAAAATTCTATCAGTTCAAACTGGACGGTAACGCAATACTGTTTGATATAAAACACACCAGGCGTTGCCTATCTTCCGGCAACTTCTCTAGCCACACTTTCCCTCTACCATAACCTATCTCTACCCCACCCTTTATCTTTCACCAACTTTACATCTTTAACCCATTTCCCCTCTTTTTTTATGTTTGTACAATTTTGTTCCTTTATTACTTCCACATCCAGTGGAATTATAGTACGACAAAAATTTTTTTTTAAATTTTTATTGCTCAGATAGAATGTCATGAAACGTCGAGATTTTAAGTTTGAGTGAGAACAAATTTTCTGTCTGTCTGTCGGTCTGGAACCGTTTGAGAACAGTTTGAGATATTGACTTGAAATTTGGTACACATATGTACTTTAACGAGATCTAGAACTAGATTATATTTTCATCTTGTTCCGTCGAAGGGGGTAAATTGGGGGTAAATAGGTAGATCAAGCAGTTCATAAAATTGGTATTTAGTATGTACAAGAGCTAGGTCTCAAAAAACATTTTGGAATTAGTCACCCCCATTACCACCCCCACCCCTTATTAAAGGGGATGAAAAAAAATGTGATTTAGTGTGTGTACAAGAACCAGAAATCTCAAAATATTTTTTTACTTCATCCACCCCCCTGCTGCCACCCCCTATCGCCACCCCCACCCCACTACCGATGTGGGGTATCGTTTTATGGGTTTTTGGGGAGAGGATTTCAAATATTATATTATTAAAGTTCCATAAACACCTGTTTCCACATACAAAATTTTTTCGTTGTGAGTGACTTGGATAGAAAATCTGGATGTGGAAGTAGTGATTCCTTGGGCAGCGGTTTTTTTATTGTACTGTTAGATACCAAATAAATTTGTTTTGTTGCTGTTGTGTTAAACTTGCGACCACGAGGTCCCGATTTTGAATCCTGGCTAGGATATGCATGTGTAGTGGCATTTGTCACGTGTTGTTGAGATGGTAGCATTGGGCTAGACTGCGGTTGTGTGAGAGACAACACGGTCTAGTCGTTTTGCTCTCTTGAGTTCGAGTTTCAGTTGCGGCAGATGGCAATGTCGCAGGGAATGGGTGTTGTGATGTTGTCTATGTGTGTGTGTGTGTGTGTGTGTGTGTGTGTGTGTGTCCTAATTAGCCTACGGCTAAACTCCGCTATGGCATTAATATAAATAAGGCGACTAAAAAAAAAAAAATGTAGAAGGCGGTTACCCTGCTTAGGGCACATGAGTCTGGAATTTACAGTCACTGACCCCGCGGGATGCGGGGAGTGGCTGTGTATAATTCGCTGGTGCCTCTCCCGTGAGAATGTCGGAGACACGGGAGAACTGTCCAGCGAAAAAAAAATAATAATAATAAAGCAGCACAAAAAGCAGCCAATGAACCTGGTCTCGACTTCGACACTGAGCGGATAAGCCCGAAGCTCTGTCACCGAGCTGGAATCCGTTCAGCCAAAAGCCCAAACAGAAGCAGCAGAGCAAAGTAAATTTCTGTAGCTGCATAAAGATAAGCCTTTGCATGAAGTCTTCTACAAGAACATTGAAGGCAGGGGCTTATCGGAAAAAGCTGACCTTTACTTTCCTAAGGTCAGCTGTCTGAGGGTTCATTATGACTTGCCAGGATGGTGTCTTTAACACGCTCGTCTATCGAAGTCATGTCTTGAGTAAGGAGGTCCCTGATGTAAACTGGGTACTGGTAAAACTACTATTATCTGCGGCACACGTATGGAATATATGAGACATCAGTGCTGCCTTATGTACCGGGGGATATCGAGTCCGTAGTGGAGAATGAGCTGTGACTAATTTATTGGAACTACTCTTTTCCCACACTCAGGCAAATAGAGGCCAATAAACCTGATGTAGTCCACCTCGACCACCAACTCAGGACAATATGTGTCATTGAATTCTCCTCCTCAGGGAAAACAAACATTGTTTTGAAAGAGGCGGAAAAGGGACTAAATATCGAGATCTTCCCTTTGAACCAGGGACCGTAACCGAACCGAAACCATAACCGAAAACCGCAATTACGATTTTTTTCTAACCGTAACCGAAACCGAAAACCAAAATGAGAGATTCTGGAAAACCGAAATCGTAACCGAAAACCGGATTGGCGCTGCTTTGAAAACCGAAACCGAAAACCAAATTAACGCTGCTCTGAAAACCGAAACCGTAACCGAAAACTGAAAATGGTGTTAGGTAACTGTAACCGAAACCAAGCAGAAATAAATTTCGTTTTCGGTTCCTGCAAACATTAATTTAATTTTAACTGAAACCTTAACCGAAAACCGCACCATTATTACGAATGTTTTCTAACCGTAACCGAAACCGAAACCGAAAACCAAATTAACGCTGCTCTGAAAACTAAAACCGTAACCGAAAACCGAAAATGGTGGGTGTACGTCAGTTCGAGACCTTTGACCTTTAAATGACCCTAGGGTCAATTTGATCCCTTAAAACTCTAATGCAAAATTTTTTGCTCTTTCAAAATAAAAAACGAAAGTTGACGTTTAACCGACCTTGAAAATGCCATTCAAGGACAAATCCAAGGTCGCCAGGAGGTACTCCTCCCGATGGCCTCAACAACTTTTATAGAGGTCATTTTAGGCGTATCTGCATTTTTGGGACACTGTGTATAATATTTTAGATTGTCGCTTTTATGGATATAAGTACAAATGGCTATTGTATAACAAATGTGTTTTAGAGCATTATTTTATTAATCATAGTTTACCTATACTCATTACGTACATGTTACAAACTATTTTTAGTTTGCTTTGAAACGGATTTCTGTGTTGGTGAATATTTTATTTTCGCGGTACTTCTTAAGAATCTATTTTTCTAGTTATGTAATGTGATGGTAAATAACTGTGTCAAATTGAACATGTTTATTTGGGAAAGATATTTTAAAACAATAAAGTATTTAAAAGATAATATGATTAAATAATGTACTTATTGAAATGACTTTCAAATATTAGAAAGTACATTTGTTCAGAACAAAGCAATATAGATAAATTTCAATTCCCGAATCGGTTATTATAATGGACGCTAGTAATCGTTGCTGATACTTTAAAACATTTGAATGCAAATTAATTAGCCTCCATCAATAAATGCGGGTATACTTACTTTATTTCAATTAAATTAACATCAATTGAGTTAATTTAACTTGTTGATATGAAACACAGTAATTTCAAATTAATTATTAAATAATACATCACTTGCATGACCAATTGATCCTTTCCTTTGTTCTTGACCTCTATATTTAACAGCGTGAGCAATTTTTCTTAAAGTCGCAATAAATATTGTTTTCCATAGTTTCGTTTCTTAAATGGGAAAACATTGGGCAAGCAAAGTTTTTTTACAAAGATATGAACAAATTCTTGATTAAGACGTTGGAGACGGATTATAAGTTTTTAATTAAAAAGATAAGCTCAGATTTTTATTAAATGAAACACATGAAAAATTTGTTTGTATGATATTTGGATTACCGAAGAGAAGAATTATGCAACATGCGTATTAATAACATTGAAGACCATCATGGATCGTTAATCATAGTTGATATGATTAACAGCAAAACTAATGTTCAACGAACTTTTATCATTACAAACGAGGAAGAAGATGGTGTCGTCTATCGGCCACCAAATACAAATATACAACACTTTTTTGACGTATTTGAAGAAACTGCAGACTCGATTTATACACAATGTGATAATATCGCCTTTGTTGGTGACTTTAATACTAATTTGTTAGATTTAAAGTGCAGCAACGCAAAACAATTCCAAACCCTTATTGATGGCATCTCTGAATGATTTATTAATTTTAGATGCATCGGTAAATTATAGTAACTGCCTCGTCAAAGATGATAATGTGTCGGATCACAGTACAATTACATGTGATATTCATATTGATACCAAGAAATCGAAACCAACAAATCGAATATACAGAGAATTTTCAAACTTTAATTCTGAGTTGTTTAATTTTTATTTGCAAAGTACTCAGTGGCAACTAGCATGGTAAGTTACTTGAATGATAATCTATTACCTTTATTTAATTTGCATGCATCAATGAAAACAGCACGTTTTACTAGACCTTGGTTGACAAATAATATAAAATTTATGATGTCCCTTCGAGAGAAAGCACTAAAAAATATATAAAAAATCTAAAAATATTGAACAATTCAACCATTACAAGCAGTTTCGAAATTATACGAACTTTGCAATTTCTAAAGAAAAAAAAAAAGGATTCATGGAATACAGATTTAAAAATTTAAGTAGTAAACAAATATAGATATCTTTGAGGCATCAGTTTGTTATAAATAATAAAAAAACCTAGAATTAAACTTAAATAAAAATGTGAATGAATTAAACCAATTCTTTTCTCATATCTGCACACGTTCAGAACCAGATGGGGATATAATAGCATTTTATGAAAATAATTCAAAAATACCTTTTCAACAAATTTTTAAACTAAATTTGAATTGTGTCACGGAATATGATATCTAAGATAATCACGAATATTAACTCGAAAGCATGCGGACTGGTTGGCATTAATATAACATTAATTCAACTTTCATGTCCCTTTCTGTTGCCATATACAGTATCGAAAAGTTCTGAATTAGGTATTGCATAGTTTCAACGACTTAACCGACCGCCCACAATGAAGGCGTCTACCAATGCTCTACAAGAGGGGCAAATAGTGACACGCGCATCAAGAAAATTATATGTACATTGACCATTTAAGTATCGGAACCTTTTCAGCAGGCGTATAAACTGACATTTTGAGTAGCTACTAAATAAAAACAAATCAAACTTTTGCTTATTAGGCTAAACGAGAAATGAAGGGTGCAAGACGGAAACAAATTGAAATTGCGCAGAGCTGAACACGCACATGTGGTGGGGAAAGCATGTGGCAAGAGTAGGATGTGTTATACGATAAAAAAGAATAGCCTAGTTGCTTCGCTCTCGCTTGTTCTTATTGTCTTACCTAATCAAACGCTTGCCGATACTGTATAACATACATAATACATTTTTGTATACAAAATTCAGTTTTTCCCAAAAATTGGAAAAAAGGTCGTGTTGTTCCTCAAGAACTTAAAGATTTACGACCTATAACGATATTTCCAACAATTTCAAAAATTCTAGAAAGGATCCTGGAAAATCAATTACGCAACCACGTGATTGTCAATAATATTCTACCAAGCACTCAATCTGATTTCAGACCCGAGTATAGTTGTGATACTGCCCTTCTCAACATCACGGATGATATATAACAGAAATTGATAACAAGCACTGAGGAATTCTAATACTACTTGATTATAGTAAAGCCTTCGATATGATTGGCCACGAAATCCTGCTCTCGATTCTACACTTTATTGGGCTGAGTCATCCAGAAATAGATTTAATTAAAAATTATTTAGCAGATCGATCTCAGAGAGTGATATTGGTGGAAGAAATGTCAAATAGCTGTAGGATTTCTAAAAGTATTCCACAAGGGTCCATTTTGGGACCACTCATTTACACACACTAAACTTTCCCTCTCTATTGAACACATGTAAAGTTCACATGAAAGCTGATGACACCCAAAACGGTAACTGTAGAGCAGCTCTTGCTGATATAAATAGGAATATCCATGAGTTGGTTAATCTGTCGAAGAAACATGATCTATGTATAAATTCCTCTAAGTTATCTGTTCTGCTATTTGATAGTATCCAACTAAACACAGTCGAGATTAAATTGGGGGAGGACAGGCCCAATATTGTTTCAAAAGTCAAGAATTTGAATGTAATTATTGACAAAGGTCCTAAGGCCTTTTTCAGCATATGGGAGAAAATCTAAATTTTCTCCCATATGCTGAAAAAGGCATATGGCAATCTAAAAATATTATATTCCCATAGGCATATTTTGAGCGTTAAATTGAAAACTTTATTATGTAACAGCCTAGTCCTCTCCCATTTTAATTATTGTGATTTTGTTTACGGACCCTGCCTCACTGTTAGATATAGCAAACGAATACAGAAAGTGCTTGCCCCTTATTTATGGTATCCGTAAATATGATAGAATATCCCACACATTATCAATGGTGAGGTGGTTAAATATGGAAAATCGAAGAAAACTTCACGCAAATGTTCTTTACCACAAAATATTAATAAAAAAGACTACTTCTTACCTAAATAATAATATTAAGTACAGAACAAACATCCATAAACATAAGAAGGAAGGAACAGCTTACAATTCCGCAACATAGAACAACCATGTTTCAACGATCCTTTACATTCAATATTGCAAAGAATATAAATGCTCTCTCGATTGATATTAGATCAATAACGCTACGGAAATTTTATAAATATGTGCACGATTTATTATTGTTAGAACAAGAGAGGAGGCAGTATTAGCCCAGCAAGCCCACGTCCGACACCAGAGGGGAAGACGCTTTCCCCGCCCGGATGTGCTAGAGCTGCCGGTCCGCTTTTGCACCCCCGGCTGGAATAAGTGGTGGCGCTACTCACCAAAGGCTATATGGATATAAGTCAGCCCCTCCTGCTTATTTATTATTATTATTATTTTTTTTTTCGCGCACGCGATTCTGGACAATTCTCCCGTGTCTCCGACATTCTCACGAAAGAAGCGCCAGCGAATTATCCACACCCACTCCCCGCATTGTTATTAGTATTATTATTATTATTATCAAAAATAAATCATCTAAAATTTTTTTGGAAATTAATTAAACTTTAATTAAACGACCAAAAAAATCTGAAAGACTGTTTTTGATTCTTTAAAATGAAAAATGTACTAATCAGGTATTGAGCAAAAACACCAATGGAAGACTCTCTTTTGGAAAAAGTGGACTCGCCCGTTTATGAATTTCTGTTTATGAAAATTTCCAGTTCTTGATTGTTCAAACGTGCGTTATAATGGGATTATGTTCATAATCTGCATTTTTCTAAATTCACCGGTGGTGGACGCACCTGGTGGACAAAATACGAAGCTGATTGGCTATGTTTTTCAAAATAGCCAGTCAAATAATGTTATTGCTTACCGGTGCGATCCACCGGTGAATTTAGAAATCTTCCCAATACGTTAGGTTGGAATTATGACTACCGACTACCATTATTCGTCAGTTGTTACATGTATTATTATGCTAGGATTATACGCTAGTCGTGGATGAAATAAACAATATATTACTTCTGTCAAGATATTTGTCGGTAATTAATTTCACTTTGTTTTAAATGAAATGAAAAATGTCAATGATTGATATATATTTTTCGTATTACCATAATTCAAGAGTAACAAAATATAAAATTTATTATATAGTATGGTTTTTAAGATAAATATTCTGTTTTATATATCATTAAAAAGCTTTTCTTGTGGCCTTCCAAATATACGTGCGGTGTTCTATTACAAAAAACACAAACAAAGTTCATATCTCCGAAATACGACATTCAACTGTTTTTCTGGCATAATTTTTAGAAAATACATGTGATTTTCTATAACTTTTATTTTTAATGATTTATTTTGAAACATAGGATATTTATGTTGATTACGAATCTGAATTCAAAATTAAAGAAATCAAAATGGCGGCTCCAGTGTAGAGGATGGAAATTTTTCCAAAAGCAAGTGTTTTAAGCAGACAAAAAAAAATTGTTGGACAATTACAATAACAAAATGGCGACATTTTGCTAAAAAAAAGTGAATATGCTCATTCTTTCGCCCATAACGTCTTAATATTTCATGATACAGAAAAAACAGAAAATTATTTCAAAGATATATTTATTATCTTTAAATTTGTTATTTATAATTTTTGGAGGAAGGGTCATAATTTCTAAGATATTCAACATTTAAACTAAATACTTCATCCTATAAACATTCAAATGCCAACCATAAACTTAAATATCTCCGAAACTACTAATTCTACATAAATTTGAAACAGAAACAAATTCATCCTCACTTTACAAGATTTATTTTTGATATCCACCATGTTTTCGTTAAAACTGAGATATTTGCAAAGAAAGAAAAATTTTCGAAAAATCCCTTTATGGTTTAAAATGCAATTATTTTCTAAAGCAAGTACTCTAATTGGGTAAAAAAAATTAAGCGTGGTCATGCTATATGTTAACGAAAAACTGTATATGAGAATATATTTCTTTAATTACTGACTACTTACATTAACAAAATGGCGGCGTATTTGTTAATAAAAAAAAATATGAAAATGTACATTGTTTCCGTCATAACTTCTTTATTTTTTTTATGCTATAGAAATAGTCAAAAATAGTCATTTGAAAGTCTGATTAATAGTCTTTAATTTTGGTGATTAGCTCTTTTGACGTAAGTAGTATTTTCCAGTTTCTGAAATATTTAACATTTAAACTAAATACTTCGTCTTATAGAAGTTCGGACGCCATCTTTATACTTCCAGATCTCCGAAACCATTAATTCTACCGAAATGGGAAAATAATCGATATTCATCCTCAATTTTTTTGTGTTTTTTTTAAGAGAGCTCATGGGCTCCAATCAATCAATGGTATATTGGAAGTGTCAGACTCCTACTGACTAAAGCTCCCTCCTCCCCGGACTCGTCCGTATACTACTCCGAGGGCACTGCAAGCTCCTGGGCTTATTGTGCTCACCCTGTATTGCCTGTAAGGTGTCTTTACTAGCATTACTAGCAACTGTTCGCTGCGCGGTGTCCCTTAGATGGTCTGACTACCAGCACCCATCCAAGTCCTCACCGCACGCGATGTTGCTGCACTTCGGTGATCTAGTCTAGTCTAGGTCTGGTTTAATACCTCCCTGACTTCTCACCTCATCCTCAATTTAGTAGCTTTCTTAGTAGTATCTAGCATGTTTTTGCTCAATGTAAATCTTTTTGATTTATTTAACGAAAATCGTTTTGAAATCCGTTTTTTTTTCAAGCTAAAATCCTAATTTTCAAGTCGTTATAACTTAAAGACTATCAACAACTTTATGTATCAACTTTTCATATAAAATATGAAATTTATATGAAATGTTACATAGAACCTTTTCTTCTCAAAAGTTGATTCTCTTTCAGCTCCTATGTTTTTTTTTGGTGCCACCCCCTGAAAAGATTTCCACCCTTTATAAATAAGCAAGTCCCCGCGTAATATAGAAACTTTTCTTTGATGCATTTACTATTAAGTTGTCAAAGATGAACGAAATCTAATTCATATGGCATTATTCCCAAGGTAAAACCTCAAATTACTGTACTATATAGTCTACCTGTGATGATATTCAATAATATTCTATACTAGACTGGCGGTACATGACCAGTCAGGTGCAACGTTTTTAAAATGAATTACCATGAATATGCCAGAAACGCAAATTTTAGGCAGTCGTCTCGTGCAGAAGGGTGTGCAAATCGGTTTTTTTTGTCTTTTTTTGTTTTTTTTAAATTTTAAAATGGATGCCAATAGTGCCAAACGGAAAGCCGTGAAAAAGAATTCAGCGGAAATTCATTGGCTGCAGTTTCCGCGCGCAAAACAACTTTTGATGCGCACATTAAATCGTAAAATTTTTTGATGTTCTTGATTTTGGATGATTTTGATTTTGGATTTTTTTTTTCAAGGGTTTTCGTTTGGCACTATTGGCATCCATTTTAAAATAAAAAAAAAACACAAAAAAAAACAAAAAAAATCGATTTGCACACCCTTCTGCACGCGACAACTGCCTAAAATTTGCGTTTCTGGCATATTCATGGTAATTTCATTCATATATATGATTGGTATGCATTTTAAAAATGTTGCACCTGACTGGTCATGTACCGCCAGTCTAATATATTAATTGTTTTTAGTTCATCTGAAACTTACATACCCACCAATAATTCTTATGATAAAAGTATCTAAAAGGAAAATTTGAAGGCAAGTTATGATAGAAGAAAAAATATACCAATAAGAATAATGAATTAAAATTGTTAAAAAAACAATCAAATTTCTCCCAATCACTTTCAAACTGATACATACACCAATTTAATTTAGTAGGGTTCCTATATTATTAGCTGTATCATATCGTGGCCTACGTAAATGATTTATCAGGCCTACGCATTGGATTTCAATGGCGGCCGTCGGAGTCCTAGCATTCCGGTGCATACTGAAACCCTCAACGCTTTCTTGAATATTTCTAATAAAATTATATGAACTAATACAACAAAGAATGCTTAAAAATGATTTACTTTATATAATTAATAATAAAATATATTATAAACACATAAATAGTTTTCTAAAAATAAATAAATAATATGTAAATGATTAAGAATCAGTATTATTGTACTATTAAATAAAATATATCTATAAAACTAAAATACACACTTGATACCTTATTGATTCAGAATAAAATAAACACTTCTAATAATAGTTGAAAACAAAACAAAAAATAATTATTTCTTTAATCTCTAACAGCAATAAATTGTGGATAACAAAAATTTAAAATGCCTCTCTAATAATAAGTTACAACAGTTATTGTAATAAATATTAAAAGATCGGTACATACACGAGTATGTACAACATATTTATTTTAAATTTAATTCCTATCACAGAGATTGCAACTTTTCAACTTTTCTTTTACTTCCACATCCAGTGGAAGTATAGTAACGACAAAAAAATTTTTAAAAATTTTTATTGTTCAAATAGGCTTAGAATATCATGAAACGTCGAGATTCTAAGTTTGAGCGAAAAAAAATTTCTGTCTGTCGGTCTGTAACTTCTTTTTTGCGCAAGTTTACTCTGGAACCATTTAAGATATTGACTTGAAATTTGGTACACAAAATATGTACTTTAACGAAATCTGGTACTAGATTATATTTTCATCTTGTTCCGTCGAAGGGTTAAGGGGTAAATTGGGATAAATTTGGGATAAATAGGTAAATCAAGCAGGTAAGAGTCCATAAAATTGGTATTTAGGATATACAAGAGAAGCTAAGGTTTCAAAAAAATTTTTGGGAATAGCCACCCCATTACCACCCTCACCTCATTATTAAAGGGGATGAAAAAGAATTGTGATTTAGTGTGTGTACAAGGACCAGAAACCTCAAAATATTTTTTTACTTCATCCACCCCCACTACCACCGCCTATCACCATCCCCACCCCTCTACCGATGTGGGTTATCGTTTTATGGGTTTTTGGGGTAGAAGATTTCAAATATTATATTATTAAAGTTCCATAAACAATTATTTCCACATACAATGTTTTTTTGTTGTGAGTGACTTGGACAAAAAATTTAAATGTGGAAGTAATGATTCCTTGGGCAGCGGCTTCTTTATCAGACTTTATTTTAAACTCTTCATTGCTAGTCATTTTTTTTCTTATTACACCTCATTTTTTTCCTCACTGATACGATTGTTTTTCACTTTAGAATAATTGTTCAACAATATATTAGAAAAGTATATCAAGTCTCTCACAACGAAAACATTTTGTACGTGGAAATAATTGTTTATGGAACTTTAATTAATATTTGAAATCATCTACCTCCAAAAACCCATAAAACGATATCCCACATCGGTAGTGGGGTGGGGGTAGTGAAGGGGGGTGGTATTGGGGATGGATGAAGTAAAAAAATATTTTGAGGTCTTTGGTTCTTGTACACACATTAAATAACAATTTCTTTTCACCGTAGTAAGGAGGGGGTGTGGCTAATGGCAAATTTTTTTTGAGACATTAGCTTCTCTTATATATACTAAATATCAATTTTTTTGGACTCTTACCTGCTTGATTTACCTCTTTACCCCCATTTACTCAAATTTACCCTTCAACGGAATAAGATGAAAATATAATCTAGTTCCAGATCTCGTTAAAATACATACGTGTACCAAATTTTCAGTCAATATCTTAAACGATTGCAGAGTAACTGTGCGCACAAAGAAAGTGACAGACACACAGAATTTTTTTGCTCAAACTTAAAATCTCGACGTTTCATGACATTCTAAATCTAAATGAACAATAAATTTTTTTTTAAATTTTTTTGTCGTTACAAGACTTGTGATTAACGCAGATTACTGAATTTTTATTCGAGATAAAATGTGTGAATGCTGTGAGACCATTTTTTGCCAGGTTCTTGTCCGACGGAAAACGAAACAGTAGTATATCGTTGTTTATTGTAATTTGATTTGCACTGGCACACAACATCGACGCCATCGACGGGACATTCTTTTAATTGAAATTCATTAATTAAGGGCGTTTTCATAATGTTCACAGTATAAAGATACAGTAATAAATCAATATCTAATTTCAGTATTAGGAGGCTGAATCATTTATTTCTAGTATTTCTCACGATCTATTTTGTGAATTATTACTGTGTTAGGCACATTAAATATTTAAGTAATTCCCTTTTCATTCGACTCCAGTACAAATTGAAATCCAATTAGTTGGCACTAATCCATACTCAACTTAATACTAAACAAATTATACGAAGAAATAAAATATTAATCTTGCAAAAGAGCGCTAAATCCACCCGTAGCCGCAGTAACTTTGTAAAGTCGTAGGACTCCTGTCGTGACGTCACACGCGGACTCGAGTGCAATGCGGAGGCCTGATAAAATCATTTACGTAGGCTACGATCATATGCATCGGCTTAAACATATAAAATTAATATTTACTGGGCCATCTATAGTCTGATAGCGTTACTACGAATACATTCAATCCAGTTAAAAAATGTGAATATACACACACTAGCGGCAAGAAGCTTAAACATGTAGAATAAATCGATGTTAAATGTGGTTCTCATATCCAGTGGATAGATGCTCAACTGGAAAACCCACTGAGCTGTATCAGAGCTCAGCAAGAAAATTGGTCGTGGTGGTGACGCTTATACTACGACACATAAGTAGATATCTAAATAAAACTAACATACTTGATTTGAAGTCGGTTCTGACATCTAGTGAATAGACGCTTTATTTCATTTTGTAGAAGCGCCAATGTTTGTCGTAGCGCTAGAAACCGCAAAATATCGAACTAAAACACAAATTATTTATCCTTGATTTAGCATTGTACTGCTAGATGGTGCAACTAGTTTAGTCTTTAGAATTATAGATTGCATAATAGCAGTAACAAATGCAAGATGATTAGAATAACCAAAAAACACCTTGGAAATGGTTTTGTTTGAAATATGAGGAGAATTTTACATTGAAATGGCTACTATAGCTGAGTCCGCATCAAAAAAGGCGATAAAGGAATTGATTTGCTGCAGTAATTTTATTGTTTTTATTTGTTTTAGGCGTGATAACAAGTGTAACGATAAGTTTTGAATTAAATCTGTCGGTTGTTTTATATAAAATTTAAATAATTTGTTGCAAAATTAAAATGTCGGCCATTTTTCTTATTATAAATTTTATTGGTGTTATATATGGATCGCATAGCTCAAATAAAAACATCAAATTGTTCTCTTCAAAATGTACCTACCTAAGTTTTTACATGTATTTTATAGTGGTATTAAAATATTTTCTTCACTTAATTAAAGCGGTTTTTGCAATTTATTTACAATTTTTGAAATTGTTGTAATTAAACAAATTCAAATACATATGTGGATATTTTTTAACCAAAAACGGTAAACGAATTATGAAATTAGATATTAGGATAATAAGGAAAATAGCACATAATTTTAATTTTGCAACATAAATTTCATATGAAGTATTGGGCAGATTTAGTCCAAAACTTCTCTTTACACTAGTCACACTTAAAACAAATTAAAATTGCTGTAGCCAAACAGGTCTATTTAAAAGACCCCAAAAGCAGCAAATGCATGGGTAATTTGTTATCGACGGAATCATCGTTCATTTGCTCATTCAAGGCATAGAATCCTTAGGTCATTCTCAATGAGAACTATTATGGATAAAGTTCCAAAATGTCTTTATTTTAAAAATACAGCATGTCGAAGCTCCAAAATTCAAAATTTTAAAAACGCGATTTTACGTATTTTTTATCGAAACATTAATTACTTTCAATACTTAATTTTCTTTAGGAATATAATACTGATGTACAGTGTAACATAGAAAAATACATTATTCTAATATTCATATAAATAAATAAAAGATTCTTACGCAAATAAGGAGAATTCTATTTTTATTCCAATGGAAATCAGCAAAACAAACAAAATACAAACGAGATCGTATGATTCGTTTTCCTGATAATATATTTATAAAAATTACTGAAATTAAAAAAGTTTGCCTGCATAATAGATAAAAGTGTATTTTTGTTGAAACTCAGAAAATAAATATACCTTTTTCCTTCTGTTTTAATGATTCTAGGTCACAAAAGTTCTTTAGCTTAAAAAATGTGATTTCTGCATTTTAAAGTAAAAATGACAAAGAATTTGTTTAGTAAGCAGTTGTATTAATTTATATAAGAGCCCTTTTTATAAGAGTATTATAATAATGTTTTTTTCGTATTGCACTGAATATCAGTATTTTATTCTTAAGGTGCGTATTCATTAGAGCATTCATTCCGCATGAGCATCAAATGAGCATCGAATTCGCTCAGGTTGTACTCGGACCGAGCTAATTCGGTTTTGTGAGATGTGCCGCATGAGCACTGAGCCAGTTAATCCATGGAATGAACGCTGAACTACATATATATGGATATAAGTATTATAATAGCACGTGCTAGTTTTCTCGTGATATATTTATTGCTAAAAAAGAAAAACGAAAGCATTGGTGACAAAAAACGATATACAGAAGACGAAAAAATCAAATATTACTACAATTAACTCTCGAACCGCAGAGCCATCAGTTTAAAAACTTTGCAAGGATGTAACCGGAAGATTTCGCAATTTTACTGAACGTAATTAAAAACAAAATTTCACAGGATACTAACTTTAGAAAATGTATTACCCCGGTGAAGAGAGATTAGCAGTTACTTTAAGATTTGTTGCAACTGGACTCCTATTAAAATTTGCGATACCGTTTTAAAATGTCCAAACAAGTAATTTCAACAATTGTACCAGAAGTTTATAAAGCAAATTTTAATTATTTTTATTATAACAGTTGCTCTATACTTTCTATATATTAGATCGATATCGAACTTTATATTAACAAGTCTACACTGAGCATGAACGAGCACATGTTCAGATAAGGCTCGCTTTGATGTACCGACAGTCAGCGGATCGGCATGAGCTGCTCAGTTTTAGCTCAGCTCGGCGTCCACACTGTTCGTTCATTTGCTCATTTCGCGCTCGTTCAGTGCTCATGCGGAACGAATGCTCTAATGAATACGCACCTTTAATGCAAACTAAATAATAAAAGTAAAAGTAAGCTTTTGCATACTGATAACTTTTGCGCCTATTGTATCCATATAAATAAGGGCAAAAGTAATTATATGTTTATTTACATAAGTACACAATATATTATTCATGTAACTGCTTCATATAAATCAATACGTAAGTCCGTTTCGATAAAAAATACGTAAAATCGCGTTTCTAAAATTTTGAATTTTGGAGCTTCGACCTGCTGTGTTTTTAAAATAAAGAAATTTTGGAACTTTATCCATAACAGTTTTCATTGGGAATGGCCTAACGATTCTATGCCTTGAATTTGCAGTCGACAACACAAATTACCCACGCATTTGGCGCGGGGTTCTTTATTTTGATTTTAGTACTAGCGTTTTTTGATTTTTAAAGTATTTTTAACGAGAAATCTCTTTATTAGTAAAATATTTATGAATATTTATTTATTTTTAAAAAACACTCGATCTCCGCGTCACCCCCACCCCACTAATGACACCAATCATCGGCCACAGCCGCCCACAATGCTATTCAGCTCCCCCACGCCGCAGAACGAAATCCTGGTTGCGCCAGTGGCAGTGAGTTCATAACATAATGTGTAAATCTATACAGTTGACAACAAATTTGTATTGAATATTAAGGAAGCAGAGATAATTTTTACATCAATAAAATATATGATTTATATATGTTAGAAAGCATCTTTAACTGCTTCTTTGGTGTAGTTACAGGCGTAAAAATTATTTCTCCAAAATATGCCCAATCTTATGGTTACGTGGATATTTTGATGGTGACAAAAATGCCAATTGGTAGTCAATTTGTTATTTGAATAATTCCTACAGGAAGTTTTTTGTTTGTATAATCTAGAGAGGATTACCACAATCATTAATTGATATTTTCCACAAAAATATCGCCGCCGCTACGGCCATGTTGGAGGAATGACGGTCAAAATAGGTTTTTCTTGATTATCTCCTTTCCTGCCAGTTCTACCCTACAACCGATATTGTAGGTAATAAAAAAAAGCTACAATTTCTATTTAAGCAATTTTTCTCTATTATTAAAACTTTACGATTTACAGTCGCCAGAAAAGTGAAAATTTATGTTTCGCTGCAAATTTTTGCAATTTTCTGTCAGCGTTGTTCCTACGTAATAATTAGTTATTATCAATACTATAGATAATAAAATGTTGTTTAAGTAATTTTCTTCCTTGGTGGTTTGTTCAAATAAGAAAGATGACGTAATCCTAAAAAGATTTTTTTTAAAGGCGCACACAATCTTAAAGTACTTGTATACTAAAATGAACTTTTACAGTTTTAAATATAATTTGGTATACTAATAAATAAAGTGATTTTCCACTTGAATTTTCAATAAAAATGAAATCGTCCGTTTAGTTTCGGAATAATTGATTCGGAAAGTTTGACAAATATGCCTTACTTGACATAGTAAAGCTCGGATGCACGCTAGGCTAAGAAAAAAATTGAACATTTTTATTGTTTCAATAGGCTTAGAATGTCATGAAACGTCGAGTTTTTAAGTTTGAGCAAAAAAAATCTGTCTGTCGCTCTGTCACTTTTTTGTGCGCAAGAATACTCCGGAACCGTTTAAGATAATGACTTGAACTTTAGTACACATATGTATTTTAACGATATCTGGAACTAGATTATATTTTGATCTTATTCCGTTGAAAGGTTGAGGTAAATAGGAGTAAATAGGTAAATCAAGCAAGAGTCCATAAAATTGGTATTTAGTATATATAAGAGAAGCTGAGATCTCCAAAACATTTTTGGCATTAACCACCCCATGATCACCCCACCCCGTTATTAAAGGTGGTGAAAAAAAATTAAGTTGTGATTTAGTGTGTGTATAAGAACCAAAGACCTCAAAAATTGTTTTTACTTCATCCACCCCCCACCTCCACTATCGATGTGTCATATCGTTTTATGGATTTTTGGGGTAGACAATTACAAATATTATATTATTAAAGTTCCAATAACAATTATTTCCACATGCAAATCTTTTCATTGTGAGAGACTTGGATAGAAAATCTGGATGTGGACATATTGATTCCTCGGGCAGTGGTTTTTTTTAGAAATATGCTTCAAAACCTAGCATAAATTAAATAGTTTCTTAATAACACTCTGTTAAAACCCTGAAAAATTCATCCGTCTAGTATAAAAGTTATTAGAATTATAATCAATTTTAAGTCCTAAAGTACAAATAAAGCAGCTGTTGAAATTCATTTGCAAAGCTGCATATTTCGAGGGTGGCGCAAATATTTAAATTTTTAAAAAGTATAAAATTAATTGTAGGAGGTAATATCATTGTGTTGTATTTTTTTATTTGTTTTTGGAGTTGACGAATTTTGTCTCTATTCGTACTTTATGCACTTTTCCTGTACGTACAATCGAAATGAATGATCAATTTTTGCAAAAAAACATTCCAAATTGAAAGCAAACCACAATGTTTTTCACTTTTTATGTCTTCCGAAGAATGAATTAATGAGTATTCTAAATATTTTAGATTTTTACCAAGCCCCTTTACGTTAATCATGCGATCTCCTTCACAAACATGATCTTGGCATACGGTTGAAAGGTTAGAATCAGGTTTTATATTTCTAATATCTTTTTTAAGTTTTAATTGGTTTTTTAGGTCACTTTTTTTAATAAACATGCCTTTATATTTTAGTTGTTCCGATATTTTTATATATGTTGTATTATTATTTAAGGATATTGTCTATTTCTAACTTAATCTAAACTGAAAACACATTTTGCAAAAATTAATAAACAGTGACAAGCAGATTAGTACGACAGTCGTATTTAATACAGTGTTGCCTTATCTTTTTACTCTATTTCTCTCAAGTTTTAATTTATTAAATCCACCACTAGATTGATTCACTCTAATTCTCCGCAATAAAAATATGAAACTATTTGGGATTGTATTATGATATGTAGAAACTTTGTATCTGTTAGAAAATCTGACTCTAGAAATTCTAAATCATAAATACGGTACCGGTGGGTGACCGTAGCTAAACTTCGCTAGGACGTTGATATAAATAAGGCAATTTAAAATTAAAAAAAATATAGTTACTTTAATAACTTTGATCTCTGCTCATCGAATGCAGATCATATCTAAAATTACCATTACAAACATTGGGGAGACAGAGAACGAAGTTATACAGATATATATATATATATATATATCTGAAAAAATCTGGACTAAAAAAATTTCAACCCATTCTGAATTTTTTCCAAATATAAAGAAGAACCTAGTCTATGTATAGTCGTAGCTTACAAAAAATACAAAAGCTACGATCTCCCATATAAGACGTCTGTTTTTAACCTGAAAAAAGCCATATCATAGCGCTTCTCCCGAGACATTAAGATTTTCATCCCTCAGTACTAGGCACGTTTGTACTTTCGCGGCTCTAAGAGTGGGCGTAAATATCGAATTAGAACTACGGCAACTTGGACTCACAAAACAAATTCAGCAAATCATCGAGATGAACTTGCAAAAGCATTAATTCTTAAAGCGCCCTGAAATGGGTAATATACTCAATTTACGAATATATTGTTATAATTAGATATTACGTATCACTATCAGGTAAATAAATATAGACGTGTAGAAATATAGTGATTAATGTTTAAGGTAATGATTTTAATACATATACATGGTGTTTCACGAGGAAACAGACATGCTTTAATGGCAGATAGAGGATACCGATGGTAATCATAATCATCCATAGAAAAAGCTAGTAGGGCCCTTGTTGCTAAAATACACGGTCTTTTATGCATTTTTGTCAAAATTTACTTTGGTTGTTACTTTGTAATGGAATGGAATGATAAATTCATATTTAACATATAATTCACTAGTACTCCCGAATAAGCACTTGTATCATGCACACAAAAAATCGGACCGGACATGAAAAAAAAATTTTTGTTGTTCTTCAAGATGCATAGTTTTTTTTTAATTTCAATATTAAATTCGAAAAGCACGTAAAAAACTGAACAAAAAGGCTTTATTAATTTTTTTACCACACTTTTGTCGTCCTCGAAATAAATTACACTAAATAATGCAATATGAGACTGTAGAAAATATCGATGAATGATACTCTCAAAAAATGCTTCCACTATTAAATTAGGCATTTACTTTATTCAGCAATAATTATTATGTTTTAATTACCAATTTTTATAGAGGTGAAATTAATAAAAAAATAAATGTTAGAGGACACCGAATCAAGAATCCAATTCATTCCTCTCATTTATTAAAGACTTAGTAATACAGCTACATAACATGCCAACAACAATAACCGTAATAACAGTTGCATATCAATAATGCATATAGTAACAAGATAACAATCAAAAACAAAAATGCAGATACTGTCATAAAATATATTTACAAATTAGAATTATGATTAAATTCTATGTTCAAAATGTCCTCCTCAGCTTCAGCATATTTTCTAGTGCGGTTCATGAGATGACCGATTGATCTTATCACATCTGGACTATTTCTAATTTCGTTGCGGAATTTAGCAATTCTCTGAATTAATTGATTTATGCCGTTAATGTCCACTTTTTAAGATATAATCTAAAATTAATTGATTTTACGTTTAAAGGCATTGTTTAAAGTTATTGTTGATTATAGTAAGCCCATTAGAAATCAAATGATGTGAAAACTTTAAACAATAGTTGCTTTCGTTCTATCAGTGAACTGAGCTAAACTTAACAAACCTTGTGTTGGGCATTTTATTTCATTATTTTACCTTAGGTTAGCGCAGTCAAATAAGTTCCCTCTTACCTACCCCAAGTCTACACGATTTCATCCTAAACTTTAGAAACTTGCCCGAGTTGATTTCAAGGTGGCGATTGGTCATAATACCTGAATCTTAACAACGCGCATGCGTAAAATTTCTGGTCTGATCATTCTTTTTGCAAGTTAGTTTAGATAAAAATTTCAAATTAAGGTTTCTACAACATACGTTATCGAATCTTTTAGGAAATCAATATCCGAGGTATGTTCTTTCAACATAATGAGGTCCCACCGCATTTCTCCAACCAAATTACAAACCATTTAAATGATACATATCCAAATAGATGGGTTGCTCAGGAAGGTCTTCATGTTTATCCGACAAGGTCTTCGGATTTCAGTTATGTAGATTTATTTTTTGTGAGGTTTCTTCTTTAAGTAACAAGCAGATTAGTATATGATATGATATGTTGCCATATCTCTATCTTCTTTAATGAGGTCTACAAGGTGGACAGTGATTTCAGGGATTAACTAACTTAGGATTGTTGAACAACGCAAAGAAATTAGAAACAGTCCAGGTGTGAAAAGAAGATCAATGGGTCATGTAGTGAAGCGCACTAGAAAACATACTGAAGCTGAGGAGGACATTTTGAATATAAAATTTAATTACAATTCTAATTTGTAAATATATATTTTATGTCAATATGTGCATTTTTGTTTTTGCTACAATTATTTTGTTGATATTTTGTTGTTATCTTTTTACTAAGTGTATTATTGATACGCAACTCTAGTATTACAGTTATTGTTGTGGTTATTAGGTAGGTATGTTGTGTTGTTGTATTACTAGTCTTTAATAAATAACATAAATGAAATAGATTCTCGATTCGGTGTCCTTTAACATTTATTTTTTTAATTAATTTTACCTCCTTCATAAAAATTGGTAAGTAAAGCATAATAATTATTGCTGAAAAGCAAGTAAATGCCTAATTTAATAATAGAGGCATTTTTTGCGTGTATCATTCTTCGATATTTTCTAAAGTCTCATGTTGCATTATTTAGTGAAAGTTATTTCGAAGGCGGCAAATGTGTGGCAACAAAAATTAGTGTAGCCATTTTATTCAGTTTTTTATGTACTTTTTGAATTTAATATTGAAATTCAGAAAAAAACATATACAGCGTATTGTTTTCTTGAAGATCATCAATAACATTTTATTTTCAAGTCCGGATCTGGATTTTTGTGTGCATGATGGATTGTTATGATACTCCTTATATAAAAATTTACTAATTAAATCATCTTGTTACCCTTATATATCCTACAGGGTGTAATAATCATGTAAGACAACAGCGAAGAATAATTAATGAATTGATCGGCTTACCTGTAAGGATGACCGATCCAAATTATTATTCGAACTGTTGTCCTTAATGATTATTACAATCCACCCAATGTCATTCCCATTGCGATCTAATTAGTCAAATAATGCAATTAACAGTTTAACGAATGTGTCAGGCTATTTGAGTATGGATACAAAAATGTCTTATCTTGATAATGTTTCGTGCTGACCAATACGAATAAATGCAAGTGTAATAATCATTGCGGACAATAGCTGAAATAATTTTGATAGGTCATGCTGACAGGTAAGTCGATTAATCCATTTATTTTATCCTATTTTGCGAATTTTCATTGATCTGTCAGGTCAACAAATTTAATCTTATTGCTAATACTTTATGATTTATACTGATCCAAGAAATTGAAAATATGTGCTTCAATGCAAATTTTTACATTTATCTCTATTCTCGTTAATCCTAAGTAGTACATAATTTCTAATTTTTAGTTCCAAAATTTGGTTGAAACAATTTTCTTCCACGATCAATTGTTCAAATATTACAGCAGCTCAAAAATTTCATGATTTTTAAAACTTCGATTTGCTGTAATGTTAAAACAGTTGACCGTGGAAGAAAATTATTTTAACAAAGGTTTTGGCAAATTTTATAATATAAAATGTTGATAACTAATCACTCTGTAGGAGCAACGGGCACAGATATAATTGCAAAAATCAGAAGTAAGGCGTTTTCACCTTCCTGGCAGCCGTAAATCGTAAACTACACAGGACCACAAAATATATTGCGAGTTCCGCCGGACTAGACCCAGTGTAGCATATGTTTTTGGGGTAGCTGAAACCGAATCTGAAACTTATTTTGCCCCATCGCGTCAGGATTTTTTTTAAATTAAGAACAATTTTTTTAACCGACTCCATATTACGCGAATATTCGAAGATTTGGCGGAGTCGCCGGTAATATCAATTAATTCACAAAGAAGGTACTATTTTTGTAGTAAGATTCACATGTTGCCCAACATAAAAAGAATTTCAAAATAGTTTCCTTCATTATGTAGAAGGAAATGTTAAATAAATAAGAAAAGCTACTAAAAAGGTTAAAAAATATATATATTTTTAAATCGAACCACCTTCAAAAAATATCTTTAAAAAGTAAGAAATAAAATTTCACTCAATTTTACAAATAACTCTGTACTTATTAATAGACGGAGAGCCAGCCCCAAAAAATATCTGAATTTACTAAGCCTGGTTTTTTGCCAGTTGATTACAGTAGTTGTGTACACAAACATACTTCGGTGGTAATAAAATGAATTTATTAAGGCTGAAAATCATTATGCAAATTATATATTGCATATAAATAACAGTTATGTCAGTCAGTTTAATGTGGGTACGGAGCTGGTCAGTCAGCCCCAATGTATGTACAAAAAATAAATAACGTGCAATTCATTTACTACACTTCAAAATGTTTGTGAAGTTATTAAACGCTATATTAATCTTATATAAAATGGTCAGTCAACCATTTTGTGGCACAACGCCCGTCAGTCAGCTAAACAAAAAAAAAAAATTCGCGTGCGCGATCGGCGTGCCAGCCGGCGGCTCTCTCTTTTCCTTATTATCACTTAACGAACTATTAACTAACTTTACTTTAAAGTGTAATTGACAACAATGTTAATAATATACATTTTGTAAATAAATAAATTTGTCCTAATTACATTGAATAGACCATTATGAAAGAAATATTGAAAATTATATTTAACATGTATTATTATTATAAAAAGACTATTACAACTATTACAACAAGAAAAATCAATGAAATATCTGTAAAATATATAATATAAAAAAAACGGTTAGAATAATCATAAACTTGGCAAAAAATTTTTGAACTGCAAATTCTAATATTCACCTCACTTTACATATTTCATTGCTTAGTGTATATCTATAAAAACATACACTCTTATTAAAAACAAGAGGAAATTCATAACTACAATACAAGGAATCTAGATAATATTACAATTGATTTTAAGAAATTAAAATCTAGTGACTGTGGTTTTAATTGTTACGGCCCCAATTTTTATAATAAAATTAGCGGCTGGGTAAAAGTCTTACCGGAGGTGAGATATAAGCAGCTGCTTTTCAATAAAGGAAGCCTTCTACAGTATAGATGAATTCTTAAAATTTGACATCAAATCAAAGTTGACGGAGATCAAATAATTTTACTATGTATTTTATATTATGTCTACGGGATGTATCATCATTGTTTTTATATATGTGTATGTGTGTAATCTATGTGTGTGTACGTATATGCATTTATATGTGTATATGTGTATTTTAAATTATAAACAAACATTACATTACATTACGTACATTTTTGTGTACCTGAAAATTTTTTCCATTGATTGACTTGTGCAAAACAAATTTGTTACTAGCACCAATAAATTGATTTTGATTTTGATTATATGAGTACAGATATGTATTACAAATAACAGTATTACGATATTTATTTTATTGTAATCAAATTGTTCCTTCCAATCATCAAATTCGTCAATTTCGCTCACATGATCAGAAAAATTAAGCTAACCGGAAACGTCAGGTTGAGTTTTGGATTGGGAATCTAAAAAATAAATATAACTTCTGTAATTATATACAATAAAAAATATTTTTTTACGTAAAATCAATGGCAATGTCGTTTGCCGACAATATTGTTTGCATACCTGATTTTTTTTTGTTTCGGTGACTGACGGGCGTTGTCCCACAAAATGACCCATTTTATATATGATTAACATAGCGTTTAATATCTTCACAAACATTTTGAAGTTTAGTAAATAAATTGCACGCTATTTATTTTTTGTTCATACATTGGGTCTGACTGACCAGCTCCGTCCCCACATTAAACTGACTGACTAACATAACTGTTATTTATATGCAATATATAATTAGCATAACGATTTTCAGCCTTAGTAAATTCATTTTATTACCTCCGTAATTATGACACCTTTGATAGAGTACCTGAGACGCCTGTTCTCGATTTCGCTTGACTGACCGAAGTATGTTTGTGTACATAATTACTGTAATCAACAGGCAAAAAAAAAACAGTTTTTTTTGGGTCTGGCTCTTAGACTATAATGGAAAGTAGTAAGGAACTGTACCTTATTACCTAATATTAATTCTAAACCGGTGCAAAAATATCTAATTTCAAATCTGGCAGCGGTTTTCATCTACAGATTTAAGGTTCTCGTTGATTTAAAAAAAAATTTCAACGTGATGGGACAAAATAAGTTTCAGATTCGGTTTCAGCGACTGCACACCTGGTCTGGTCCGGCGCACCTCGCAAAAATATTTTTTCGAGGTGCGCCGGGCCACACCCAATGTAGCAGCCATAAATTAACAAACAAAAACCTGAATGCCCTGACGCTCTTAAGCCGCAGACAGGCCAATGGCCCGTTTTTATCGAATAGAGTGAGTCCACCTCCATAAAAACCCAATCACTTGACACCACAAACAAGCCTAAAGCCTGTTTTTTCGAAAACTGTCCACGTCCATGTATCAATTTATACTCAATGACGCACCACTAATGATGATTTTCTACCTTGTCTGCAACCAGGGCACCTCCACGTGGTGGGCAGCGAAGTCATACCGTTATTCGGCGAAGTCCCTGGTTAACGGCGTTCGTGCCGTCATGGTACTCCCACATACAGTCCGCTTCAATCCGAAACAAAATATGTGCAGGAGCCTCAACTAGAGCTCTCGCTGTCTGCTTTATTGGTCTCTGAGTTATGTGGTTATTGGGGTTCTGCTCGGGGTTCCGCCTGTCTGCTGCATTCGGTGCAAGTATTGCTCCTGTATAATGTCAATTTCGTAACTAAAAATTCTAATGAATGTGAAAGACCTATTTTTTTGGGTAGCTATGAACTATAAACAAGAAGTTTTGAAATTAGATATTTTTGCACCAATTTCAAAATGATGTTAGATAAGGTACAGTTCCTTGCTACTTTCCACTAACAGGTAGACAGATATTTGTAAAACTGAGTGAAATTTTATTTCTTACTTTTTAGAGATATTTTTTGAAGATTTATTGAAGGTGGTTCGATTTAATTTTTTTTTTTCAACCTTTTTAGTAGCTTCTTTTATTTATTTAACTTCTATATAGCGAAGGAAACTATTGTGAAATTCTCTTTATGTTGGGCACCATGTAAATGTTATTACAAAAATAATACCTGTTTGTGAATTAATTGATATTACCGGCGACTCCGCCAAATCTTCGAATATTCTCGTAATGTGAAGTCAGTTAAAAAAAATTGTTTTTAATTAAAAAAAAATTCTGACGTGATGAGGAAAAATAAGTTTCAGATTCAGTTTCAGCGACTCCAAAAACATATGCTACCCTAGGTCTGGTCCGGCACAACTCGCAAAAATATTTTGTGATCCTGTGCTATTAACAATAGAGAAAAATAGTTTAAATATAAATTATATTTTTTATTCTCTACAATATTACTAATATCTAATTTTTGTGTAAAACTCCAGCATGGCGGCCGTGGCGGCAACGATATTTTTGTAGAAAACATTAATTAACAACAATACAAACAAACAATTTTTTGTAGGAATTATTCATGGGTATCCCCCGTTCTCTTGCTTTATATGACTGACTATAAAATTTAAAAAAAGAAGGAAATCAAGAAAATGTCGCAATTTACATATACACTGTGTCCCACTTAAGGACTAGCCACCCCCGTAAAATTTTTATTTATGAACCGATTTTTTTTTATGTAGATCTCTCAAAAAGGCATTAGAAACATGTTCTACTAATTCCGGAACTCAGAACCAACTACGACCATTGTTTAAGTGTGAAATATTGAGAAGTACTATTAGGGATTTTTTTTTCAGAATATTTGAACGGTTTCTTATCCAGGACCACCTATATACCTACTGTACTAATTTGTGTCGTGATAGTAATAGTAATACAAAACATTAAAAATAACTTTTCAAAATAACGAAATTTAAAGTAAAAATACACATTACTTTTGTATTATTTAAATTATTTATTGATAAAATTATTATTATTATTATTTAAATTTTCATTTATTTTGAAATTTTATAAGCAATTACCATAAACCTGTAAAAAAAATTAGGTTTTTAGATTTGTAAGAACCTGAGCGGTTTGTGTTATTAAAATTTAGCACAATTAATTAATTAATTAGTTAATTAATTAATATCAATTAATTAACTAACCGCACTATTTCCACTTCCACTTCCACTTTTTCTTGTAAAGAATAATGAGCCATTATTATAATAATACGTAATAACTAAGTTGTTTTAGCCGTTTATCAAAGAACTAAGATGCTAGTTAAACAGTGTCAGCGACAGCCAATTTTCAACTAACATTTTTTGTTTTCCACGCCTGCTAAGTTTCAATAAAACAAACGCTCAGGTTCTTACAAATCTAAAATTTTTTTACAGGTAATGGTTTATAAAATTTCAAAATAAATGAAAATTTAAATAATAATAATTTTATCAATAAAAAATTTAAATAATACAAAAGTAATGTGTTTTTTTACTTTAAATTTCGTTATTTTGAAAAGTTATTTTTAATGTTTTAGGCCTCCTTGTATTACTATCACGACAAAAATTGGTACAATAGGTATATAGGTGGTCCTGAATAAGAATCCGTTCCAATATTTTGAAAAAAAATCCCTAATAGTACTTCTCAATATTTCGCACTTAAACAATAGTCGTAGTTGGCCGTGGTTTTGAGTTCCGGAATTAACTGAATATGTTTCTAATGTTTTTTGCGAGATCTACATATTACAAAAAAGATAAAAATCGGTTCATAAATAAAATTTTTACGGCTAGTCCTTATGTGGGACACACTATATATAAGGTTTATACGTTTTCTTTGGATATTAAGATATTCTCTTGCAAATAGGAAAGTGTTAATGTTAACATGCCACAAAGATATAATTCTAGACAATGTTATTGAAAATATTGCTACCAGTGTGATATGATATAGACGTCGTCAGGATGCCAAAAAGATATGAAGGCGACAATACGTGTTCAATTGAGATCAATATTCTCGAAATAAATTCTGGAGAGCATTCTATCCAAATGATCCTTTTCATGGTATGTATTCTATAATACCCTGAAGAAGTGTTCTTGCATTTCCCATTGTTGGTCTTTTCTTATATATAATATTTATGTATTAGCTTTATTTTGAATAACACACAAATAAAGTACACTACATTATGTTGCATAATCTACGACCTAAAGCACAGAGAAATAAACGTCGAAATTTGAAAACTATTGGACTTGTGAGAGTGCTAGCAGATAGATAAAATAAAACTAAATAGATGTGGTGTTGAAAAAAATTGGTTGAAAGAAAAAATTTTAAAATTTATAATTACTAATTACAATTATACAGCGTGTCCCACCTTTAATGGCCTCCCACCTTATTAGTCATTCCGATTTCAACCAAATTTGGACCTTTATTATGTCCTTTTCGAGTAAAACAAAACTTATTTCAACCATAGCGTACATTTTTATTAAGAAAAATGATTCGAAAAATCATTAGGCATATTTAAATGAAAAATGAATACAGTATTATTGATCAACATACTCTAAACTTACCCCTTATCCAGAATTTAATAAAATTTTGATTTATAGTTTTCAAATTACGGCCCCTTTAGAACTGTATTTTGGAAACGAATTGTTCTTAGAAAAAAAGTAATTCCTCATTTTCTATTTAAATTCACTTTTTTTTATCACCCAGTGCCCCTGATACTTTCAAATATAGCAGGCCAAGAATTTTCATTGTAAAAATAAACAAAAAATTTGAACCACAGTGGCCCTGTAAATTATTCGTCCATTAACGATTACCGAATTTGCAAGTATGACAGAGTGATGGGAAAAGTGAATTTAAAGAGAAAATGAGGATGCACGCCAATGACTGAAATAAATTTTGTTTTTCTCAAAAAGGACATAATAAAGGTCCTTTGATACTAACCTAACTTTGGTTGAAGTTTAGTGTGCTTATACATTAAATTGTTTTATAATTCTAGATAAATTGTACTCTATACATACATTTCTTCATTTTATGACTTGCCATATATGCTTTGTGTGTCTTAAATGGTGAATAAAATATTATTATTATTATTATTATTATTATTAAGTCGGATGACTAACAACTGAGATTATGGAAGGGGGGGGGGCATTAAAAATGGGACACGCTGTATATAAATAAATAATAAATAATTATATTAGTATGAGTATTGGACCTTTCCTCTTAAAAATAATGTACTGTTACATGTCAAAAGCAAGCTTGGCTATTTAGTTCTGGATTTAAGCTATTGCCATTACCAAAAGTAGGCATAAAGTATTACACGTTGGTGTAAAGAGGGTTGCAGCTCCTAAGAATTTCTGCGCCACTGGGTAGCCGCATTCGAAGCAATTCTAGATCAGTTTTACTCAAATGGTTGACCAGGCACGTTGTTAAATTTCTCTCGTGAATCTTTCTATTTAATTGCTTTTTATAGGCTTCCCATTTAATTTAATTATGGGATCTTAGAAGTTTACTAATTTGTGTGTGCATTTTTGGTTATTTTGGACGCCGCACAATGTTCGTTTTGACGGATTTTTAAGAAATTGTAGTATTTTTTTTGTTAACCTATGGAACACGTGTTCCACTAACATATTTTCCTGGTATTGTAGAAAGCCATTTTGTCGTGATTATATCCAAACGGTTTGATATTTTGGATCACCGATTCGAGCCGCTCTCCATCTGTCAGTAAGTTGGGTTTTGATTTTGTTTTTATATATGTACTTATATACTTGTATTTTTTTCAAGGCTCTCAATTTTAATTGCAGTTTTTCCATTCAATTTAAATTTCCAATTTTGACTTTTCACGTTTTCTATTTATTCAACTTTACCTAATTCCCATTTCATTTATGCTTCGTTTTATTCGATTTTATGTCGTCTATCCCAACTGGTATAATATTGCAACAGTGATTTCTTATAATAATTATAAAAAATCACTGTTAATTATTATTAACTGTAATTATATGTATATTACCCCGTATGCAGGTGTTTCGATTATTTCTACCATCATATTTTTGGATATTGTCGATATGGTAACAAGCGCGGATTTATGGGGGGGGGGATGTGGTAATTACTCCCCCAAGATTTACGGAATCAACTTTCGTTTTAAAATTTCATAATTTTTATTATTTTATTTTATATTTTTGAATATATATTCTATTTAGTTGTGTTTATAATTTTTTTTTTGAGATCCCCGCCGCCCGCTCATCAGTTTTAATTTTCGAGGAAAACCATTTTTGTTATTTTCAGTACGCGGCTATGTTACCCCCCCCCCAAGTTTAAGGCCCAGATCCGCCCTTGTATGGTAATAATAATTGCGAGGAAATATTTTGGAATTAAATTCAAACCATGCCAAGGCACCCTTTATTCCGACTCCACCCATTCGGCGAAGTAGAGCAAACTAAGGCGAATAACGAATGTCTGGAAGGTATTTGCAGACGGCGAACTGTTCGGCAAATGTTTCGGCGATACATATAGGTATATATAAATACGGCAACTGTTCCGGTCACAGTATGTATGGAGGCATATTTGTAGACAAATGTTTTGGCGAATTGTTCGGAAAATGTATTGGCGATAGTTTCGCCGCATGTGTGGAGGCAGCATTATGGTTAAATATAGTATTAAAAATTGTCGAAACTTACCGGTATCATTGAGCAGGCCTTGTATCGAGTCATCATTACTTCCCTCCGTTTCTGTCGACATAGCTGAAAAAAATAAATAACGTTACATTTTTCTCCAGTAGTAATGATAGTTAAAATATATGGCGTGGGTCTCAGACACTTTTGATATAAATTAAACAAGTTGAAATGTACTGCCAAATAAACTGTTCCAAATAATAATTATTATTATATTATATACCGCACATTTTCAATGCAATTTGCTGTTTGCCACCAGGCTAGATAAGTTAATATAAAAAAAAAACGTAAAAAAGTCTATGCAATTCCATCAAATTAACAGTTAATTGGTTTATTTATGTTGTAATATCTGTGATGAAAATATCTAATTTGTCATTTCACTAACAAATACACAAGCACACAAAATTAAAAAAGTGGTATTTTTCTGGCACTCCATTGGTTAACCGACATGCATTTCGACGTGTTGAACACGAATCAGGTGTCCGTTTAGCTCCACTGGCCACTATTTTGTTGTAAATCGCGAAAATAACCCAATAAAACTCATAATTTTAGGTTATTTTCGCGACTTACTAAAAATTGGTGGGTAACGGAACTAAACGGATACCTGATTACAGTAAAGCATATCTAATGCCAATTGGATACATTATGTACGTTGTGTTAATAAACGTACATTGTATTAATAAACAGATTAATACACTTTCAGCCAATAGACCGGCAGTAATATTACGAATATTTTTTTTCAGTGTACCTATACTCTATAGCCTATTAACGCGAGTGTGATACAAGGAACTGTATTATATGTCAGGCCTGTCGACAACGAGATCTACAGACATATTTGCCGATTACATTGCATTCTGCCTCTCAAAATTAAAATTGGCTGAAAAATTTCAAAATGATGGAAAAAGTAATGATATTGGCACAGTCATATTCAGAATGACCTCTAGATGATGTTCCATTTAAAAATCAGAAGTGAAACCAGAAGCCGTAGAAATTTGACAAATGGATAAAAATGTTGCTTTGATAACATGTGACACATGACTAGTTTAACCTCGATATGTTAAAAAATAAAGAAATGGCGGCCGAAAGTGATCTCGTTGATACCCAATGTATTAACGAAAAACAGTATTGATTTTTTTTTTTAATTACTGGGCATTTATAGGAACAAAATGGAGACATTTTGTTGAAAGAAAAGAGAAGATGCACATTGTTACTGCCATAACTTCATTGTTTTTTATGATATAAAAGCAAACAAGGAATCAGTTTAAAGTTTAATTAATTATCTTTAATTATAGTTGTTTGACGCAAGAGTCTCTCTCTTAGATATTCAACATTTAAACTAAATACTACACCCTATAAACGTTCGGACGCCATCTTTAAACTTAAATATCTCCGAAACTATTAATCTCTATTAATTCTCAGTTTTTCTCAGCTTTATTTTGAATCGCCATTTTTTCACTAAAACTAATATTTATTAAGATATTTGCAAAGAAACTATGTACAGTAGTAGAATGGCGATGTTTTTATTAACAAAATGTGAAGAAGCGTATTGTTTCTGTCATAACTTATTTGCTAAAGAAAGAGTCAAAAAACCACAGATGAGTAAAGGAAACTTTCCATTTGAAAGTTCCCGGACGAAATTTTGATAAAAATGATATATTTCTCAACACAATTATATATATAATGTTATTATGTATTATATAATTATAAGTTTCTGAATTACATTAAAATGAAATTACTAAAAATTATTGATAAATAATGCTGGAGGAAAAGGGAGAATTATTTATATGAATTAAGTGACTTGTGAGGGTGCAGAGACATTTCAGCGAGTACAAGGATTACTGGTATAGAAGAGGAAAACATACTTAACACGTTTTTTTTAGAATAAAGTGTCAAAAAACGTGCGGTTATTTAGAATATACTTTTTGTTTCAATTTTATATTTTTTATATTTCTTTATTTCTTTTATTTGTAAAGGAAGATAGTTGAATAATCTGTAGCCCTGGTAAAATATAAAACGTTGTGTATGAGTTTTATTCATTTTAGGGGGGGACAACTTTTTTGTTTTCTTTAAATCTTGTCAAATAATAAGGAATTACTATATTTCTCCTCGCCCTTAAATGCCCATAACATACAGTGATATGTGTAAATATTTCTTATATTAAGCAAACCTGACTCATTATACAACCGCTCACTTGAAAATAGAAAAGGTTTTTCTAAATATTATTTTGATTGGTGAATTTTGAGCAACTTAAAAGAAAACCTGATGTATAGGGGAAAAACTAAGGTCAGATTCGTGTTCAGCGGGTCAAAATACAAGGGATAGGTATGGTCAATACTGCGGCGCAGACAACTTTTTTTTCGTGGGCCTGTGTTATTATCTGTATGTAATTTTAGATTTTTATTATGTGGTTGGTCATCATCTATGATAGTAATTGCTAAATATTTTGTCTTATCTGTATTTAAACTTAACAAACTCGAATTTAACCAATCATAAATTAGTCTCTGCTTTTTCGTTTACTTTGTTCCATGATTCATCAACAAAAATTAGGGCAGTGTCATCCGCATAAGGAATTATATGTCTTGTAAAGTTTTTTATAGAAGCTATGTCGTTTATATAAACTAAGAAAAATATTGGACCTAATATAGTGCCTTGGGGTACACCCATATTAATAGTTTCATAATCACTTAACACATAGTCCACTCTTGTTTTTTTCTTTTCTATCTTTAATGTAATGTCACCGAACGCAAAAAATTCAGTAAATAATTAATTTCTAGCTTATCGCTGAGAAATTTAAAAAACGAATTAACTAAAAATAAGCACATACTCGAGACCTACCGAATGGCCAAAAAACATTTAAAATTCTCCCTAAACTAAAAAAGTTATTCACCCATTTCCAATGAAATGTTCAAGGAAAGTGTCACCAAGCGCGCAAAAGATTCAGTTAATAATCGCGTCGCGTCGCTGAGAAAATCAATCACAAAAATATCCAGAGCTAAGTATGCCATTAAGGACTACTAAATGGTCGCAAAAAAGTTCAATTTTTTCTTAAAATAAAAAATTTATTCACCAATTCCAATAAAATTTTTAAGGAAAATGTCACCGAGCGCGCAAAAACTTCAGTTATTAAACGCTTCGCTGAAAAAATTAAAAAACAAATTAACCAGAAAGAAGCACATCACAGAGTACTAACAAATAGATGCAAAATATTTCAAATCCTTCAAAAACTAAAAAAGTTACAACCACTTTTCAATAAAATTTTGGACGAGTATAAAAGAAAAAAATTATTCATCACGGTCAGTTCTAGCTAGTTCCTCAGTTCGTCAAGTTCTCCAGTAACAAGTCAACTACAACTCATCTTCACTAAGGCTTGTCTATACAACTAGACACTGCTGCCACATACACAAGTCGTTCCAAAACGCGATTCGCCGACGACTAAATTCCACTGCGGACGAAACGAAAATCTCCAGCAAATTACCTGTGTCAATAACGGTTACTAGACTGACTTACCCTCAAATAGCGATTGAACATAGAAGATTTTCAGATAGTGCTACAGTGAATTAAATCAAAGTTTTCGTGTTTTAAAACTGAACATAGCCGAAATTTTGAATTAAAATTATTTTCCGTGTTCTTAAAAATGACTTAGGGCCGGTTTTATAGGTACAGATTAAATCTAAGTTTAACTAGAAGATTCTGTTGAGGCCCGAAATAAAAGTAAATAGAGTATTTAGCAAAGTGTATATTAAGCACATTCATCAAACAGGAAATTAACAAGAACCTTTTAACAAGAACTCAAAAAGACGCTTCTCACAGCAGTTTCTTTACTACAAAAATCATTCGATAACTATCGATAATAACTGTCAATAACAGCTATCAATACCACAGAATTTTTATTCAAATTTATTAATAATTTCCTATTTGATGAATGGGCTTAATATACACTTTGCTAAACACGCTATTTACTTTTATTTCGGACCTCAACAGAATATTCTAATTAAATTAGGTTCCGGCCCTTAGCCGGAATTTCAATTAAAAATTATTTCTGTGTTTTAAGACTGGACATAGTCGATTTTTCAATTAAAAATTTAATTTAAGAAATAACTTAGCCGGATTTCAATTAAAATAAATTTTTGGAGTTTTATGGTTGGATATAGAAAATTTTTTGACAAATTTTTTTAAAGTGGAATAGAATCAAACCTAAACATTTTCTCAGACTAATTTTTTTTCAAAACAAAGCTGAATCGCCCCAACGACATTCACGATCGAGTGTTAGGTTTGCTATCATGGTAAACTTTTATTACGAAATACTTCGTGTTTTATTTTTAAGCTTAAGTGAAACATAAGGGCACAAGGGCCCGACTGCTTATGATCTCGGATCTTCAGGGCATAATCAGTTGTCCTGAACTCTCCGCCAACATTGAAGCCACATCTTCCGTCAACACTACAAATCGACCCTGAGAGCTACACCCAACCCAACCAAGAAGCTGGCAGAACCTTTGGATTGCTGGCGCCCTTTTTTAAAATTCAAAGTTTTATGGCCGCCAACCCCCAAAACGCAATCCAAGGGCGAGTTTAAAGCGGTAAAGGGCGCCCATAAAGCAATACGATATTTTAACGAGATCTGGAACTCTTGTTCCGTCGAAGGGGGGTAAATTGCAGTAAATTTGGGGTAAATGGGTAACTCAAGCAGGTAAGAGTCCATAAAATTGGCATTTAGTATACAAAAGAGAAGCTAAAGTCTCAAAAAAAAAATTTGGCATTAGCCACCCCCATTACCACCCCACCCCCTTATTAAAGGGGATGAAAAAAAAATTGTAATTTAGTGTATGTAGAAGAACCAGAAATCTCAAAATATTTTTTACTTCATCCACCCCCACCCCCACTACTACCCTCCTATCACCACCCCCACCCCACTACCGATGTGGGGTATCGCTTTATGGGTTTTTGGAGTAGAGGATTTCAAATGTTATATTATTAAAGTTCCATAAACAATTATTTCCACATACAAAGTTTTGGATAGAGAATCTGGATGTGGAAGTAGTGATTCTTTGGGCAGCGGTTTTTAAGTATATTTAAAGCAGGACCTCGCACACCCATATTTTCTAGTTTCATTAGTAACAAAGTATGAGACACTGTGTCGAACGCCTTAGCTAGGTCTAAAAAGACCGTAAGGCATTTTTTATTTTCATCAAGATTTGTAACTATATTTTTTATGAGGACTAAAATGGCATGCTCAGTACTTATCCCAGCCTGAAAACCGTACTGGCTAGTTGATATCATCCCGTGCTTTGTTAAAAAATTTACAAGCCTGTTTTTTAAGCATAACTCAAAAATTTTTGCGAAGTTATTAATTAAAGAGATTGGTCTATAATTGGTTAAATTTAATCTATCGCCAGATTTGTAAACTGAGACCACTATGCATTCTTTCCAATCTTTGGGTATAACTTCTGTTTGAAATATTAAGTTTATAATATGTAAAAGTGGAGTTAGTTGTTCTCGATGCACTGATTTTATTAAGCTGGTAGATATATTGTCTGGGCCAGTTGTAACTTTTATCTTAAATTTTGAAATTAACATAACTATTTCGTTCTTAGTAACAGGTTGTAGAAATATGGTTGTGGTTGTGTATTGTTTAGTTTCTTGTGTTTATTATTTCTTCTGTTTATTTTATTTAACATTTTAGTCCCAATATTCACAAAAAATGTATTAAACATGTTAGCCTTTTTTTTACTATCCGTTACTAAATCATTTGTTTGAGGATCATTGATATTTGGGAATTTTTTATAACTTTGCTTATTTTCCGAGTTTGATGCCTCATTTATTATTTTCCAAATTTGTTTGTAATTTTTGTTTGCCTCTAATATTTTGTTTGTATAGAAGTTATTTTTTTTTTTTTTATTAATTTATTTGGCATATTCCTATATTGTATATACTCTAATTTAAGTTCTTGTAAAAAATTTCTAATTAACCTTTTCTTAAGAGAGTCTATGTTTTATGGAGTTGATAAGACCAGTTGTTATCAATGGTTTGATTTTATAGGCCCTGTTTTTTATTTTTATTTGATCAGTTGAGTTTTTAATTGCTGATTTAAATTTATTCATAAAGTTCTCATAAGCCTCTTCTGTATTATTTTTATTTAATACATCATACCACATTTCACTTTGTAAAAATATCTTTTAATTTAGTATAATTTATCTTACTTATTTCTTTTGTATTTTTGGATTCGTTATTACTATTGTTTGCAAATTGTATGGATAAGAATATTGTATAATGATCGGTAAGATCAGTTTCAAAAACTGACGGTTTTATGTGCACTTTATTTTGTATGTTAACATTGTTTTCTTGTCTTATAAATATATGATCAATTATACTATTTGTATTATTTGTAACTCTTGTCAGAGTATTTATGTAGGAAATATATCCGGCTGTTGCAAACATATTCAAATAATTAATTATATCATTGTCAAATTTATTTAGGATATTTAAATTTATATCACCAATGAAAATGTCGATTTGTTCTTTCTTTAAGTTATGCAAGTAGGTTGATAATTCTCTTACATATAACTGTTGATTTGTAGAAGGTGGATGATATGATGCTGTTACCCCGAAACTTACCTTATTAAAGCTATAAGTGATTCATAGCAAATTTGTTTCACTTAAATGTACTGTACGGATATCGGCTATTATACTGTTTTTAACATAAATTATAACCCGATTATTTTGATTATAAGTAGAATTATTATAATAAGCGTTAAAATTTGAAATATTAAAGTAACTTACCGATTCAATTTTCCATACTTCAGATATAATAATAATGTCAATATTTTTTGTATTAAAACTCTCTAAATATATAAGTAACTCGTCAAAATTCTTATTGATACTTCTTATATTTACATGTAAAATATTTATTTTTTGTTCCCCCTGTATATCCTGTAAGCCCTCATTTACGTCTTTATAAACAATCGTTTTTACTTCTCCATTAATAAATCAAGAATCATAGCCTAAGAACAAAGTGCATTAATAAACTGAACTAATAAAAACTAAGCCACTAAACTGTAAATAGGTCGATTTAAAAGTCGGCCTCTTATCTAATTATTTTAATAAAGTAAAATCTGTAAGCTTGAAAATGTATTTTAAACAAATATGTTTTCTTTTTAACATTATCACAACAGTTTTACTTGAATAACTGTTTTTGTAGTTATTAAACGAAGAAAAAATATAAACAAGCAAGAATGTATAAGATGACAAAAAAATTCAATTAGTAATTAGTAAACAATAACCAATTCTCGAAGTAATTCTTATGTTATTGGATATTGTAAATCAGTAGAGTTCTAAATTTTATATTTCGTATTGTTTATATTCACAAAAATATTCCCACCTGCCGTGTAAACACATTTTTTAACCCCCGACCCCAAAAGTTTGACGCGTATGTTTGTATGTCTGTCTGTCTGTCTGTCTGTCTGTGGCTTCATATCTCTTCAACGGGTGATCCGATTTTGATGTAGTTCTTTTTATTTAAAAGAGTATTTTGTCGAGAAGGTTATAGGCCATATTAGATTTTGATGTTTGGTCCCCATCTTGAATTCGCCATGTTGAACTTCTCTAGAAAGTGTCCGATTGAAGTAAAATTGAAAATGTGCGAACAATTAAGGTAGCCGAACATGATTTAGGCCTCATTTTGATTCGGTCATATGAAACTGGTACGATTACATACATTGATCATCGGGGGTTTTTAAAAATTTTCAATTTTACTTATTGTTGTCTACCTTTGATTGGGCTTCTCTAAAAAGTGTCAATCGGCTTTGTATGAGGTCCTCTGCAATAAATATACGACTTCCTTTTAGATTCCGCCGATTTTTCATAATTATATTACGTCAGTGAACATTTCAAAAACATGCAATTACGGGTCTCATTCTTTTGTGTGTTTCTATCGTTTTTTCCAATTCTGAAGGCATCATTAATACATTCCATTTGACCTTAACATTCATTTTATCATTAATCGTTTTTATTACTTTTTCATTCACCAGGAGGCATTCAATGAATAATTTTACAGTAGCACTAATAACAATGTATTAATTTAATTCACAATTTCAAAACTTCAACAGACTTGTTTAAATTATGCTTTATAAGGAGAGCGATTTAACACAACCTACTCGTCTTGTGCCATATTTGCGCCATATTTGAATATTTGAAAGTTTCCAACATTCCGAGAAAGTTTCCTTCAAAAACTTTCGGAATATTCAAATATTTTACTGAGAACTTTCATTTTTATCAAAATCTCGTTTCGGAAACTTTCATATGGAAAGCTTCCTTTACCAGTCTCTGATTTTTATCAAAACTTCGTTCCGGAAACCCCCAAAAATTTCCTGGTAACATTTTCATTCCTTTACCCATCTCTGCCAAAAACATTTTAAATTTTAATTAATAGGCGTTAGCATTATTAATGTAAGTGTCATAGTTTCTGAGATATTCAACATTTACACCAAATACCTCGTCTTATAAACGTTCGAACGCCGTCTGTATACTTCCAGATCTCCGAAACCATTAATTCTACAGATATTAGAAGAAAACGAAAACTGTCAGCAGTTCAGTAGCTTTCTTATTTGTCCCTAGAATTTTTTTCCGCTAAATCTCATACTTTAGCGTTATTTGATTGTTTTGAAAACCTATTTTTTTTTCAAGCTAAAACCGCAATATTCAAGTCGTAACTTAAAGACTATCAATTTATATGAAAAGTTGCATAGGACCTTTTCTTCTCAATATTTGATCCTCTTTTAATTTCAATGGTTATTGTATTTTTTTGATACCAGCAAGCACCCGCATAATATAGAAACTTTTGTTTAATGCAATATGCAATTGATATTAAATTTCCAAAAAAAAAACGAAATCTAATTCATATGACCGAAGTTAAAACCTCTAGTTACTATACTAGATAGGTTGCAGATATAATTTTACCTCTAACTTATTAGCACATTCTGGGTGGCCTACTTGGCTAGTGCTTTTTGTTATTTTACATTAATATTAAATTAATCGTTTATCGATAACCTTTACACATAGTCTGTCGACGATATGCGGATATCTCAAAGTTCAGCATTCCTGCTGATTCAGAATAATCCTAGTCCTCTGCACTCAGTCGGGGGCGGTTTATCAAAATTTATTCGACGTCATTTCCATGATCGTCTCACTGTGCCAAATGTTAGTTTTTTTATTTACACTGGAACTGAGAGGAACAAACTTTCGTGAAATTGAGAATAGGTAATTAAGCCCATATTAACGGTGGTTTATAAAAAAATACTCGATGTTATTTTTTATAAGTGACAACTGTGTCTAATCAAATCATAGTTTTTACGTATACTGAAAATGGGAAAAAGTGATTAGTCAGGGCGTGAATGAAGACTTTCACGTTTATATAATAATTGGCCGCCAATTAAAGTCGCCAATTTGCATCTTGCAAGTTTATTAGTTTATTAGTCCAATCGATCACTTACACGATATATGACAGGTCAGAAATATTTTACAGTAAAGGTAGTAAAAAAAAAGAAAATAAAAATGAGATAATTTAGTAGGATCTAAATAAACTTTTTTCAAATAATTTGGGCTAGTTATATATGAAATAGGATTTGAAGGAAACAACTACACAGCGGGCAAATACCCCGACCTACATTGAATTACACTTTCAAATCGTGATCAGTAACCAACTATCATTTGTCTGTTCCTAACCAGACATAGACCGGTTTCGAACTTATTATGTTCTCCTCAGTATGCTATAGGTCATGGAACAGACAAATGATAGTGGTCAACTTGCTAGTCTTATACAAACTGAATCAAATGAAGTGACGGTGAGAGGTAAACTCTCATATGGTCAGATGCTACTATACGTCGAACAAATGTCACTGGCATATAGCGACTTGCTTTTTTGCAAGTACCAAGAGCGGCGACCTCTAGCCTTAGTGGGCTATACTCACTATTTATGAAATAGGATTTGAAGGAAACAACTACACAGCGGGCAAATACCCCGACCTGCAATTACACCTTCAAATCGTTATCAGTAACCAACTATCATTTGTCTGTTCCTAACCAGACATAGACCGGTTTCGAATTTATTATGTTCTCCTCAGTATGCCATAGGTCATGGAACAGACAAATGATAGTGGTCAACTTGCTAGTCTTATACAAACTGAATGAAATGAAGTGACGGTGAGAGGTAAACTCTCATATGGTCAGATGCTACTATACGTCGGACAAATTGTCACTGGCGTATAGCGACTTGCTTTTTTGCAAGTACCAAGAGCGGCGATCTCTAGCCTTAGTGGGCTATACTCACTATTTATAAAATAGGATTTGAAGGAAACAACTACACAGCGGGCAAATACCCCGACCTGCATTGAATTACACCTTCAAATCGTAATCAGTAACCAACTATCATTTGTCTGTTCCTAACCAGACATAGACCGGTTTCGAACTTATTATGTTCTCCTCAGTATGCCATAGGTCATGGAACAGACAAATGATAGTGGTCAACTTGCTAGTCTTATACAAACTGAATCAAATGAAGTGACGGTGAGAAGTAAACTCTCATATGGTCAGATGCTACTATACGTCGGACAAATGTCACTGGCGTATAGCGACTTGCTTTTTTGCAAGTACCAAGAGCGGCGATCTCTAGCCTTAGTGGGCTATACTCACTATTTATGAAATAGGATTTGAAGGAAACAACTACACAGCGGGCAAATACCCCGACCTACATTGAATTACACCTTCAAATCGTAATCAGTAACCAACTATCATTTGTCTGTTCCTAACCAGACATAGACCGGTTTCGAACTTATTATGTTCTCCTCAGTATACCATAGGTCATGGAACAGACAAATGATAGTGGTCAACTTGCTAGTCTTATACAAACTGAATCAAATGAAGTGACGGTGAGAAGTAAACTCTCATATGGTCAGATGCTACTATACGTCGGACAAATGTCACTGGCGTATAGCGACTTGCTTTTTTGCAAGTACCAAGAGCGGCGATCTCTATCCTTAGTGGGCTATACTCACTGTTTATGAAAGAGGAAAATCAGCAGTTGGCAGACGAAATGATGTAGACAATTATCTTGAGGATCTCTGCTCCGGCTAAGCCTTAATTAATTCAATGTATTAATAAACAGATTAATACATTTTCAGCCACTAAGCTGTTGATGTTACGAATATATTTTTGTCAATGTATTTATTGTATATGGAATAAGAATAGGTACTTATAAGTAACAATTATAAGTTACGTTACCGATTGCCTGATTATAATCGGGTCAAATTCGCACTTGGCAAAACCTAACAGCAATTTCTACTTATTTATGAATTAGGTTTTAATATACCTGTTCTTAATTTATTATAATTTTACTGAAGATTTCAAATTTTTTAAATAAATAATTTTTAATAATAAATTTAAATAAATAAATTGATTATTTTGAAAATTTTTGTAGGAAAAATGGGTTCCTTATACGAAAATTCGAGGGAAAAGTTTTAAATGCCACTTGATGTCAAAATAGCTTATACCTTTACAACACTAAGTTGAATTACGTTTCATTCCCTGTTGATTGATGAGTGCAGCTGAGAAAAAAAATTCCAAACAACGGTGAAAACACTTTTTAACATTTGTCTGACCTTAATAAATTTCAAATTATCGTAGTTTACATCATCGATCTTTTTCTAAATATCTGGCGAATGCGGGTCTTGGGTCAAAATGGGCAGTCCTGCTTCATTTATTTTAATGTATATTATGAAATTTAAAGTCATCCTGGAATAGCTTGACCGCTTGTTACTCGTCTGCTCTTCCTGGCCCTGTATGTACTGTGTGGAGTCAAAGTTATATAAGTTTAGAAAAGAATGCAGGCTTCGACGCATTTCAATAGTGATATATTTAGTTCATGTCAGGGAAAGATCTTCAGTCATATTGTCAAGGCTTCCAACAAATTATTACGTAGAAAAAATGACTTAATGACTAAAAATTTCGAAAGTAATGACCAAACAATGACTAAACAATGGCCAAAAAATGACTAGAAAATTATTGAGTTTTTAAGAATTGGAATGGAAATGTCTATTTATAAACATTGATATATTTTTAAGTACCGATTAGTTCATTTTCACATTTTTTTATTTCTTGGCAATATATGTAGATATAGGATTATTCTTTCCCTTATTTATATGCATTTCTAAATCAACAACAGCCTTTACTTTTACTTCCTTGGACGATTTCATTTTTTGGTACGAATCGGGCAAACATTGAGCAACTTTATCTCCATTAATATGTCCTTCAGACATGGCTTTCTTTAATCTTTCCATTCCTTCCTTCGATATTAAATCTAATTCCTTTCCATAACTTTCTCATCATTGCGAATTCTTTTTATTGTCCTCTAATTGCTAGATTATTTGCTTATCACATGTCACTTTTTTAATCTCTCTTTTTCCTCTTTTACACGATTTTGCTTCTTCAGTATTCGCCTTTCTGCTTCTTTTTGTTTTCTCTGATTTTCTAAATAGGTTTGGTAGCTTTTGTAGGCAATTTTGGCTATATCTATGAGAATTTGCGGCACAGCATAAGGTGTGGTTGATAGTTGTACCTAGGCATTTATAATATCGTAAAATTGATCCAGTTTTTAACGATGATTTTGTAATCAAGTGCTCTGCTGCCGCCCTTACAAAAACAAAGTTTTTCTCTTTCACTGAATCCACTTACTATCTTTTTCTTCAAGCGTATTAAAATGTTTAAATTATGTCACCAAAAACAGAAGTAGAAGTAGGACATTGTTTTACTAGTAACAAAATGTTAGTACCGAACGCCACCGTAGTGGACATTGTTTTACTAGTAACATAATGTTAGTTCCGAAAGCGCCGCCGTAGTGGGTATTGTTTTACTAGTAACATAATGTTAATACCGAAAGCCACCGGTGGCGCGCTATCCACTAGCCCCTTGTCATATTGTGTCAACATGTAAGACTGTAGTTTGAATATTTGTACATTTATGATAAATAAATGAATTTTTATACGCTTGAAGAAAAAATAGTATATATTACACGGAGTAGAACGCCTTTTTTTGTGTTTCACCCTGTTTGTAAATCCTGGGCTCAACACAAAAAAAGAGTGCGTTCTACTCCGAGCAATATAATATACTATTTTTGTATCAGGACCTATCTCAATATCCGTCAGACACTTAAATATATTTTTTTGCCTAAATCATTATTTACATCAACTTTTAAAGAATCTTTGCAGACTTTCAATGTCAGTATTTTGTAAAAATCAAACAATTCATCATAAAGATAATGAATGAGGGGCCCCTGCGCTGAAAAAATTTCAAAAACTTTTGGAAAATATTGGTACTGTTTACCAAAAAATAAAGCCTGGCTTTTGTATGATCATTGAGAGAAGTAACTATAGCATTATATTTTTTCAATTTTAATAAATCTTTCCTCTTTGAAGGCACAAAATGGATGAAATACTTTTCAATGTATCCCATTGCTCCAATATCCTTTCAACAGAACCTTTTAGGGTTAACCAGCGAGTGTTAATATGTTTGATAAACCTGTGAGCTGCAGTTCGTTTCTCTTGTATGATATCGAAATCCGTAGACAAACGTAAAATAATGACAATAATGACCGTTTAAAATAAAAAATGACCGAATAAAATAATGATTTTAATGACAATAATGACTTTGTTGGAAGCCTTGTATTGTCTATGAATTTGAAATAACTTTGGATCCAAAGAGATTTTTCATTCAATAAGTTCATTTTGGTCTTCCACTATACGTTGCCCAATACATCTTTTAGAGCTTTGTGGCATTTCCTTTCTGACTGCAGGCCGACATCTTTTTGTAGAAGCAAGTACAGTGAAAATAGTGCTTCTGCTTATTTTTGCGCTGTTATGTATTAGACTGCGCTAAGTAATTTGTCTTCTTCCAATCCAGGATAAAGACCATTTTCATTTAAAATAATTGAGTCAGTGACTCTTTTTGCAAAAATTCTATATACAATGTTTGACCTCATTATTTTTGACAATCGATTTCCAATACTTTATCGTAGCCTGAAAAGTTTTTCCAGATAACTCTTGATATAGTAATTTACGTTATAAGTCCGGTAGGTGACTTATTACAGTACGAGTTGTTTTACGGACGAGGCGACGCAGGAACCGAGTCCGGAATATAAACGAGTACTGTAATGAAACCTACCGGACGTGTATTGTATAATATTTTATTCCATACTGTCCAGTAAATCCTTTTTAAAATGAATAAAAAGTTATAATTATTGAAATTTGAGAAATATTAGTTCGTAATCTGACAATCGCATCACCGTAACGATGTTATAGCCATTGTTTGCCATAGCTAATTATGGTTGTCTCTAGCTTGTCACTGTCAACTAAATAAAACCATATTTTTTGCATTGTTTTGTATTATGGAGATTTCGGAGGAGACTTAAAATAAATGTGTTGAAGCAACCGGAAAATTATCCAGAAAAAAATCATCATATTTAGTGTAAATTAAATAATCTGTATATTGGCTCCAAATAAAATAAAGAACTTTAGAACTAGAGAGCTTTATTTAATCAAAATAAAATAAAAATTTCTAATTTTAGTTAAGCAAAATATTAACAATTTTGTAAGTAGAAGTCTAATTTGTAGTTATCTAACATTCTTAATTTACTAAAATTGGTAGAAAAGTATGTTTCATAGGTAGTGGTAGGGGCCAAAGTGCTTACTTACTTCACAATAGTATCAATATGAATTAATATAAGTTCAAATAAAATAAAAATTACCAACTTTAGTTAAGCAAAATATTATAAATTTTGTAAGTAGAAGCCTAATCTATAGTTATGTAACATTCTTCATTTACTAAAGTCGGTAGAAAGTATATTTTACAGTAAAAAAACGCTATATAGCGATGAATGATTTTCTTCAATAAAATACTTCTCGGGACGCATTTTTATAGTTGGCTATGACTCCATTCTTGTGTGTTTCTTTGAATTATGACAGTTGTTTTTGTTATAGATATTGAATAACCTAATAGATATTATTATATCCTCGTTTTTCAACAAAATGGCAAAAAGGTGTACTCAGTTTTTGTAGAATTTCGTGATATTAATCGTCATCATCATTTAACGTACTTAACTGACTTACTTCGTAATTGTACTTTAGAAGCGGATGATAAAATGTTGTTCCGGAAAATTCAAGAGGCTCTTTTAGAGCCTTCTGTCAAACAAGACGAAAAATCGAATTGTCTCAAGGTATTATATTATATGAAACATAAACATTTGATCGTCTACGATTTTCATTCCACATATTCACCATTAAGGAGAGAAATTCTGAAAGAATTTGAAAAGCATTCGAAAATAGTGTTAATAAATAATTGCTAAAACTGTGTATTTAAATATTTTATTTCTTATACTTTTAGGTGAAAAAGTCAAAAGTCAAAACTTGCTTACAAAAAACAATAATATGATAGTGTTGTTAGGTAACACATTACAGTATCAGATACCGTAATGTTCACAAGTAACACATTACGGTATCAGATACTGTAATGTTCGATTTACCGGCCGCAAATGAGTCCGGGAAATAGTCATTTACCGGACAGTATGAAATAAAATAAATTGCAAGCTCTACAAATCTAACTTCGAAGTACGTGTATGTCGGAATAATTTGAAGCCATCTTTATTGCATATTTTTTCATGTTTATCAGTTGGAATTCGTTAATATGTAGCGACAGCTTTTATGTTTGTCTTCCAATACCTCCTCATTTCATCGCTGATATGAAAATATAAGGATCCATCCTATTAAGCCGCTGCGGGCTGATTAGTTAGTGCGTGGTAGTGCTACTGGAGTTTTTTACATGTTAGTTTGGGCAGGGCTGGATATAACTATCATCCAGTTTGTATGTTAAAATATACTCTGGTTGCTACAAATGTGTTTTACTCTTTGTAGTAACTGGATATGTTATCAATTAATTCTGATGTGATATATTGAAATTGAGTAATTCTCACTTAGTTTAAAAATATATCACATATTTATCAAAATAATGATCATAATGAATCCGTCATGTTATCTATGAACAAAATAAACATAGTATAATTTTGATATAGTACGAGTGATAAAAAGATGAATATAAATATAAAATAAAGATAACATTTGGATTAGGATTATTTGAATAATATTATGTAACTTATAATATTCCGTTGTAATATTACTAAAAATTACTAAAAAAATTACACTGCTACAATTATCTTAGAGATAAGTCTAAGATAATCTTTAGTAGCACAAGGACCCTTTAATATATTGTACTGGTAACAAATGCGGTATCAATAAAAGTATTATCCTTGTAAAATGAAAGAGAAATAAGTTTCCATAAATTAATTGTTAAGTATTTTGTTACAATAAAATACCATAAAATTCTGTTAATTTCCAAATCTGTTAAAATTTCAGGACAACTCAATAATTACACAGCCCCATAAAAAAAAGTGGTCTGTCCGGCGGACCAGACCAGTGTATCCTTATGTACTTGGACCCACTTAAACCGAATCCGAAGTCAGAATTGTCAGATTGGCTCGTTTTTCACCCGTAACCCCAAAAAACACCTCACAAGAAAAAATGATCTGTCCGGGGAACCAGCCCGGTGTATCCTTATGTATTTGGACCTGCTGAAATCGAATGCGAAGTCAGAATTGTCAGATTGGCCCGTTTTTCACCTCTGACCCCAAAAACACACCCAAAACAAAAAAGTGATTTGTCCGGTGGACTATACCAGCATATTCTTATGTATTCTGACTCGCTGAATCCGAGTTCGAAGTTAAAATTGACAGGTTGTCTCGTCTTTCATCCCTGGAGGTTGAAGGTGAAAAGCCCCAAAAACACCCCTCTCCAAAAAATGGTCTGCCCGGCGGACCATATCAGTGTATCTTTATGTATTTTTCTCTGCTGAAACCGAATCCGAATTCAGAATTGTCAGATTGGTTCGTATTTCACCCCTAAACCCAAAAAAACACCCCCCAAAACAAAAAAAAGTTGTCTGTCCGGCAGACTAGACCAGTGTATACTCATGTATTTTGACCTGCTGAATCCGAATCCGAAGTCATAATTGTTAGATTGACTCATTTTTCACCCCTAATCCCCAAAAAGACATCCCCCCCCCCAAATTGCTGGAGGTGAAAAGCGAGCCTATCTTACAATTCTTCGGATTCGGTTTCAGCGGGTCCAAATACATAAGGATACACTGGTCTAGTCCGCCGGACAGACCACTTTTTTTTGTGGGGCTGTGTTATTATTGTATAAATCAGAATTATAGTATAAATGTGTATATTTACCAGTTGTAATAATTATTATTACTATATACCTAATTAATATTAATGATAACATTTTTGTTCAAATGTCATGAAACGTCGAGATTTTAATTTTAAGCAAAAAAAAATGTCTGTCGAATGGTCTGTCTTGACTGTACACGTACGCTAATTTATAGTGCAATTCTTTATTTTTTTTTAAGTATTTCTATATTATTCCCAAACCAAATTGTTAATTTGAAGTCTTTTATCCTAGACAGGAATTTTAACTTTTTGCTACAATTGTTGTTTTATCCGAACCGGACCTGCCCCACCCAACCCTATATCCACCACGGCGCGCGGCGCGACTAAAGACAAAATTAAAATTACAATTTGAACGATTATTAAAATTTATTGGAGCAATAGAATCCGGGTTGAAAACAACGTTCTCTTCTGATCTATAGTTGCTGCACATTTTGTAATAACACTCTGGGCCGCGATGTCACTTTCTGTCACCGTAGAATTTCCTCGAGAATTTCCATGTAAAATCTTGTTTGCAAATTGATTTTTATTTTCCACTGAGTCTTCGAGATATCCCTCAGCTACAGAGGATGAATGCCACCCACCGTGCCTGTTAAGACCTAAAATATCTATTCCTTGGATTGCCAGAATAGTGGCAGAACTCCTTCGGAATGTGTGTCCAGTATAAGTTGAGAGATCCGGCAATTTTAAGCAGTGTGCAATTTTACTGGGTCAACTTCCTATGATATTTCTACCCATTTCGCATTGGCAGAAAAAATGAGCTGACTGCCTATTTTGGTCGTAGTGCTACATATTTGTTTTTAAATTCCAAATAATTAACTGTGTCATTTCCTTGATTTGTTATTGTTAGTGAGGGAATATTTACTATAATAAAGGCACCTTTATCTTCAATCTAATTTATGTTCATATTATATAGTTCTTCCCTTCTGCTCGGCCCTGCTATTCCAAATATCATTCCTACTTTTATATTTAAATAGATTTCATCGGAAATATATTTTTTAAAACTTGTACATGTGTTCTCTGGTAAAGATTCTTGATTTTTTCACTTTACGCCCAACATTGCTCCTCTTAAGAAAAGCAATTAACGTAGCATATTTTGAAATATCAACAGCTTTATACAAAAATAGTGTGGCTTTGAACAAAGAGTATGCGGCCCATAAGCTTCCTGGGGACAGGGTTTCATTTCTTGAAACAAAATAGGCTAGCATTACCTTTTCTGTGATATTTTCCAAATATTTCTTGTTACACCACGCTGGAAATATTTTGAAAGTTTTATCATATCTTTGGACTTTTCGGGAATTATGGCTGAGCATCCTACTTGCCAAGCATCTTCTAAGTCTGAACAGTCACTTTCTTGAATCATAACTTACAAAAAATCTTATAGCACGAGAGCCCACCTACAAAAACGGAACACATAAACTGCAGAGTCAAAAATTGGTGGGGATGCTTATCAAGTCATTCTCTGAAAGTGTGTAGTCGGTCATAGCAATCCGGGTTGCAGCGGCGCAGGGGCAGCCATTTTTGTTATATGGCTCAAATAATTTTTGAATGTGACGCATTTCCATGACGACCAATCAATAAAAGTTTTGGATAAAAGTGTTTCAGTTTTATGGGCTATACATAATGGCACTATGGGGTTTTACTTTTAATGGGGTTTTTATGGGGTAACATATTCTTTTATATAATCAATAGTGGATTTCGATTCTACGTCAAAAAATATAAATCTTTGCAATTTTTTACTCCGAGGCCAATTTGCGTCAGAAATTTTTCAATTTTCAATAATTTTTTATGGCGAATTAATTTCAAAATTTTGAAAAAAATGGGTAACAATTTTTTTTTCACTTTTTTTTTGTTCTGCATTCGAGCGAAATGTAAACTTTTCAGGATATTATTCTATACACTTTCACGAACTCATTAAAAAAAAAATTATTCAGTTTGCAAATTTTTGTGGGTTTCACTATAAAATGTTCTCTGTCGTCTGGGCTAGTATCACAAAATACAAATATCATATTTGACAAGTTGGACTTGCCGCGAAATATAAACGTCACTTTTGACTTTTCGTTTATTTAATAGAAATTAAATTATTTTAATTGAAGGCCCTATCCTCACGGCACTACACGACATCAACACAACATATAAGTGATACGTCGCTTCGGTGTTCCGCCCATATAATTAAATACAGTCATGCGCACGACGCGGTATGACATGGAAGGGATACGGTATGCGGGAATTGCGGGATACATGTTGCCAGTCAACATTCCTACTCAGTCGCCGCTCAACATTTGTGGCCTTGGTTTTATGCATTTTTTAAATAAACTGTAAATATGGTAGGCGAACGTCAACTTCCTATGATATTTCTACCCATTTCGCATTGGCAGAAAAAATGAGCTGACTGCCTATTTTGGTCGTAGTGCTACATATTTGTTTTTAAATTCCAAATAATTAACTGTGTCATTTCCTTGATTTGTTATTGTTAGTGAGGGAATATTTACTATAATAAAGGCACCTTTATCTTCAATGTAATTTATGTTCATATTATATAGTTCTTCCCTTCTGCTCGGCCCTGCTATTCCAAATATCATTCCTACTTTTATATTTAAATAGATTTCATCGGAAATATATTTTTTAAAACTTTTACATGTGTTCTCTGGTAAAGATTCTTGATTTTTTCACTTTACGCCCAACATTGCTCCTCTTAAGAAAAGCAATTAACGTAGCATATTTTGAAATATCAACAGCTTTATACAAAAATAGTGTGGCTTTGAACAAAGAGTATGCGGCCCATAAGCTTCCTGGGGACAGGGTTTCATTTCTTGAAACAAAATAGGCTAGCATTACCTTTTCTGTGATATTTTCCAAATATTTCTTGTTACACCACGCTGGAAATATTTTGAAAGTTTTATCATATCTTTGGACTTTTCGGGAATTATGGCTGAGCATCCTACTTGCCAAGCATCTTCTAAGTCTGAACAGTCACTTTCTTGAATCAGAACTTACAAAAAATCTTATAGCACGAGAGCCCACCTACAAAAACGGAACACATAAACTGCAGAGTCAAAAATTGGTGGGGATGCTTATCAAGTCATTCTCTGAAAGTGTGTAGTCGGTCATAGCAATCCGGGTTGCAGCGGCGCAGGGGCAGCCATTTTTGTTATATGGCTCAAATAATTTTTGAATGTGACGCATTTCCATGACGACCAATCAATAAAAGTTTTGGATAAAAGTGTTTCAGTTTTATGGGCTCTACATAATGGCACTATGGGGTTTTACTTTTAATGGGGTTTTTATGGGGTAACATATTCTTTTATATAATCAATAGTGGATTTCGATTCTACGTCAAAAAATATAAATCTTTGCAATTTTTTACTCCGAGGCCAATTTGCGTCAGAAATTTTTCAATTTTCAATAATTTTTTATGGCGAATTAATTTCAAAATTTTGAAAAAAATGGATAACAATATTTTTTTCACTTTTTTTTTGTTCTGCATTCGAGCGAAATGTAAACTTTTCAGGATATTATTCTATACACTTTCACGAACTCATTAAAAAAAAAATTATTCAGTTTGCAAATTTTTGTGGGTTTCACTATAAAATGTTCTCTGTCGTCTGGGCTAGTATCACAAAATACAAATATCATATTTGACAAGTTGGACTTGCCGCGAAATATAAACGTCACTTTTGACTTTTCGTTTATTTAATAGAAATTAAATTATTTTAATTGAAGGCCCTATCCTCACGGCACTACACGACATCAACACAACATATAAGTGATACGTCGCTTCGGTGTTCCGCCCATATAATTAAATACAGTCATGCGCACGGCGCGGTATGACATGGAAGGGATACGGTATGCGGGAATTGCGGGATACATGTTGCCAGTCAACATTCCTACTCAGTCGCCGCTCAACATTTGTGGCCTTGGTTTTATGCATTTTTTAAATAAACTGTAAATATGGTAGGCGAACGTGACATAAATTTAAAAATTGCACTGGATGTTAATTTTTTTACTGCCACAAATAGCCTTCGTTTTTTGTTTTTTATAATTGGTGTACCCAATATTTTTTTCTTTTTTCCGATCTTAAACTAAAAAAATCGGCAGCTACTGGAAGCGGATGGAACCTCCCCACCCGGTGAATCTTTGGAGACGAAAAGAGCACTAAACAATATGAACGATCTCATTTAATTATATTTATTAAGTTGAAATATTGTTTTCATATTAAACCAGAAAAAAATGTCTTGCGTACGGTGAGATTTGGACCTAAGAACTTGATTGTTAAATTTATAGTCTGCACAACTAATGTTGTGCAGACTATAAATTTAACACTCACTTTTATTCAATGTATTAATACAAATATATGCTTCATCGGATCCTAGCCCGGGGCCAGCCAGACAACCACGGTGAACACCGCCGAGGCGAGTGTGAGGCTGGACTGGATAGGTCCGGTTTGGCTTGGAGAAAAATAGAAAAGTAGCTCCTGTCTTCTGTAGGCAGGCTTAAAAACTGGGTTAAAATTATAATGTGTCCACATGGACCTAAAATTAATATAAAAATAAACACAATACTATAAGAACGTTCGTAGGCAAGAGCACTTAATAATTTTGATTATTGATACGGGAAACAACTAATCGAAAAAACCTGTTCGTTGGTAATGGGATATGTGGCAGGGATGGCCATCTTTGGAAAAAACCATACAACTCTTGGTGGACAGCTTCTCTGCCAGATGTAGCCAGGGTAGTGTTCATGGTGGATCGTTTAAGTTTGAGTTGGTACATTTTGTTTTATCTTTTGGCCTCGACCGATTTTTCACTAAATCGGTCGGAGAAGTGATAGCTGTCAAATTTTTGGTTCCAATGTTTCTCTGGGGAATTTGGTTTTTGAAAAATGTTTAGGTTGGTACCAATGTCTTAAATTGTTTTTAGGTTATGTAGTACTATTTTTAGGTTATGTTGCCGGAAGAATTTCCGGCGGGATACCGAAAGTAGCGGAAATAGTTTTTAAAATATAATGTCACTGTCACTTTTAAAGTTTTATTGGAAAAAACTCACCGAAAGCGTTCCGGTGGGGTTGCTTACACTTGTAGGGCTTGTAAGCGGTTCAGGATGGCCCCTCACACCATCCGTGGGCTTTATAAACGTCGAAAAAACTTGCAATCTCTGGATGCACTTGACACGTCAAAAATACTCAGCATACAGTCTGCACGCTTTAACACACTAGCAGAGAACTTATACCACAGATGGACCCGTAGTATTTTTTGGGAATTTTCCTTTGAGTCCATTTAATAAAATTTGACATTTTTCTGAAAGGTGACATTTTTCTGAAAAGTGACATTTCTCCGAAAATTTGACATTTTTTCGAAAATTTGACATTTTTCTGAAGTGACATTAGATATATAGATAAGATAGATAAGATTTATTCATCGACAAAATTATACAAACATATAATTTATCTGACTAGTCAAAAACAGTAACTTGTGATAAAATACAATATATAATACACAATAAAATGAGAATCGTAACAATTAAAAAAAAGATTTTAAATATATACATGTATATACATACATACACACATACATACATATATATATATATAAATATATATATAAATATATATATATATATATATATATATATATATATATACATGCATTTAGTACTCATACACCTCCGAATGTTATATGGTTAGGTGGTGCTTGCCTCCGATTTTACGCGTTCGCCTCCGATTTTACGCGTTCGCCTCCGATTTCGGAGGCGGAGACGTTTTGTGTTGTTTTCATCGCGAATGTCTTGATAATTAGTAAATTCATGATTCATTATTATCAATAATGATCAGCTTTATTGGTGCGCATATAAGATTATGACAAAAAGGGAAGAAATAGAGAGATAGAAGCATTTAACGACACTTTTTTTGGAGGCGGAAAATACCTATAAACATATGTAAACATACACCGTAGTCCATTACATTTTTTACCAGGTGGCGCTGCTGTTTTAGACACTTGATGTATATAGGTAGTAAATGCTTCCTTACAATAAAGTAGCGATATCGCCTCCTAAACTTGGCAACATAGTAAAGAGGCATACTATTCCTAAATACATCTATAGATATGGTAACTAAAATTATGTTACTAAAAATATAAATAACTTTTATACACAGAAATAATACTTTCTAGAGATCAATGGGTTTTTAAATTTTTTCAATTTGGGAATAAAAAAACGTTTATTTTGTTCAGAAACAAATATTTTTGTACCCCTTTATAGCTTAGAGCAAATTAAAAAAGATATTTGTTTAAGGTATTTATTTAACAGGACACGAACATTCCTTAACGTAACTAGTTGCCCTTAATCCACTATTTGTCACTGCTGCTGGGCTTATATAGTAAAAGTAAAAAAAAAATTAGAAGACGATTTTTATTGGGGGGGAGGGGGGGTCTAAAAAGCAGAAAATAAAAGAATAATAATAACACAGGTCAACATTTAGTTTAAAAAAATACACAGGACTCTACCTAGGTACCCAGGGGTCGCTGATTCCGATGCCGAGGTCGGTTAAGCTCTATCACGTCAGGTTCAAGGACATCTGAAGGTCAAACTAAGAAAAGGTGGTTGAAAAAATCTGAGAAAATTTACACATAGGTTTTTGGGGTCGCTGAGTCCGAATTCGGTGTTCGCTTACCCTTAAAAGGCCCCCGTAGGTCATTTCAAGGTTAATTTGAGAAAAATGGAGAGGAAGCTGTTAAAAAATCTGCAAAAATTTACATATAGGGTTTTTGGGTCGCTGAGTCTGTATCCGATGCCGGTTGACCTCTATCACGTCAGTTTCAAGGTCACTTGAAGGTCAAACTAAGAAAAAGTGATTGAAAAAATCTGAAAAAATTCACGCATAGGTTTTTGGGATCGGTGAGTCCGAATCCGGTGTTCGTTTACCCTTAAAAGGCATCCGGAGATCATTTCAAGGTTAATTTGAGAAAAACAGAGAAGCTGTCAAAAAATCTGAAAAAACTTATATATAGGTTTTTTGAGTCGCTGAGTCTGCATTCGATGTCTGTTGACCTCTATCACGTCAGTTTTAAGGTCATTTGAAGGTTAAAGTAAGAAAAGGTGGTTGAAAGAATCTGAAAAAATTCACACAGGTTTTTCGGGTCGCTGAGTCCGAATCCATTGTTCGCTTACCCTTAAAAAAAAGAGGCATCCAGAGGTCATTTCAAGGTCATTCTGAGGTCATTTCAAGCCGGCATTCGTCCGCCAGCTTTAGCTGCACATGAAGATTCTTCGGCTATCTCAGTGCAAATATATTTAACTCAATGAATCACCTACCTATTTTCTTCTGTGAAAGGATGGCCTTTAGGTATAGTTGCATAAGCAGAGCGAACATGCAAGTAAAGAGTACCACGGGCGTTGGCTTCACTCACTTGGAGCTCAATCAGTGCTGGTTTTGCCTATAAGCTGAGTAAACGCCAGCTTAGGGCCTCGCATTTAGGGGGCCTCAGAACTCAGATTTCATACGCAGATATGCACGTTTATTTTATTAGAAGAGAAAGCTTCAACGAAAAACATACCTAGAGCTTAGGGCCTCCGGTTACCTAAAACCGGCCCTGAGCTCAATCCTGTCAGGGTCACAGTAATTTAATGGTTTCCTGAGTCAGACAAACTGACAAGGAGGCAGACAGACTGTCAGATAGAAACATTTAGTCATTCAGTCAGACAGAATTACTGACAGAAAGGCAGGATGTCAAATAGATGGACAGAGAGAAAATGCAGGCGGATGATAAATACAGACTAACAAGCAAACAAACAGGTGTGCAGGTATAAGGGCAGACAGATAAACAGACAATAAGTAGGCAGGTGAGCATTCGCATAAATTTTTTCTAATTTTTTTCACCTCCTATTCTTACTTGAACCTTCAAATGACCTTGAACATGAGGTGATAAAGGTCAACCGACATCGGATTCGGACTCAGAGACCCCCAAGAGCCTACGTGTGAATTTCTTTTGATTTTTTCAAAAACCTTTTCTTAGGTTGACCTTCAAATGACCTTGAACCTGACGTGATAGAGCTTAACCGACCTCGGCAACGGAATCAGCGACCCCAGAACCCCTGGGTACCTAGGTAGAGTCCGGTGTATTTTTTCAAACTGAATGTTGACCAGTGTAATCTTCCACCTTCCAAAGATATTTTAAAAACCTAGATTATTCTGGAGCAAAAATGTAAATATTTCCCTCTAGAAAGAAATAAAAATGTTTTAAAAAGCATTCGAGACCAAAACTCTAGAATATATTTGTTGGTTAATCATAAATTTTGCTATACTAATTAATGATAGTTTGTTGGAGTCATCTCGAATGCTTTTCAAAAATTTTTAAACAATTCAAAAATTTTTCTCTTGCTGGAGGGAAATATTTACATTTTTGCTCCAAAATGATTAAGTTTTGAACATTTTACTTCTTTAAGTATATCATCTCTTTGAAATATTTTATATTATTTTCTGCTTTTCTGCATTCCGTTGGTTCCAAGTTTTCTCCTCGTCAAACATGAATTTGGAGAAATACTCTGTAAGAATGTTGACGTAATGCCTCGGATGTTGCTGGCAGTCTTCGTAGAATCCCGGTAGTACTAGATTGGTGGACTAACTTATTGAAGATAATGAATCTTTGATGATTCAAAGATGTAATTTCTTTTTTCGTTGAGCTACGGTTGTTGAATATACGGACAACCTCTTCGAGATATTTTCTTTTATTGACGCATTCCACCGTTTGCACTTTTCCTTTACCAAAGAAAGCTGAAGTGTTATCGCATCCACTGAACGTGTGGCCATACAGCTTTTTAAAACTTCCGAGGACTGCAAGTCACGAGAACTGTAATCTTTATTTTTTATTTATCTCTGAGCCTCTCTTAAGAAACGGATATCTTTATCTTCAGGTGCGAGAGCGATAATCAATGCGAGAAGATCAATATCTTGTCCGAGGATGACCACTGTATCGTTTCCATGAGATTCGTTTAAGGCGGTTTGAACTATGAGTACGTCAACGTCGTCTACAGCAGTAATTGTTTTGATTCCCTCGTTTTTAAATCTCTCCACCAATTGCGAAATTAACCGTTCCTTTTTGTGAGATTGTTTATCATTTTATTTTGCGTTTCAGTCAGTGGCGTGTTCTCATGAAAAACAATTTCCGGTGAAATGCGTTTCAAAAGACGCTGCTGTCTTTCGATGCTCTTCATACTGCAGTCAGCATATCCGTCAAACACTACAGTCACTTTTTGGCCGTAATGTTTACGAATAAAGCTGCTTCGGCCATACTACACGATGAATCAAATTGCCGCCATCAACAATGAACTGGCAATCGGAAAAATCTATTGGCTTCTCTCGTACAGCATTGAAAATATCATACAGACGATTTCTTAATTTTCCTCATTAACCCTTTCTTATTGAAGAGAAGAAGTGGAATTGAAGCAAGCTCAGAGTTGAAATATGACTCCAAATCTTCTTTTGTGTGAACAGTACGGATTATCCTCTAATATAATTGCAAAGAAGGGGAAAATACATAAACTACTTGCGACAAAACCCTCTATATATGCATCTAATAGAGAAAATTCTGCTCAATAAATTCATTCCTGAGCATTTTTCTCGTTAAAGTAGCCGGTTTTAAGATATTCGGAGTCAAATTTGGAATAGAATGGATTTTTACCTCTGCGCCCCAAACTACGCCTCTGTTCGGACGCTGTTAGCGCGAAATAGGTGAGGATAAGCTACAGGGTTAATAGTACATTTTTTATGCAGAATTTAACATGACGATTTTTTTATTTCCTATACTTTTTTCTCTTTCGACGAACGGTTTACAAGATAAAAGTGAAAAACCAGCGTTAAGTCCCCGTAATATGGCCGAAGCAGCTCTATTCATAATCATTACGGACGTTTCACCCCTAAATTGTGGGGAACTATTCGGGTATCTATTTCGAACCCCATCTAGATTACGCATCCCAAATATTATTACTTTATAAATTATTTCTTCTAAAATATCTAATTTACGTGGACTAATATGTAACAATTGTGTTACAATATTGAACTAATTCAGTGATGTCTTTTGAAAAGCATTTTAAATAGTAATAATAATTCCCTTAAGAACATATTTTGAATTACATACATTATTCTACAATAGATATTTAGCGTGAACGGTTCATTTTAAAACAGATAATCGCACATTATCGGGTAAAACACCAATGTAATCTGATAGAGTATAACTTACACAATATGAATCATCATAATAACAAACGCACACGATTGCATAGCGCAACTAATTGCGCAAGCGCTAGAGCATTTTACACTATAGAAGTCTGGCAACCTCGAAGGAGGCAAAGTCTACCGTTATATATAACAGTTTTAAATACATTGAGTCAGAGAGGTACTATTTATATAACGAGGTGTAAACATACCAATCGTATGAACAAAAAAGTGTATGTAAAAAAAGATAAAAATCCTTTCCCCTCTCCGCGTGCCCTTGATAAGTGAAATTTGGCGATTATGTATATGTAAACAGAACTAATCTATCTATATTATTTCTAGTGGAGGTGCGGGCGCCACAAATTTGTAAGGAGGCGGACACGATACAAATGCATATATATATATATATATATATATATATATATATATATATATATATATATATATATATATATATATATATATATATATATATATATATATATTTGTATTTCCGCTTATACAGACCAATTTCGTTATATTATACCGACGTTCCCAGACCAAAATCGACGTTCCCAGACCCTGCCGCGGGCCTGTCAACGTTTTCCCTTATTTTCTGGTAGAAAAGGATGAGTAGATAGTGGGGACGAAATTTTAAGAGGGTCTGTTAAAACAGTTTTGTATGTCATTATATACAGTTTTAGTTCCAGACCCAACTGGGTAGGGGGCGTGAACGTCAATACTGTATATTGTATATAAAATCTGGGACTGGCAAGATGTTGTGCTGACTTCTACAGACCCGAAATCTGGCAACACTCTATCGGGTCCAAGGAAGTAGGTAAACTATGAAAATTTCGTTTTGTATAATTTATTTGAATAAGAAACTATTTTTAGGTTAGTTATATGAATTAATACAAAAGTACAACTCAGATATTTTATCTATTGATGCAGTACAGTAGAATTTATTATTTTCGGCCACAACATTTTACTAGAAATTTTACCACTGATTCTTATGGTATGACCTGATTACGAAAAAAATATTTGCGCCCAAAAATTCCCGGTGCGTCAAAAGTTAATATGCAATTTTTGACGCGCTTTCACGAATTTTTTACTTATCTGCTTATATCTTGTACTAGAAATCGAATGGGAATTTTAAAAATACTGGCTTATTTGAAATAAAATTCTTACAAAATATAGACCTGTCCGGTTTGTATAGAAAAAAAAATACAAAACAAAAAATGGCCAAAAAAAATCAAAATTGAATATCTTTTCGATAAGAAGGAGTAATTTCACCAGTTTTGGCAAAAATGAAACTCATCTATGGTCAAAGATGGCGGACAAAATAAAATTTTTAATTCTTTGTCAAGTATCAAGGAGACATTGTGCGTCACCTTTCTTTTCTTTTTTTTTTTGTTCGATTGTAGGTACTTTTAGGTACCTTTAAGTGGATAAATTTCATTTTTTTTTTTATTTAAAAAATGTGCATGTGTGAAAAGGAAATTTATTAAGCATACGCATAGTAAACCAAAAAATTGGGTGAAAAATAGGAGGGTCAAAGAAAATGCATTTTTGAAAATTGTAAAAAATGAACGTTCGAAAATAAAAAAAATTGAACTTTATCCTCTTAAAGTACCTAAAAAATCCTACAATAGAAGAAAAAAAGTGACGCACAACGCCTCCTTGATACTTGACGAAGAATTAATTTTTTTTTTACTTGGTCCGCCATCTTTGACCGTTCTATTTAACTTACAGCATTCAGATTTTGTGCATTATATTTGACCATTGTTAAGTTTTATTTTTGCCAAGTTTCGAATAGACTCAATTTTGATTTTTTCAACCATTTTTGGTATTTTTTCCAAGATGGCGGATTGACCCATACATATCGGACAGGTCTGTTTTTTAAGAATTTTATTTCAAATAAGCTAGTATTTTTAAAGATCCCATTCGATTACTAGTACAAGGTAAATTAAGCAGATAAATAGAAAATCAGTGCAAGCGCGTCAGAAAATACACATAACTTTGGACGCACCAGGAATTTATGAACGTTTGGTTGCTTTAAAACTTGTCGATTTTCTTTGGTGAATACGGTGTCGGAATTCGTAATTCGCGGCTATATGAACAATATTTAAGGAAAACGTTATGAAAATGTATATTCAAAATGGCGACGGGACGAGTGTTGCACTTTTCGTATATGATAATTTATAAATTATCGAAATAAGTATGTTCCTGCTTTTTATTGCTGGTGGATGTACAGGGCGGTCGCGCGAATGTTAGAACCTAATTTAACTTCGTTATTCTTAAAGTGACGTAAAAAAATTTAAAAATAAAAGTTATGGGAAATGACATGTATTTTCCAAACATTATTTCAAAAAACAATTGAAAGTCGAATTTCGGAGATATTAACTTTACTTTGTTTTTTTTTTAATGGAACACTCCGTACATTTGTTTTAAATAAAATGGAGGATTTCAATGATTGATATATATTTTTCGGACTGACTTAATGGTAACAAAATATAAAATTTAATATCTAGTATAGTTTTCAATATAGAAAATGTTCTTTGAAAAAACTAGCGTTGCTTTAAATGATTTTGGGACACATTTCCAGACATTTCCGTTATTTCGTTAACTTATATTATTATACAGGGTGGACCATTAATAACACAGGTTTACAAAAAGAAAATGTCCGACCAATGGGATGCCATTACCACACTCCGAAGATTTTTGACGTGCTAAACACGATGCCGTAGTCCGTTTTGCGCCATCACGTCAGGATTTCGAGAAAACTTAAACTAAATGTGCTAAAAATACCTTTTTCGCCTTCGTTCATGCACAAATTAATTCACTCAAGTAACCCCGAAAACCCCCAACTAATAAGTTTTTGGCCACAATCTTCAAATTTTGATAAATTTCTGGATTTTAGCATCTGCCATATTGGATCCACCGTCTTGGATTTAGAAATTACTAAATTCTGACTTTCAATTCATGATCAGCAACCCCAACAACCCCCGAGTAACAAAATTCACCCCAATATATTGAGTGAATTAATTTGTGCACGAACGAAACAGATATTTTTAGCACTTTTCGGTTAAGTTTTCTCGAAATTCTGAAGTGATGGCTCAAAACGGACTACGGCATCGTGTTCAGGACGTTAAAAACCTTCGGGGTACGGTAGCGGGATCCCATTGGTCGGACATTTTTTTTTTTTGTAAACCTGTGTAATAGGCCACAGTTCAAGGGTAGATTCTTTGGACCAAAATATGAGGATATAACCAAACATGCTTTAGTAAATTGTTGCTGTGGAAAAAGATACAGAGTGTCAAAATTGTAATTTTTTTAAATTTTTTTCGCAATATCTTAACTACCTCTTGACCGATCTTCTCCCAAATTGGCAAGGAAACATTTTTTAGGCTATGAAACAATAATTTGTGTATTACATCACGCCAGCCCGTGGAGGGCGCTTCATGAGCTATACCTGATGATGAATATTTTTTCTCTTTTTTTATTACGAAACGTAGTGACACTTTTGACTAGAAAATCTCATGCAGGAGTCATTTCTACGTAAAAATGGTACACTTGATAGAACTTGATATCCGACGAGAAAACCGCCGCAGAGATCTCAAAAATTCTTTAAAAACAAACCCAATTTGAAAAGGAAAAATTGTATTTATTGAAAAATGTGCTTTGGTGACGTCATTTACGTACAATTTCATTAGCTTGACATTTTGACAGAAAGCACCCTTTTCAATATATACAATTTTTCCTTTTCAAATTGGGTTTGTTTTCAAAGAATTTTTGAGATCTATACAGCCGTTTTCTCGAAAACGGTTATAATTATCAAGTTCTATCAAGTGTACCTTTTTTACGTAGGAATAACTCGTGGATGAGATTTTCTAGTCAAAAGTGCCACTACGTTTCGTAATAAAAACAAAAGAAGAAATGTTCATCATCAGGTATAGCTCATGAGGCGCCCTCCACGGGCTGGCATAATGTAATACACAAATTATTGTTTCTTGGCCTAAAAAATGTTCCTTTACCAAATTGGGAGAAGAGCGGTCAACAGACAGTTGAGATATTGCAAAAATAAGAAAAAAAAATTACAATTTAGACACCCTGTATCTTTTTCCACAGCAACAATTTACTAAAGCATGTTTGGTTATATCCTCATATTTTGGTCCAAAGAATCTACCCTTGAAATATGGCCTATTATTAATGGTCCACCCTGTATAATGCACGGCCTGCATTTTGGCTAATTGAAATATTTATTAAAAAAAAATAAGTTACTTATTTTAAACACCATATAAATAATTTTTTTATTAATTTTGGGTGGTATGCTTCAGGTTAATATTATCCAAAAGTAAAATAAAATGTATAGAACAAGTTTGATCGTTTAAATAGTAGACTTAAAATAGGTGGCAACGCTGCTGGGCCTGACGACGTAGAGAATTCGCGATATTTTATATATAGCGGGATCAGCAAGGCGGTATTTTAATAAGGGTTTGTTAACGTTGATATAATCATGTATTTTTTTTAAGTTTGTTTTACTTTACCCCATTCAGATTCTCTGAAATTGTAATATCAAAACTGTTGAAAGAATAAGATATATACTCCCAAAATGTTAATATTTCGGGTGGGTCTGTGGTGGCCTGGAAAGTAGCGCGGGTCTGGTAAAGATAGAAAAACGAATATATATATATATATATATATATATTATTATGTCTCCCACTATTTTTGGGAAAAAACGATAATAAATTTTAAATTAGCATGAGTGTCCGTTCTTGCAGACTCACTCCTCTCAGGGTTAAAGTAGGTTCAAAAAAACAAATCAGGAATTATACGATCAATAAAATACTGTAGTTGAGAATAGATTTGATTTTATTAAATTTACTGGAATATGGTTGTTTTGCAAGAATTTTTACAGTGATAAATTATATAAAAATGAATGTTGGGCGCCGTTAAAAACATATAATTATTTAAAATCTGACAATGAAATTAGTTTACAAAATGAAAAAGGAAAACTCTGATGTGGTTTTTATTCTTACGTACTAGTGAGACTTTTTACCTTAACATCCGATCGGTAGCTACCGCGCGACCGCAAATACCAAGATTGTGGAGAGAAATCCGCTTCTAGTTGTCGTTGCTAACTTGGCTGCAGTGTTGGCAATCGACAGTACAGCTGATGTGATATGGACGATCCTTCTGTTTCGTTCTTGTTTTGTTGCAAATAAAACTTCTCTGGATACTGGATTTTTGTTAAAACGATGCACTATTTCGTTGCACTTTAATTTGTGCCGAGGTGAGTACCAAAATATATTTTCGAAGACGACTTTTACATGTAGGGAAACTGCCCTTGTTTACAAATTACAATTTTACAAAGTTTGAGATTTATTTTCTTAATTCTCGTTTTCATATAACCAAGGAAACTATTTTTGAGTCATTACACTACTCTTACTTAGATTTGAATACTTAATACATTTACTTGATTTCAAAATTTCAATTTTCTTCTTTTAAATATTTTTAGGTTATGTCTTCCGCTAAATTTTTACGTGCGGTTAGCTTCGTTGTTGAGTAATGACTGAATTGCAAATTCTGGCTTTCTATTGGGCCAAAATGAAGTATTTGACAGGACTTTACGCCTTGATTCTTTTGAAAAGAAAAATTTAATTTATGAATTTACTTTTTCTAGCTTTATGTTTTATTAAATGTTTATTTTACTACTTGAGTTTTATTTCTCATGCTTTTCTGAGTATTCTGATATGCAATACATATTGATTTATGCCTCAATTGCAATTTTTCATGGTTATGTGAACTCGGACATATTTTAACAATTTTTACCCTTAATACCTAATTTTAGCTACCAAACCATATTCCTGCTTATAGTTTAAGATACATTTAACATTTATTAACACAATTTCAACACCTTACTCTATTATTTTTACTAATACTGAACTATGCATTTTAGCATGTCGTTTGAGGAGAAACTTGTCACCCCCTACAAAATACTACATGATGTGTTGGACAAAACTACACTAATTCTATGGACCTGGCCAAACTCTATAACAACAAAGTGAAATACTCTAAGAAAAAACCTTTTTACAAACTATTTTATACATTTTTAAAGAAAAGTTCATCTGACAGCTATGTGATTTTCCCACTGTGGGCCCCATTTGAAGTTTAATTTAAGGGAACTTACGTCGTAGAGTAAGTATAAACCATATTGTTTCTGTTTTGACACATTTTATCCTATTACGATAGGTATTTTTATGAAATACCTGTGAAGTTTGGTTCCAAGCGTAACCTCCCGTTTAAACTTTTTGTTATTTTCTACCCTGCTTATGTAGTCCTTTTATTATAAGTTTGTGCTTGTTTAAGCTTACAAATTATCACCTTTTTAATTGTTTATTGTTAAATTTATGATTACACTTTTTATTTATTGATAAATTTTTATTGTTTTTAGGTTCAAACCACCCTCTCATGTGTGTCAAGAGTTCCTGTTGGTTTGCCACCGTTTGGCTTTGTGGAAAAGTTTATTTAAGCATCGTTGCACTTTATCGATACTTTGTTTTGGTGTTATTTACAAATAAAGTCTTCCAATGTACAGGTATGCACTATTTTCTTACTGCTAGATATATTAATAAATTTATTTACAATTCAAACACTTATTACTAAATTCAACTGCAGTGCTTTATTCTAACGACATAAACCTGCCTTCAGCATGTGATTGGAGTGCCTCTGCATCTCACAAGCACTCGTGCATAAAGTAACCACCATCAGTGGCGTTTCTGAGTTTTATTTTATATGGATTACTAATTTTATTGTTTAAAGTGAATTGTTCCAATATATTATATTGTTTGGGGAGAATATTGCGACATTTCCCCCTTAAATAATAAATTTTGACACGTGTGATAAATTTATTAGTTCTGTCAAAGTTGCGATATTCGAACCAAACAGACACACGTGCTTTTGCGTACTTGATATGACTCATTTAACCAGGGTCATATGGGTAGAGCAATCCTACGTGGAATTTCCCCCTTATTGACTTGTTATGAATGTTTCGTAATGTGTCAGTGTTTTTTCTTTCAATTAAACGTCTAATAATATTAAATATACCTACTATTACCAAACTAATAATAACGATTTTATTTCCCATTACAGTTTTAACATTTATTCTGTACCCTTTTGAAAATATTTTCTTTTTTGTTTCAGGAACTGATTCGTCTCCTTCCCCTTTGGACATCAACTTGTGGATCTTCTCTGATACCTCATCTTGTGATTTTTTTAATTTTACCTTTTTAGTATATATTTTTGATTTAGTCAATTTACCTTTTTCTTTATTAATATCTAGTGATTTTATACAATTTGTTCTAGCACTTTCAATTATGTTTGATTTTATCATATTTGTAATTTCATCTTGTACTTGACTACGATGTTTAAATGGAATGGGATAAGTTTTACTTTTAAAAGGCTTATTTTCATCTACTTCTAACTTGTGTACATACCCTTGAGCTACCCTTGGCTCATAATTGATTAGTGAAATATATTTTTGTAACAGTTTTTGTACTATATTATCATACTTGGAGAGACAGTTTATCAGGAGTTCTTCGGACTTTACAAAACTTGTATTAACAACATATGTGGTACCTTCCACCATATGCTTACCGCAATTATTTATTAATTCATTGGCCCTTTCGCCTATATTTAAATCGGGATCATTGCCCATTACCGCATTTAATTTGGGAACTTTGCCCATTACCGCATTTATTTTGGGATCTTTGCCCATTAATTCATTCATATTAAAGATGGGTATTCTTTCACCCTCTATTAACAATATTTTCTCCCCCAAGTCTATTTTAGCCCTGATCTCCGATAAAACGTCCTCTCCTAAAACAATATCATAATTCATGTTCGTCACAATAATAAAATCCCCCTTAAATTCTTGATTATGAAACTTGAAAGTAGTGCTCAAAACTTTATTTGATTCCATGAACTTTTTCCCATTTAAACTTACCAATTTGATTTTTGCTATGTTTATACAATTATTTATGTTATTATTAAAATGTTTATTAAATACCTTTTCATCAATTAAACTTATTTCAGACCCTGTGTCAACTAGCGTTTTTAACATAATATTATTTATTTTAATGTTTACTATAGGCAATTGACTAACCTTGATATTTTTCATTTCATTTTCCGTATCAATTCCGATGTACTCTCGCGGGTGTTCATAATTATGCATGTTTAAAAACTTCCTATCTAAAAATCCTGGTCCTGTGACCTGGTATTAATTTGCGCAACAGTCTCTATTCTATTTACATCTTTCTGCGCGTTTTCAACTATTGTACTCCCCCTTTGAATGTTAGTGTTTGCCACTTGTGCATATGTTCGACTTCCCCCTTTTGACTCATCATAATTTGGTCTCCTATCTTCCCACTGTACCTGTCTCCTTGGCATTTGTTGATTATTATTTTCCTTGCTATTTACATTGTTACCTTGTTCCCTGTAAATTTGATTTTCATTGTAACCTCGTCTTTGATTATTGTCATATCTATTAGTGTTTCCCTCATATCTACCATAATTGCCATTATACCTCTCTTGATAATTCCTGTTTTGATACCCCCCTTGATTGTTAAAATTTGACCTATTTTGATTCGCTCCTTGACTATTAAAATTATATCTATTTTGATTTCCCCCTTGATCATTAAAACTTTTATTTTGGTAAAATTCACCCCCTCTGTTAAATCTGTTTCCATTATCATACCTATTATTTTGATTTTCGTTTCTACTTATGTTCTGGTAGACATTTTGATTATTATTATCGTCTATTTCCCTCAAGTACTCAATTAAGTTATCTAAAGTGTTAATTCTTTGTGTGATTATTACATTTTGAATGATTGAAGAAAAATGTCTCGCAATATATTTAACAATCTCACCCTCCGTAAATTTCGGTTCTAAATGGATCACGTTGTAAATCTTTCTTAAAACATAATTTTCCCTCGATAATCCTTGTCTTTCATTATACTTCCCACTAAACAAATTTTGCCTGACCTTTTGCTGGGTAAAATCACTCCAATATTGTTTCATTAATAGCTCTTCAAATTCATCTATACTCTGAAATCTACTTTCAATCATGGAATACCAATATTCGCTTTCTCCCTTTAACATGGTCTGTATGTTTGATTTTAAATTTGCTCCCCTTGGTAACGTGTTCATGTGTTGTCTGAGTCTTGTAATAAATACTTTGGGATGGATACGATTATCCCCGTAGAAAAAGAATGTTGTCTTATTGCATATGTTTGTGTATGTGGGCGTATGTGTTTGTGTTTGTGTTCCCTCTCTTAATAGCCGCGTATTCTGTAAAACTAAACTCTCCTGTTCTTTTATTTTATTAGCCAAATTTTCCCCTTGCTTTTTGATTTTGTTTTCTAATTCATTTACCGAATCTTCTACCCTATTTTCCACCTGTCTTGAAATATCTGCCCTTAATTCTGACCTTACCTCGTTTACCTTATCGTTTACCTCACAACTAATAGTTTCTCCAATCCTTTCCCATCTGTTTTCCCAGCTTTCTACTTGACTTTTT
>OW386293.2:68782948-68937948 GCA_936432065.2 Rutpela maculata
CACGCCTTCAGCGGGTGCAACACAACTTCCTCTGTTTCTGGATTTGCAAATTGAAATTCATCACCACTTTGAAGAACAATGATCATTTGGAAGTATCTTTGAAAATTTTTAAAGAAAAAAAGTTTCCCCCGAACTTCTGATTACCGCAGGAGAAACATTCTTTCTTGCTTTGCACAAAAAAACAAAGAACAAGAAAAGATAAATTCGCTACGTTACAAACGTTTTGTAAGAGCAACTGCAAAATCAAAAGCGAACCTTGCATCACTTCCACCTACATCGGATGCGGCCCGGCAACACTCTTTCAGGACGTACATTCAAGTGCAAACGTTTCGTGGAAACTCATATAGAACAATTTTCTCGTAGGAGTTATCCATATCGAGAAAAATGCGAGAAACCGCGAGCCGCGCCCTCATTTCAAACTTTCTTTTGCAATAAACAAAAAGCTTCAGTCCTAAGAAAAAAAATGTATAGCACATAAAACACGGGATATTTTACGCCCTTTAATAAGCCGTATTTGTTTTTAATGTAGCCTCAACAGAAGCCGAGATATTTAAAAAAAAACGGTTTTTAAAAATGTTTTCAAGATGGCGAAAAACGCAACGTGCCGACAATTCACCAATACACACACCAATGACTCCCCCACCAAGCCCCAAAAGATCGCTAACGTCGCATGACTGTCGACCTTCACTTTAGTGATTTTGTTTATACACTCAAAGAAAATGATAGGTAAATTCAACCAAAAAGAGCATATGAAATCGCGCCTATCTAGTTTCATAGTTAAATCAATCAGAAAAGAATAGTCATACAACTTTATTCGTTTTCGTAAACAAATAGTAGTTTAATAATCATATCTTCTTGTAACAAATTAAATAGTACAATGACATTTTTTTATGTTCACTAACTTTTTCAATTTGGTCTACAATTAAATAGTACAACGACTTTGTTCTTTGTTCACCGACTAATTTTTAGGTTGATCTACACTTTATTGTATGATGAAGTTTTTTTTGGTTAGCCAAAATCTCAGTATTGAGACATCAGACCACCCAAACCAAAGATTACAGATCGTTTATAAGATCCATCCAAATATATCGATGATCCCTGAGAGAATTTGAACATTGCAATCATGTTATTAATTTTCTATAAATTCATAAGAGTATAAGATAATGCATGATTGATTATTGTCAGTGATTTGTATGTGGCGTCATCTGGGAATAATTTCTGTAATAGGCTACGTGGTAAGCAAGCAAATTTTATGGTAATTCTTTTAGAACTTCTAGAAGACGACAATAATATTGGTTTGTCTACCAAGTACAATAATACAGTGAAGTAATACTGGATTAGAATTACAATTCGATAATATACTATTATCTAGTTTAATTTGACAGAATTCAACAAAATAATAGTCAGACGAAAAAAATAATAGTCTTATTCATCTATTTTTTAAGTTAATGTTGGTTTTGTTGTACGACAATTTTTTATTAATTAAAATAACCATCAATATAATTTAGTTTAACAAAATTAACGATATTGTTAGTTAACCATTTTTTTTTGTTGAATTTACCCATACTATTTCTTTGAGTGTACTGACTGGGCTAGATATATTTATGAGATGTTTGATAGTCGAAAAAGGTAAAACTTGTACTTACCGTAGATTACTAACTGCCTGTATAATACACTTTTTTCCATGTCCATAAAATATTTTACCTTTGAAAAAGTATAATATCTCTTCCCCACGATCAAAAATAAACTTTTATTTTTACGTCCTGGACGTAAGAAATATTTTGTGCCTTACGTCTCTGCAAACATGTTTTAATTCTTTTTGTGCCAGTCTTTGGCGCTTATGCCTTAAATATGATTAGTTTGCTCCGAAATTGTATTTTTAAAAATTTTCCTAAGTCGAACTTTTTACTTATTTCTCCACTTATCTGACATGCCCCTGGAGACATATGGATAGAGGAGGTCAGATCACCAGCTTCAGAAGAAGACGATGACAAGATGGTAGATTCGACAAACATTCAAAACGATCAACGCAGAAGAGAACCCATAAACCAATCTACGAATCTACATCACCATTTTCATTGCCTTATTGAATTTATCTAACAAAGCAATAACTTACCGCTCTTCTGGTGTCGTAAATCAAGTGCCATTGAAAAACGAAATATTGATTTTTCATTATTAGCCCAGTTGATGAAGGTATATTTGAAAACTGAATAATTTTTTTTTAATGAGTTCGTGAAAGTGTATAGAATAATACCTTGAAAAGTTTACATTTCGCTCGGTTGCAGAACATAAAAAAAATGAAAAAAAAATTTTTTTCATCCATTTTTTTTAATTTTGAAATTAAATCAAGCTAGAAAAAAAAAATAAAAAACACAGATCGATAGATCACGTATTTATGAACAAAAAATGTCCTAACAAAATGTATCGTTAAAGCCACGGTTTTCCCGGAAAAAAAATAGTCAAGTGTAACGTTATAACTCGGAGCGAGATTCATGCGTGCACACGCTTGAATACGCATGACTGTGACACCGACGTACTCAATTACATGTCACTAAATCAGAATTTGTTCAATATATATGAGTCTTGGTTCATTTAAAAGATAGAAATTGTAGCATTCTGATGCTTTTTTGTTTTAAACAATACAAGCAAAAGATGGATGGGAAAATTATACTTATATGTATTATCACGCTCGAACTCAATCGTCGCAATAAAAAATATAGAAAAAATAGAAGCCCTTCAAAAATATTCTTTCTTCATTGCGAACTGTTAAAAAGTATGTACACTTCATGATTATTATGGTTTATTAAGTTGTAGTAACGAGGATAAAAAAAAGTACATATCAAATCATTTCAATTTCCTTGCTTGATGATTTTTTTTGATAAATATGTATATTGGAGACTGTAACTTGTCGAGAAATTGGAAAAAATAAAATATCACTATTTCGGAAAAAATGTATACTTTTCGAATGTTCAAACACAAAATCGTTTACTTGTAAGCATTTTTTCGAAAATATGATCAATCAGATCATGATGAGAAAATGCGATTTTCACAATCTTATGCTTATAACTATGAATCTTTGATTGTTTTGAATATAAATTCAGGAACTTTTCCAATACATTAACAAATGTATAAGGAATCCATTGGATGTAGCTGAAATGTGGATAGGTGTACCTGTAATAAATACAATACAGTAAAGGTACGCAAAAATTGCTGCGAGCGATTCAGCGGCTATGTGTGGTGTCTGCGTTCATAATTATATATTATCCCTCCATACTCACTATTTATCCTCCTATTTACTAAGAAAAATGTTAAAAATGTGTATTCAGAAAGAAAAATAAGCTTCATTTTACTCGATAGAACAGCTAAGAATTTTTAGAGGTTCCATAGTATGCATTTAACCGTGCGCTGACCGCGCAAAGTGACAAAGTTACTTCACTATTTTTTTTCAGGAATACCATGGCTTTAATGGTAAATTTTATTAGAATATTTTTTGTTCAGAAACACGTGGCCTAACCACCTGTATTTTTTATTTTTTCCTACCCTGATTTAATTTCAAAATTTTGAAAAAATGGATAAATTTTTTCTTTCACTTTTTTTCATGTTCTGCATCTGAGCGAAATGTAAACTTTTTAGGATATTATTCTATACACTTTCACGAACTCGTTAAAAAAAATTATTTAGTTTGCAAACTTTTGTGGGTTTCACTATAAAATGTTCTCTGTCATCTGGGCTATATTACTTGTTGATAATTATCGCCAGAAAGTTATTAATAGTTCAAAATTTGATTTATTTACTATGATATTCAGAACGTTTCCGAGTTTCCTGATGGAAATGTTCATGAAGCATTTAAAGAATATCCAATAGAAGACTTCCTATCTTAACCGCCAAATCTTTATTGACACACATCGACAATTTAGGTAGTTTTGTCTCCGCAGAAATAACGAATTGGTTATTCTAGGAAATCATAGACACAAGAGAAATAGAGTAAGAGTTTTTAAAGTAAGAGTTTTTAAATTGTTGACAGTAATTGGAAATCGTAAGGTAGATAATAATCTTCTTCATCGCAGTCTAACAATATTCTGTAAAGATGTTAGAAAGGCCTTTCATCTTCCATCCGATCATGTAACTGTATTTGCCGCTGCATATTGAACTCGGTTATTACACATTAACAATCTATGTACGTCTGTAAAGGTGGGTAACGGTTCAGGGAAACCAAGATGAAAAGCGACGAAGAGGACGCCTTTCAACACGTTATGTTGATGTCATCGAAGAGCTGATGGGATGGAATTGTTGTGAGGTGGTACACCCAACAGGCAACCGCGACAGATGGTGTGATGCTATCAGACGTGCCATACACCAAAGATAGACCAACCAGATAATGCCTGAATCACAGGAGGTTGCGATTAAGAAGATATGAGACTTACCTTAATTACAATATAACATAATTTTTCGAGCTGAAGGAAAAATAGTGAGATGCATTATTTTAATTAACAAATAAATTTCTCGTTATATTAATACCAGTACATGGATTAAACATGTATACGAACATCCATATATTATATTAATTACTTTGTTTTACTACAATGACCCTAATTTACGAGGCGCCTAGAAATTACGCCTTTGTGTACAATTAGAACGTCAATATAAGTCACATGGGCCCTGAGGATTAAATTATCAATTAGAGGAATGGCTTTTAGGTACATAAACTGCAATACAGCCACTATGAAGTAGTGCCCTAATTGGTTGATATCGCTTGTTTAGAAATTGTACGCCATCAATAATGGTCCAAGATCCATTAGGCCAGAAGTCATTAACTAAAGTTGGGAAGGCATCAAGCTCTTGTAGTTTTCTCAGGAAAAAAAAACAGATCGATTTATGGGGAACAGTTACATTTTCTTTACAAACAAATTAATTTCCACCATTTAGAGGCATCATGTTTAATTTTTTTTAATAAAAATTCATCAAATATTTGAGCTGAGTACTAAATAACACCTAAAAGCCTATAAACAATGCACATTTTCAACATTTTCTGAATAGACAAACAAAATAGTGCATGAAACCGCCACGTTTCGTTATTGATATCAGATTTTGTACTTTCTAAAAATATTTTGTTTTATTTTCAAATGCAGCCGTTGATATATTTATACATTTGAGCTTAAGCACTATAAGGAATATATTTCAGTGAATAAAGATGATTCAAAATTATTGCGGAATAATATAATCTATGTTTCCTTTAATTACAGTATCACATATATTTACTTGGATATTATCTTTGGAAGTATGACGATTAGGAACCCCATAGTTTCCTTTTCGGTTTTCATTATGACCATATTTCTTTCTCCCCCGCGGCCGTCCGACCGTTCGTCTGTCACCACCTACAAATTTTTATATTATATAATTATACGGTACTGACAATACCGGTGGGTATGGACGTATGTCTGTATTTTTCAAAATATGTAACTTCCTTCTGGACATTAACAGACACTGATTCAGAGACCAGTCAGGTCAGTATGGTGGACAGACCAAAATCAACAATATCAAATGGACAAACAATAGGTGATTTAACATCTGTTGACCCTGACATGGCCAGGGCATTCACCTTAAAAATTAAAAAAAGAAGGATGACTGATGAGGAAAATGCTTTCACTCACCCTATGACCACTAAAATGATAAACATAGAAAGACAAATATAGAAATACAAAATAGATTTATCGCCGGTAAAAAAAAATCATCCCGGAAAAGGACATGCACGTAAAGCCACTCAGCAATCAAACGAAACAAGGAATAATGAAAATAATGACTTCCACCGCCTATTACTATACACGGAGTCTTCAAGGACCATAAATATCTTGATATTTTTTTTCTACCAAATTGAATAATAAGTATTATCAAAAGCATTCACCAAATACTATCATAGTGCAAGTAAGTAGCTACGACGATAGGGCAACAGCAAACAAGAATTTTGACAGTGGGTGCTTAGAATTTCATACATATACACCTAAAGAAGATAAAACTCATTCATTCGTATTAAAAGGGCTGTATCATGAAATAGACATTGAACAAATTAAAGAAGAACTGATAATTGAGTATGAAATTCTGATAAAGAGTATTTTCCTAATGAATGGTACGAAATTTCAAATGTTCATGATAATTACTGCCAACAATATCAACCTGAAGCATTTGGAGCAGCATGTAAGATTTATTGATCATACACTAATCAAATGGGAACGACATATAAATAGCAAAAGGATCATACCATCGCATTGATGCCTTTGGGGCCATGCAACCTCCAACTGCCGAGCCTCTCCTACATGTTTAAAATGTGCCTAATCACATACGACAAACTAATACACGAGAAAACAAGATGATCCCGTAAAATGCGTTAACTGCGGAGAGGCACATACATAAAATAATATAGACTGCAAAGTATATCAAAACAAGATCTGGCAGATTGAAAGGAAAAGCGTGAGTGTCCCCTGCGTTTCAAATGAAATATGGGGATGCTCCGATGCCTAAAAGGAATGCATGGGAAGCAAGACAAGAGACTGCAACAAGTCAACAAGAGCAGATTCCTAGTCAAAATTCCATTAATTATCCGCCTCTACCAAAGAAAAAGCCAATCCAGTTTCAGGTCCCAGTAACTCAGTCACCAGCGACGCAGATTGTAGGAAGACCGGCAGCATTCGATCAACTATAATACGAATATTCTAGAATTACAGCCCTCGTCGATTTAGATCGGATGATACAGCGGGTAAGATTATTAGCCAATCAGCTTGAAGGGTGTGTCAGTGAGAGCGAAAAGTTTCAGGTGTTTTTCAATTTTATGACAAGCATCGATAACAATGCTTACTAAAAGTCATTAAATATATTTGCTATTAGGAAATATCATCCGTAACAATTTCCTTCTTTTTTCTTAATATTCGTTTTGATTGATTGCTCGATTGATTTACCAGCGTGCGGTAGGCATTGCTGCAACACCCAGAGTTACACAGCTAGGCCTGCTACGTCCACGCTGGGTTGGTCTAAGGTCATGCTTGTTGCCAGCAGCGAAATCCACATGGCGCATGGTAAAGGAATGTGGGATGGGAGGTGTAGGTATCTGTGAGATGCATTACAGCATTGTGTCGGGAGGGAGCGTTTAAGCTCCCTTTTTGTGTTTTTGGTTCTGGACTTCTGCCTCTTCTGAACTGTTGCCACATTGTGTCGTAATATGGAGTGTTTATGCACCTGTCTTTGTGTCTCTGTTTCTTCGAATCTTCTTTTTCTGAGTGTTCTGATTCCTCGGTTTTCGATTGTGTTAGAGAATATATCGTTGACATTTCTTTGTGGTGGTCATTTTTTTTTATCCTGATCCTCTCAGTTGTTTTTCTCCTCTGTAGCATGGTCTCCCTATGTTTAGTTTGTTGATGTTCGGTGCTAGCGTTTTCCTCAGTAGATGTGTTGGGTCCCTTCCTTGGGTATGTCCCCAGTACTTCATTGCGTACATTTCTTTCCTTTTTTTTAATGGTCTTTCCTCCTAATAGTGTTGATGTTTTATGTCGTTGTTTTCGTCTTGTTGTTCTTGTGAGTAGTTGGACGATATCCCTTTCTGCTCTTCTTAAAAACTTATTTCTTCTGTGTTCTGCATTTTGTGTTCCTCTCCGCTGGTCCAACTCTCTTTTGTTGGCGGGCCTCGCTCCATTATTAGGCTTTTCTTGAAGTTTGTTTTGAGTCCAGATGTCTCTTGCGGCGAATAGGAGATCATCGACGTATGTGTGTGTTTTCTTAGAAAATACCATTTTTCCGAAAAAAAGCCTGCACCACGCATACCTCCGCTGAAGTGCTGTGAGAATTCCGTTTTGAAGCAGTATATCAACAATGCCTCATTGATTATTTTAGGTTCAATTTAAATTAAATTCGTTTGAATACTTTTAATAATTATGAAAAGCCTCACTTGGAAATTTTTAAGATTTTTTATTATTGGGGTTTAATTTCAGTTATATTCGTTTGAGTATTTTTAATAGTTATTATCAAAAAATAATTATTTGAGGGTTAACATAAGAAATGTATATGACCATACTTTACGAACAATACATTATTGATTATTTCGGGTATAATTTAAATTAAATTCATTTGAATATTTTTATAATGATAAAAAAAATAATTTACTTAGAGGTTTACACCGGGATATTACGGTCATATTTCAATAATTTATTGCTCTCCATAAATTTGTTGACAGATGTCTACCTTTCAACGGTTTGGACCTAAACACTTCAATGGCAGACACTTGTACGTCATTAAGACATAAATAGGAACTTAGAAATGAAAAAGTACTTATCTCTTATTCCGGTTATTTATTGCGCCTTGGTCCCGGGTCGTTTGTTTATATTCTCGTTTCTTTAAGCTTGTTTCTTTATGCACCACACTGATTGCCACTAAATATTCTGTATTAGTTATTTTCAAATATTAGTTCTATTTCAACTTTGTTCTTTTGTTATAACATATCATTTTATGCGGAATTTTTTGGGCTACAATTCACCTGAGCTTTATCAAATTTATCACAATTTTAACCGGTAATTTTTGTGTTTTAAATGGGAGCGTTTCAGATGCACAATCGTTCACTCACACCTATCTCACATGGAAACCTTTTTGTTAATATTTGTTTAATACTATTTTTAGTCTTAGGTTTATTACTTAAATCATTTACTGCGTTCCATAACTTTTTTGTATAATTTTTATTATTATCAATTTTATAATAATAGCTAACTTTCGTTATTTTAATAAGATTATTTACATAATTTCTATAGTTATTAAAGTCTAAAGTCTAAGTCTAAGTTTTCAAAGTCTGGATGTTTTTGACATTCTCGATACATTTTGTCCCCTTTATTCATAGAATTTACTGATCATTCTGTGATCCATGGCTTTCTTTTTGTTGAGTTAAAAAGGGTAGTATACAAATCTGGTTTAAGTCGTTTTCTTTGCATTTTAAAATATGTGATCTCTACAGATTCCCGTGCACCCTTGTGGTTTTGTGATGACATTTATTGTGGAATAAAAATTAAACTAGCTAAGAGTATTTAAATAATCACATGTTAAATTAACCTTCTCCTGTAAAATATTAATATTTATGTCTCCTAAAATTAGATGGTAATTACAGTTGTAATCTAACAACTTTTCCTCTAAATCGTGAATGTTTGTTAGAAAAATTTCAGTATTTGTTGATGGTTGTCGATAAATGGTACAGTAATATTCTTATTTTCACCAACTGTACCTCATTGGAGCCAACATTCTCCTATATTTACGACATTAACGTGTGATTTAATGAACTTTTTGTATATACTATAACTCCGTCATTTTGATTCGTCGGGTCGTTTTAAACTTTAAATGTATAGTTCTCACTGAAATTTGGAAAATCCATGATACATCTCTTTTTGAAATTGATGGCTACTCTCTAGCATACAACAAGGGACATATAAATCAAAATGACGGAGTTATAGTATATACAAAATAGTATATTACGTAATGAGTGATGTAAGAAGTATATTACGCACGAATGGAAAAGTTACGCACGATGCCGCGTAGCGGCGAATGCGTATTTCCATGAGCGCGTAATTGCCTTACAACTCGAATTATGTACTATACTTTACCTACGATCATATTTATTTAGTTATTTAGTAAAATCTGGATTTAGTTTACTAGTCAACAATATTATTCAACAAATATTATGTCAGTTTTGATAGCATTTGAAAATTAAGTAGGCGCATTTGTTTTTTTAAACCCCGCGTCAGCGATATAAGCCACCTATACTTGCGTGTCCCGTGCGTTTTGTTTACCATGCGATTTGTTTACAGTGCGGGTTGTTTACAATATGTAAAATTCAACTTACATAGATGGCAGGTAGTGTGTTTTTTACTATTTACAGTAGTGATCGTAGGTAAAGTTCATTAAATCACACGTTAATGTCGTAAATATAGGGGAATGTTGCTCAAATGAGATACAGTTGGTGATAGAAAATAAGAACATTACTGTACCATTTATCGACAACCATCAACAAATACTACGTATGTTTTGATGACATAACTTAAAACCAATATTTTTTCCTCTGATAGCTTCGACAGCTTCGTTGTATTCTGATACATTGATAATATCCCAGACGACAGGGAACATTTTTATAGTGAAACCCACAAAAAGTTGCAAACTGAATAATTTTTTTTTAATGAGTTCGTGGAAATGTATAGAATAAGATCCTGAAAAGTTTACATTCCGCTTGGATGCAGAACATAAAAAAAAGTGAAAAAAAATTTTTTTTTCCAATTTTTTCAAAATTTTTAAATTAAGTCAGGACAGGAAAAATAAAAAATACGGATGGATAGACCACGTCTTCTGAACAAAAAATATCCTAATAAAATTTTTCGCTAAAGCCACGGTATTCCTGGAAAAAAATAGTGAAGTAACCTTGTCACTCTGCGCGGCTAGCGCACGGTTAAATGCATACTAGGGAACTTCTAAAAATTCTTAGCTGTTCTATCAAGTAAAATAAAGCTTTTTCTCTTTCTGATTATACGTTTTAAACATTTTTCTTAGTGAATAGGAGGATAAACAGTGAGTATGGAGGGAAAATATATAATTATCAATGCATACACAGACACCACACATACCCGCTGAATCCCATGAAATTTTACGTGCTTTTACTGTATTGTATTTATTACAGGTACACCTATCCACATTTCAGCTGTATCCAATGGATTCCTTATACATTCCTAATAAAATATTAAATACAACAAAAGTACTTTTTAAATTTATCAAATATAGTAGATAGAGTAAACTTTAACTCGGCGTGTATATGAGTTAGTAACACGACGTACGATTTGATATGTGATGTGTATAGAGCCATCGCACTGACGCAGAGATGAACTAGTCGCGTATGTATGATTCTCTTAGTATATATGATGAAGCGGCCTTTGGACTAACCAAGTTAAAGTTTACTCGACTATAACAGGGTTTTCATGAAATGAACCTCTCAAATGTTAAAGATATGTCTATCAGATCAAAAACAAAAGTTTTATCTAAAGATTGCGATTGTTCTTCCAATAGAAAAATATAAAATACGATTATTTCAAGTCATCACATATAAAAATCGCGTTTAATAATTGTTCAAGAAATTTTTTTTTATAAAGTTAAATTTCTAGATTTCTAGATTTCTAGGTGAAATGCTAAAGCGTTCAACGTTTTTTATGAATTTTAATTTAAAATTTATTTCGCCATATTTCTTAAAAATTCATAGGTTCAAAGTAACGATTTCATATTGTAATTTCAAATTGTTTCTGAGTATTCATTAATTTTTTCCGGTACGATAATCAACAAATTAATATAACTAAATAAAACATGTTGAGGAAAGTGAACATTTCTGGTGTTTGTTAATCTTAACTGCAGAAAGGTTACTTAATACCAATACATATCTAGAAATATCTAGAATTTCTTATAGCCCAAATGACAAACGACATCTGAAAATTGTAAACGGCCAGCCGTCAAGCTCTCAGGCACAATTTAAGTCAAAGTAATTGGATTTTTAAAGTACGTCGTGGTTGATGTTTGATGTTGATGGCGTTTCCATAAACTGCACGTTGAAAGCATTTCGTAAAGAATGAGTTTTTACCAAGCTTTAATTAACTTGGTTTGAAAATAACGAAGAGTAATGCCGGGACATTAACGTGAAATCCTAAAAATATCAAACTGTCAATTTTTGCCAAAGCTAAATTACTTTAAAATAAGTGGGAAAGATAGTAATTTTACGATGGATTTATGATCAAGAAAGTAAAAAAATGTTGTTTTTTCCTGTACATATTAACTAATTCGGTCTTAAGTTCAAGGAAATGAAAAAATATAAATTAATACAACATATGTAATAGCTATTTATGTAAAGTGAATATGATATAATTTCCTGCATAGTAGTCCAGTCGGTAAAGTAAAAAATACAGAAGCTCGCAAAAAATGTTATCTGAGATTTTCCTTCAGTAACCGTTAGTGGAGGGATTATACATCACAAAACCACAAAAAATCCGTTCTAGGAGTGACGCGCAACCCTGCCAAAAAACCACCCATTCGGTGAAAAAAGCCTTATTTTACTAATAACTCGTTAACCACTGAAGATATAAAAAAAATTCTCATTATAAAAAGAGAGCTTGGCTCATTTTTTAAAAAAGTCCTTCTGTAATTTTTTTTGTATATGCCATAGTTTTCGAGAAAATCGATATTGAAAATATAAGAAAAATTGAATTTTTAGAAAATGCGTTATATAATCGTTAATATCTTCGCCAATTGTCGACATATCTAAGAAAATAAGTAAGCAAATGAAAGATATTTTTATAACCTTCAAATTTTTCACCATAAAAAATTATAAAAGTAACCAGATTTCTCGGTTTTTGGTCGTGTTAGTAAAAATTGATTTTCTCCCGATTTTTTTGAATATATATTTGCCAATTGTTAACATATAAAAAATAGAATAAGATATGAAATACATTCACTTAATAACTTTATTTTGTTATCATAAAAAATAATAGAAGTCCCTGTATGTTTTGTAATTTGGAGATTGTGGTGTAAGTAAAAATTTTTTTTTCAAATTTTTTTAAGTAGATCTTTGCCAATTGTTGACATGTTATGGAAAAAGAAGCAAATGGAAGATTTAATAACTTTATATCATAAAAAATTATAAGTCACTATATTTTTACCAATTTTGAGATTATGTCAAAAGTTACAAAATAAAACACTTTAGTAATGAGTTTTGATCTGAGTTTATTTACAAATTTAAAAAAAAATATATTTTACAATAGCATTTTTTTTCCTGAGAAATATAGTATAATTTTAAATGGTATGATCAATTAATATGAAGTGTTACCTTTATTTTTAGACTGGGTACATTCAAAAATATTAAAATACAAGGACGCTAGATTAATTTAAAAAAAAATAAAAAAAAGGCTATTTTTTTATGCAATTTTTTAACTATTAAATGATTGGAAACAATAGTTATATGATAAATAAACTCAAAAAAAATTTTTTGAGCTAAATTTTCAAGATGTTTGGGTCTTTTTTTATTTTTAGGAGACAATAAAAAATTGGCCAGAATTTGGCTAACTTCAACAAGCTGGTAAATTTGTAAATGTGAATATTTCTATTCCTAACTTTTTTTGTATTGCAGTACTACCTTGAACGAAAAGATAATGCATTTAAAACTTATATTAAATTCAGTTATTTTTTATGGGCCTGTGAATAGTTAGAGACGCAAAGAATTAAGAGATTACTATATTATATTGTTATTTTTATATACTAATGAATATCAATAGCCATCAAAAATGGCAACACAGGAGAGTATTTTATATCCCCCTTTAAAACCCATTTTGATTTTTCTTCCCAGCTTGTATGGTTTTCGAGCAATTCAATTTTTTCTATAGGCCGCGCGCAAAAAATTTCAAATAAACGAAAATTCGCGCGCATTAAAAATACAAATTTTGGAATTTTTTTCAATATCGATTTTCTCGAAAACCGTGGCATATACAACAAAATTACAATAGGACTTTTTTTTAGGAAATCAGTCAAGCTTTATTTTTTCTGATGAACATTTTTTTTTATATCTTCAACGGTTAACGAGTTATCAGTGAAATAAGGCTTTTTTTCACCGAAGAGGTGGTTTTTCAGGAGGGTTGCGCGGAACCCCCAGAACAGATTTTTGTGGTTTTGTGATGTATAACCTCTCCACTAACAGTTACTGAAGCAAAATCTCAGATAACATTTTTTTGTAATGGAAATTTTTATAACTATTAGACTAACCAATAAATTCTCAAAAACCAGAATATTTTGAACTATACCTTCCTTTAATTTCCAAGACATTTTCCTGGCGGCAGGAAGACCACCAGGGTGGAATTGCTTCTAACGGGTTTTTTTCCTTGAGTTTTGTTTTCCCGTGCCAACAACCAAAATTAAATAAATGCCTTATCTAGTGAGTGATAATGCTTTACAGTGTTCTCTTTTAATTAGCTTCAGGCCCATGTGGACACATTCTTATTTTTAATTTAGTTTTAAATTTGCCTGTGGCAGACAGGAGTACTAATTTTAAGTTACTTTCCGTTAAACCAAACAGGACCTCCCCGCCCAGTCCTACAATCACCACGGCGCTACGTGCCATGGTTGTCTGGCTGGCTCCGGCCAGATTCCGGGAAGGTACATACTCTGTAAGTTTAATGTAAATAAATGATTGTTGCTTGCTTGTCTTGCATTCCAAAGATCGTGTGTTCGAATTCCAGATAGGTTGGATGTTCTTTTTTTCGATGTTTTTTCATTTTTTTTTTTCACAACAAAGTTGTTATCACAAAATTTAGGATGTCCAAAAACTAACATTATTTACAAGAAAACTGAGAAGAGTATCCTATAGAATGTGTAACAATTGTATAAAAAGCTCAGTAAATTGGCGAAGAGTACGTTTTTAGCTTGTTTTTTTTAATACATTTTATAAACTCTTCGTTTAGAGTTACATTTCTTTTGCGATAGATAGTTTAGTTTCGCTTATTTCATTCATTAATTGTTATCAGAGAAGGATTTGTAAGTCTCATGGGCGTGATTACACTATTTTAGTTAACATATTTTAGGTCCTTATAAATTTATTATTTTGATTTTTGAAATATATACAATTGTATTAAGGCCCGGTACTTTCATCTCCAGTTAAGTCTATTCTATAAATGGATCCCATGGAAACAATTATTGACACAATTGTATCCAAGGAAATTATCTGGAGAATAAATTTAACGGGAGATGAAAGTACCGGGCCTAAAGGTAATAAATATTCTATGCTTCTACTACGACTAAATGAAAAATAAAGAAAAGCATATCCTGTAAAGGCCTGTAAAACAGACAATTTAAATTTATTTGGATTTATACAGACCCATTATATTATATTACATACGTAAGAATAAAATTTGAAAAATCATACAAAAATAGTAATAATAAAACGTAAGGCTTTACTCTAACAGTCCGAGTGAATTTGTTTTGCTTTGCGATATCAGACAGATTCGACGTGCACTTCTTTATTGTCTATAAAACTCGTGTTGCTTTGTTTCCACCACAACTTAATTCGCTCAATTTAAAAATATGACGGAGGCGCCGATGTGAATAATTTAATAGAAATCTTAAAAATATGAACTGATCTAAACAAATAATACAATTTTTGCTAATGCAAAATTATATGATGCAAGGAGACTGCATAGTAAACCTTTAAATAAAAACGGGTCTGAAATTCATCATAGAGTTAAGCGCCTCTTGGGGATACATAATATAGCAATTTCCACTGATCAAATGGTGCAAATCAGTTAAGAAGGTCCGCAAAAGTATTCAAGACCCTTGACGTCAGCAAACAAAGGTTAAATGTATTATTCATGTTGATTTCTTGAATAAAACCTACTGTTCTAACCCTTAATAACTTTCGGAGAATTCGATTTAGGACTAAGGGCATCAAATGCGTCTTATTAAATATTAATTTGTCATCTTATTGTATTTATTTTTAAGTTATAAACAAACATAGGATTTTTGAGTGTCATGGCAGAAACGGACTTGAAATATAATACTATATTCTGAAAAATGTTCGATATTATAGTAATAAAATAAATTGCAATTTGTGACAATATTTACACATTACAAGTTAGTCTTTTGTTTGTAAAACCGATGAGCAAAGCAACTGCCGTATTGACCTTGTATGTTTTATACATCACAACATTGCTCTATGCATTTAGCGACATTGTTACAAAAACTTTGTCCTTTGGGCGAATCAGATCAGTATTGTCGTATTGTTTAGTTTTCTGAGAATTTGCTATTTATATTATTAAATCAAGTCACAGTCGTATTAAATTAATTTCTTATTTTATCTTGACCATTTTTTATTTACATTTACAGTGACTTTTTTGTTCAGACAGTGTATTTATATAAATTACCCGTACTTTCAAGTTTGTACGACAAAACTTCGTGATTGTTCTTTCTGATTTCAGCCTTTCTAATGATAAAGTTACCGTAGGGTCGGTTATCAGAATTTATTATCAAAGACCTTAAATGTATTCTATTTTCCCTTCTTACTCTTCTTTTGCCAACTTCTCTCTTAAATCACTTATCTTACAAAACTTACCGGCCATTTTTATGAATGTGTCCTCACAGTTATCGATACGTTACGACTCCTTTTTTCATATAAAGGACATATTCATAATCTTACACTTTTTTAATTTAATCAAAAAACGAGAGCACCCACGGTCTTGAATAAGTATTAGCTATTAAAATTGTATGAGATTTGTTATTAATTTTGCAAAGCACGTAATAAGAAGTAAAATATATTTTTGATTGCTATAACATAGGTGAAAAAAATAATTCACTTTAAAACATAATAAGAAGCATTCATTATGTCAATTATTTAAATGGAAACGATATACAGCAAAGGTGTAAACTTGCAAATAACAGTAACTATATTAGCTCAAGACTAATAGGTTAAAATTTTGCCGAGAAAGGAAAAAATTTTATACAAGCTGTAATCTTTTTAATGAGAAGATTAAGGCTTACTAAATAATATACTAAAAGTCCCACGGTCTCCCTTTACGGGAACTTAAAAAAAAGTGGCCGCCATTTTGAAATTTTCAATTTTTCCTCAATAACTTATAAAGAAGAGCTTTTATTAAAAAATGTAAAAAATACTTTTTTTTAGATAACAAAGAAACACTCATTTTTCATTTGAACTTTTTTTTTGTATCTCCAGAATTATAAAAGTTATGAATTTTTTATTAGCAGGATGGCAATAGGAAGAATAACCCTAGGAACTTAACAGGTGAAATTTCGCTTATATTTGAAGAACAATTTTATTTACAAATAAAAGTTGTAATATATAATAACTAATATGACTAATATGACTGCTTGGATGAGTGGCAAGCGCTCTTGACTCTCAGCCAGGAGTTCCGAGTTCGATTCCCGGTCGTGGCACTGGGATTTTTTCGGAGGATATATTTATTAGATGCGGGGTTTATAGTCAAACAGGCTTTAAGGGATGCAGATGTGTTAATAGCTTTAACAGCAGTTGAAACAAGTGAATTTAATGACACCGTAACAGTTGTTTCCGAAGATACTGATATCATGGTTTTACTAATACATCACGCCAAAACATCAAATATTTACTTAATGAGACCGAGAAAAGCGGCAAAAGGAGACAAGGTCACTCAAATAAGTCAGTTACAAGAACGGCTAGGGCATATGAAAAGTAGCATTTTATTTAGACATGCCATGTCGGGGTGTGACACAACGTCATTTCTATTTAAAAAATCGAAAAAGCAGTTGTTTTCTGTTTTTCAAAAAAATCCTTTGTTATGCCAGTCAGTCTGTTTGTTCCAAAGCGAAAATGCAGCAAAGGAGGAATTACAAAAAATTGGATTGGAATGTATTTTAAAGTGGTATGGAGCAAATAGAAGTAAATGTATAAATGAATACCGTTATGTAATGTATAACAAAATTTCAAGCAGACAGGGGCTTACTTCAAATTTTAATTTGGCTGTACTACCACCTACCGAAAAAGCTGCTGAAGAGCATATTCTTAGAGTTTACGTACAGGTATTGTATTAACTTATATTTGCAAAAAAGAAAACTAACTAGTATTTCTCAATTTAAGGTTCAAGAATGGTTGGGGAGAAAAGTCAATCCGGTGGACTGGGGATGGAAAAAAGAGAGAGAGCAATTAGTTCCGATTAAAACCAGAGATGATGTGGCACCTCAAGACATTTTAAAAGTTATATTTTGTAACTGTAAAGCATCATGCGGAAAAAAGTGTTCATGCAAGAGACTGGGATTACTATGCTCCGCCAAGTGTGGACAATGCTACGGACTAAGCTGTAATAACAGTTCCAAGATAGAGATGGAAGAGATAGACGATGATGAAGATTTTATGGAATAAAATTCTAATAGTCGTTTGTTCGGAACCAATAATCTGAAATAAAAATATTGTAATATTATATGTCATTTCATACCCAAATAAGTACTCGAATAGCTTAAGGTTAACACTTTAATTTTTAAAATACGCTATAACTTTTACACTTTTAAAGATATAAAAAAAAAGTTTATATAAAAAAATGTGTATTTTCATATTATCTAAAAAAAAAGCACTCTTATGTTTTTTTAATAAAAGCTCTTCTTTATAAGTTATTGAGGAAAAATTGAAAATTTCAATATGGCGGCCACTTTTTTTTAGGTTCCCGTAAAGGGAGACCGTGGGACTTTTAGTATATTATTTAGTAAGCCTTAACCTTCTCATAAAAAAAAAACTGCTGCCCAAGGAATCACTACTTCCACATCCAGATTCTCTATCCAAGTCACTCACAGCGAAAAAAGTTTGTATGTGAAAATAATTGTTTATGGAACTTTAGTAATATAATATTTGAAATCCTCTACCCCAAAAACCCATAAAACGATACCCCACATCGGTAGTGGGGTGGGGGTGGTGATAGGGGGTGGTAGTGGGGGGTGGATGAAGTAAAAAAATATTTTGAGGTTTCTGGTTCCTGTACATACACTAAATCACAATTTTTTTTCATCCCCTTTAATAAGGAGGTGGGGGAGGTAATGGGGGTGGTTAATGCCAAAAATTTTTTTGAGACCTTAGCTTCTCTTGTATATACTAAATACCAATTTCATGGACTCTTACCTGCTTGATTTACCCATTTACCCCAAATTTACCCCAATTTACCCCCCAACCCTTCGACGGAACAAGATGAAAATATAATCTAGTTCTAGATCTCGTTAAAGTACATACATGTACCAAATTTCAAGTCAATATCTTAAACGGTTCCAGAGTAAACGTGCGCACAAAAAAAAGTTAGACAGACCGACAGACAGACAGAAATTTTTTTTTCGCTCAAACTTAAAATCTCGACATTTCATGACTTTTAAGCCTATTTGGACAATAAAAATTTTTTTGTCGTTACTATACTTCCACTGGACGTGGAAGTAATTACAGCTTGTATAAAATTATTTCTATCTTCAAGCCTAAAAGTCCTGAGCTATTGCTTAATATCAACAAAAAAAATGTTGTTTATATTACTAGACTAGTATGAAGGACCAGGCACACTTAAACATGTATCTCTCACGTGTATTGTCATGTATATTAAAATACGATTCGCGTGCGCAGTGCCTTAGCTCGATCAGTGAGTTGCTACAATAGAATTTTGTTTATGGTTGCGCTGAACGTGTTAAGCTGGTACATCGTGTGATATATAAGTGTGACTAAAAGAGAGCAGGAATCGGAGCTTTCCTTGGCTGAAACATCTGACTACAAAGTAGTGCACATTGTTAATACCACTAGTAATTTGAGGCATTCCGTTGAAAAACTAGCTATACATTGGTTTTACGGCCGTGAAAAACGATGTGAATGTGCCAAAAAAGGCTTGCGCTGTTCAACCCTAAACTCACACTGTCGTAGGCAAGGCTGTTTTAATCACTATTAATTAAATTGCCAAAGAAGACTTCCAATCAAATAAAACACCTCAAATGTTGTTAAAATGGGGCTTTAGGGGAAACCACTTAGAAACAAACGCGCCAAGAGAATCTACCTCTTGGAAACGAGTTCACTTTACTGAACAGAAAGTTTTTAAAAAATCTGTAAAAAAATAATAAAAATTTTCATGAAAGAATATCGAAAATTGTATATTGGATAGGAGATTCCGCGCAACGAGATTTTAATATAAAATTAATTGTTAATAAAATATTTACACTGAAAAACGGTGAAAAAAGCGGTAAGTGTATTTTTCGCTGTGCACTTCGCTTCGGTTATACGAAAAATAATGAATATGTGTGATGACTCAAAACATTTCGTATAGAAAATTTAATTCGCAATATTTCAGTTTTAGTACAATTTTATTATAAACTGAAGCATCATGGAGGTGTAAATATGCGAAAAATCGGCGGTGGATTGGGGAAAGTTATTCGTGGAATAAACTTATGCATCTGATTTACATGAAAATTTTATGAATGCATTAGTGCATGCTAATGATAAAATTATTGATAGGAAATCTAATTTAAAATACTACTTCAACTTCCTAATTTCATGTTACTTTTGTTAAAGTTATAACTAACCCTTATGCCGAAGTTTCCTGGAGAATGTAGTTATAGATGGTATAGAGCAAAACAATTATGATTCTAGTAAATTGTAACCTTGAAACAGAACTAACAACATCTAAATAATTATGTAGTTGTGGCCTAAGAGCTTTCAAAACTTTGTAATCGCTCTATGGACCGAACAAATTGTTTCCAATGTGGAATTTATTTGACCATCTATTACGACTTTCGAACTATCTCATTTACTTTTCATCATTTAAATTGTATCCTGCATTTAATAAAAAATGAATATGTGGTAACATACCATATAAAGAATGATTTTAACAATTGTATATTTTTAGAAAAAAAATCATTCAGTATAATGATAAAATAAAGTAATATTATTAATTATTATAATAAAATTACTACACATGCATTTCATGTGTGAAAAATAATCTTATGTAAAGGTAAGGTGTTTTACACCATAACATTTATTAAGACCACAGAAGAAGGCTGTGAATAACTTTTCGTTAAATGTTAAACCTGTTATTTTTACATTAAATAGATTGTGTGGAAGCTGATTGTATTTTAAAAATATCCTTCATAATTGCATTTGTTTAACTGTAAATATTTTTTATTAAGCAGTAACACAGTTAGCCCAGACGACAGGAAATTTTATAGTAAAATCTCTAAAAAACTTGCAAAATGAATAATTTTTTAATGAGCTCGTGAAAGTGTATAGAATAATATCCTGAAAAGATTACATTCCGCTCGGATGAAGAACATTGTAGATATACGGTTAAGTGTAAGAGTAGCCGATGGCTAAACTTCGCCTTAATAAAGACGTTTTATTATTATTATTATTGAAAAAAAGTGAAAAATTTTTTTTCCGTCCATTATTTCAAAATTTTGAAATTAACTCAGGGTAGGAACAAATAAAAAATATAAGTGAATAGGATAAATAGTGAGTATGGAGGGAAAATATTTAATTATGAACGCATACACAGACACCACACAGCTGCTGGATCGAAGAAGATCTGCCGCGCCGACACTCGCATGAATTTTTACCTGCCTTTACTGTATTGTCTGTCTGTATTATAGGTACTCCTCTCCACATTTCAACTATATCCAATGGATTCCTTACACATTTGTTAATGTATTGGAAAAGTTCCAGAATTTATATTAAAAACTTAGAGAGTTATAAGGATAAGATCGTGAAAATCACTATTTCTGATCCGAGGGGGCAACCGCTGGCGAAATTTTGTACACCTAATACCTATTCTAGAAAAATACCCTTTATTTCCCCTTTAATTCCTTGTAATTCCCCTAATTCCTCAAATACCTTTATTTCCTCCTAATACCTTAATATTTTCTAGATTATCTCGGGAACGGTGCACTTTTTGATAAAAAGACCTATATACAAAATTGTTCCTTATAAAATCCTCTATCAAAAATGTCTTTACACTTTTTTCCTAAAATTAATAGTACCGTGGGAAATAAGGCGCACACATGAGGGTTGGTTCCAGTCAACACAATAAATTGTAATCTTTACTATAATCTACTTTAAAGTTCAATACTTAACGCTAAATCAGTAGCTACTAAAGTCCGCCTAAAATTATAATAAATTCCTCTCACCCCTATAAAATAACGCGATTTTTGACGAAGCGAGAATATTGGTATACCGGGTCGCTCAGCCGATAGGGACACTGTTGTAACTTTTGAATGGGAGAATGGATTGTTTTTCAAATTTGGTGTAGTGATGTGGGATATAATTTCCAATTATATAAGTAAAGAACCAAAATAGCCGACTTCCGGTTTCGATTTTACCCGAAAGTGGGTTTAAAATACCCGGTTTTTGCGTAAAATCCCGCATATTGGCAACCCTGAACAGTAACAGCGTTTACAGCAAGCTTTAAAATAATGCAGTTACCTTGGGTCGTCTGAGATGTAATAGTAGAAATTGAAATTTTTTACATTGTGGTGGTGTACAGATATTTATACTTTTTTCGCGTAAAGACAGCTTTGGAAATAGCCATACGTATATTCAGCGAATTATATGACTTTTGCGTCTCATTTACCAATGTACTATTAATTTTAGGAAAAAAGTTTAGAGAAGTTTTTTATAGAGAATTTTATAAGGAATAATTCTGTATATAGGTTTTTATATAAAAAAAAATGCACCGTTCCAGAAATAATCTAGAAAACCTCAAAATGGGAGTGGAAACGACGTCCTCTAGGGGATGAAGCACGCAATTTGTGAAACTTTATGAATTTTGTCCAATATATTACAATTTTAACTGTTATATTACTGAAGTATTACAAGACATCATGCAAAGTTTTAATAATGAAAAAGCTAGTCATGGAGAAATTGTAGACGTAGGAGAGCGATTTGTTCTAGCTTTATACAACTCTACCTCCGCAGAAAGTCTAAATGTATACAGATTCATGACTTTTAACAAACTTGTTGGTAAAACGAACAATACTGTAATATTACCAAAATTACCAACAACTTCTGCTGCTGCTCGGCAACACTGATATCGCGTTTTTTACCAAATTCAAACATGGAAAAACGTTGCGCTAGAAGCTACTGATTGGGGATGGAAAAAAGTTGGCGGTATATGAACAGGCTTACGTTGCTCCACAATGTGTTACCATTACCACGGACAGGCATGCATGAATGTCGAGTCTATGGAAGACGATGAAGATTAATTAACGTAATAGTGATAATTAGTGGATTCGGCCTACAGGGGACACCACACGCCAAGTACTTTACCTCTAGGGTGGCGTGGAAACAAGTACACTATACAATATTCTCGCTTCTTTAAAAATCGCGTTATTTTATAGAGGTGAGAGGGTGGAAGTGGTACATTTATTATAATTTTAGGTGGAGTTTAGTAGCTACTGCTTTAGCGTTAAGCATTGAACTTTAAAGTAGATTATAGTAAAGATTACAATTTATTGTGTTGACCGGAACCAACCCTTATGTGTGCGCCTTATTTCCTACGGTACTATTAATTTTAGGAAAAAAAGTATGGAGACGTTTTTTATAGAAAATTTTATAAAGAATAATTGATCAAAAAGTGATCCGTTCCCGAGATAATCTAGAAAACCTCAAATTGGGGGGTGGAAACGGCGTCCTAGGGGATGAAGCACACTATTTAGGGGTGGGAACTTTTCGGTTTAGTAATTCTTATGCTATCCTTAACATTTCTACCAATTTTCAAAACTTTATGAATTTTGTCAGATATAAATCGTTATATTACTGAACTAGAAGTCCATAGTATCATCGGTAGTTTAATTAAATTAAATATTTTTTCTTTACTAGATATTTTTAGCGCTAACCTCGGCGCTAATGTTTTTACAACACTGACGTCCTTTATACAAGAATTGGTATGTAATTCTTCAAGATAAACATTCCATTTCAATATTTTTACGCTCCAATTCCCTCCTAATACCTTTTATTTCCTCTTAATTCCCTTCTAATACCTTGAAATAATATTTATTTCCTCCAAATTCCCCTGTAATTCCCTTAATACCTAATAATTCCTTCCGAAATACCTTCAATTCCTTCCTAATTCCTTCTTAATTCCTCCGATTTGTACACTATTTCCCCTCAGCGGTTGCCCCCTCGTTCTGATCATGATGGGATTGATCATATTTTCGAAAAAAATGCATACAAGTAAACGAAAGAATTTTTTGAAGGACTCTTATTTTTTCTATCTTTTTTATTGCGACGATTGAGTTCAGGCGTGATAATATATATAAGTATATTTTTCCCATCCATCCTTTGCTTGTATTGTTCAAAACAAAAAAGCATCGGAAAGCTACAATTTCCATCTTTTAAATGAACCAACACTCATATAGATTGAACAAATTCTGATTTAGTGACACGTAATTCAGTGCGTCGGTCGGTGTCACAGTCACGGGTATTCCAGCGCGCGCATGCATGGATCTCGCTCCGAGTAATAACGTTACTTGACTATTTTTTTCCGGAAATACCGTGGCTTTAGCGATAAATTTTGTTAGGACATTTTTTGTTCATAAACACGTGGTCCACCCATCTGTATTTTTAATTTTTTTCTACCTTGACTTAATTTAAACATTTTGAAAAAATAGATGAAAATTTTTTTTTCTCACTTTTTTTTATGTTCCGCATTCGAGCGAAATGTAAACTTTTTAGGATATTATTCTATACACTTTCACGAAATCATTAAAAAATATATATTCATTTTGCAACGACTGGGCTAAGTGGTTATAGTTGCGATTTTGATTATATATTATGTTGACATTCGACAAGACAAGATATTGATATCTCACATTAATAAGGTCATGCAAGTTAAATATGTATCACCTTCGTTTTCTATTGGTCTTTATAAAAAAATATACAACACTAATACGATAACATTATAAAACAATATCTTACCTTCTAGAGTTCCACTGTAAACTATCCCAGGATCAAAAGTAATCAAGCCTCTTGTAGATTCAAATAAAATATCATCAGCAAACACGTCCTTGTCCGGGGAAAGCCTGAGTTTGAACAGCCTGGAAATAAAATCAACAATGAAGGTTCATGTGCAAGGGTAGTAAATTAAATTTTTAATATTGCTTGCAATTAAGTTCAATTCAATTTAACTCAATTATTTTCGAGCAACAAAAATGAGGCAAACAATATAGTCCATTTAATTTTAAAAACAAATCATTCACATACGAAATAAAAAATAACTTTTGTAGGTGTAAATTAATTATGAAAATTATTTTGATATAGTTGACCTAAACTTTATGAGACACGTAAAAAATCTCAAAGCTTTGCAGCCAAGCCCCTTAGGATAGAGTGGGGCATGCTTTATTTTTCTACAGCATATTAAATAATAAATATAATGTATTACTTAATACATCATTATTCTCATGTAAAGTATATTCTGGCATGATTAAAATAAGAAATTAACAGAAATACGCCTGTATCAATTATGACTTCAAATTATTTTGATATAATTACGCAACTCCCTCCTAAAATATTTGACGACCTAACGCTTGTTACCGTTGCTATAATAACCGTTAGAAGGGAGTTGCATAATTATATCAAAATAATTTGAAATTATAATTGATACAGGTGTGTTTCCGTTAATTTCTTATTTTAATCATGCCAGAACATACTTTACATGAGAATAATGATGTTTTATGTATTAAGTAATACATTTATATTTATTATTTAATATGATGTAGAAAAATAAGGCATGCCCCACTCTATCTTAAGGGGATTAGCGGCAAAGCTTTATGATTTTTTATGTGTCTTATAACATTCTAGGCAACTATACAAACTATTTACTTTTAATTTCCAGCTTGTACTTTTAATATCTACACTAGTAACAACTTATTTTTGAAAAGCATATAAATAGTATAAATTTTAGACACTTTAAACAGTTTGCACCTTTTTTGTCAAAAAACTGAATAACTGCTCTTGAAAAGTAGGAAAATACTGAAAATGTTTTAATATATACAAACATTAAAACATATTGAAAAAAAAAGAATCTTTGTTACAGTTACGGGTGAGTATAGAGTCTAGGAGCAGGTGATATATGTGCCTATCTTATTTCATATGGTAGACTTTTTATTTTAATACCTAACCTCGCGTATAATGGCTATTAAACGCTCGCTGAATAATATACTATTATTAACATTGTGCTTTAAAGTTATAATAAAACATAGTTTATGCAAAAGATGACAGTTTACATGCCTCTGACGATCGGCCTGTATGATGGATACGGCCCAATTTCAATATTGGATATAATTATATTCAGATACTACAGATACTATTATCTATCTCTATTTGATAATTACAGTTCTTAATGCTATTCGTCATAGATTGTCATCACTAATTACGTCATGTTTGACTGTAAGGCTAGAAAATTTCAAAACCATCTGCCAATATAATGATATACAGTACTTTACGCGTATTTCAGATATCAGCATTTAATATTATAAGATATTTATTCATAATGCACAGAAGAACATTCCACAGAACATTATTTAACAAGAAAGTCGTTTTTTCGAAGCGTAATAATGTACATATATTCTTAAAAGCCTTTTTTGGTGGAAATATTGGAAAATGCTCTATATAATTTAACGCCTCGGGAAATTTACATACTCCGACCCGATTTTACAAGAAGCCGAGTAAATAAATACGTCAGTAGACAATTTGCTCCTTTTTGAGTCAGCTAACTCAGCTTTATGCTTGGTAAATTGCTTTTAGGATAAATATAGAAAAAAAATTAATACGGGAAGCGAATAATATTTTAAACTAATTTACATATACAAAAGTAAACATTTCAAATATGAATGCGTCGTTTCTTTTTATGGATAAAAAATAAGATTTTCGAATAAAAACGATGAAAATATAATATATATAATTGGTATTTTGTTTAGTATTTGAATACTAAAAACTCTTCCATTTTGCAAAGACAAAATTGAAAAAAGTTTATTACTTGTATTGTTTATAATTACTGATTGTAAAATAAAGGAGGTCCATAATTATACTCTTCGCAAATATGAAAACTAAGAGTATACTTATTGCATTTGATCAGCACATTTCTAAAACCGAAAATATCGGTCGTAGATAAAAAAATTTCATTATTGTGTCAGTGAACGAATTCTGAACAACTTTGAAACGTCCGTCCATCATGTTTCTTGTAAGCACGATAACTTAAGAAAGAAAGGCCCTATTGCATTGAAATTTGGACAGTAAATTAGTGTTAGCTAGAGGAAGAGGGAGGAATAAAATAAAATCCTACGCTATGTTTCCATCCTCGAAAATGTCGCCTTTCAAACATAAGCAAATAAGGGTCAAGTTCCAGTGTCCTTGGCAGGCAACCCGTGTATAATGACAGCAGTATAATAATTTGATGTCATACTAATGTGGTCCATTGTGTAAAATGAATAATACACTAAATACTACCAATTATTAATATTGTACAGTTTCTGTTCCTTTTTATCTGAGGTCCACGTTAATGTAGCATGTTGCCTTCTTATTAGAAGTAATTTTCCATGTGGAAATATTGTTTTATAAAAGTTTTGCCTCTGGAAATGTAATAATACTTTTTTTATGATTCAGGACATAAATATGATTAGTGTCGTGTCAATTACGTGCAGTAAATGCTTTGCTGATATGGTTACTCGGTTTCAGTTAAATATGCTTAACTTTGACTTCTAAGTACTCTTTTCCTAATAAAAAAGCAACGTGGAACTGCTCCCCAAACTTTTGCGTAAATCCCGAAAATGCATTTCATAAATACTAAATTCAACGCAAATATTTTCCCTTTCATGTAGAAATTGTTCAAAAAGCTAATTGGTGTTCAATGTATTGCCATTGTGGCCACTTGTCAATTATGTTGTTAAAATTTTTCAATTAATGCTTTATTCTTTCAACTCTTAAATCATAAATATGTTCTCACCAAGTTTTTCTGATTGTTGGGAAACAAAAAGTAAACGATACATTTTATTTTTTCTTTCACTTTGGTACCGATTACTTTTACGTTTTGTTTCATACTTTAAAATAAGGCCCACCCCCAGAACTGCCTTTTGTTACGGTTATTTAGAAAAATTTAAAATTTAACAACAAATATTTATTCACTACTAACTTCTGTCCGTGGCGATACTAGCATGGAGCCTTTACCTTTTTCCCACCATCTCCTCAAAATTTGTATGATCCTATATATGTAACAAATTTTATCAAAATATGTTGAGCCTTTTGCCATGTAAGATGAAATAAATGTGGGACAAAATTTAGATACTTGACTTCTCCGATCTTGGTCCTTTTTGTTGAAAGCATACAAATTGCTTTCAACAACAGCATGAAAATTCCATTTTTTAAATTTTCTTTGAATACTAGGTCTTGAGTAATAAGTCTTTAAAAATTAAAAAAAGTAAATTTTTTTTACAGAAAATGGATTTTTTAAATTACAATATCTCCGGAACGATAAGAGATACAAGGGTGGAGAAAACTTCGAATTGTAATGTTTAAGCAAAGTTTTTCTATTTGAGTTTCAAGAATTGTGTGACCTCAAATTTAAAGGTTGAGACTGAGATCACCATTATAAAAAGTAATCATTCTCAAAAAGTTTATATTTGAAGACTATGAAAAAAAATGTAGTGTTTGTTCCTTATGGTCAATATATACCATTACATAAAATTCAAGTAAATCAAGTGTTTTGGTGTTTGTGGAAAGTACTTCAGAGGTAGTTTTATATTAGTTTATCACACCACGAAATACAAAAAAAAAAATCATATTTTTAAAAGTATTGGAAAATTTCAATACTCAAGAATAAGACCTAGTTACGAAAAATTATCATGTTAGGAATAGAATTCTGATTTCAGATTGATTTGACCACCGGCCTTTTTTAGGTTTTGATATCGAAAAAAATCTGTTAATTACAAATTATCATGCCTAAATGAAAACAGCCCTCTTTACAAAAATACGTTGTATGTTGAGGGAGTGAGAATTGAATTACGCAAATATTCAGCGCTCCCTAGTAAGAATTGCAGATGAAGCGTAGCATGTGGCTACATTCCCCTCACACGGAATATTGCACTGGCGTTATAATTTAGAATACGGTTTGAACACAATTCAAATCCTGTGTGATTTTCAATTATTATCACAATTATATTTAACAACATTGAAATGAATTATTTAAAATCGATATACCTAAAATAATTATTTACGCAATAATTTGCGAAAATTAGATGTTTTTACGAACCAATATTTGCTTTGTATGTTATTGAGGTACTTTTAATAAGACCGTTATAAAACAAATAAAAGTTACAGTCGGACATTGCCGACTGTGAATAACTATTTGAACAAAAAAATTAAAAAAAACTATACCTACTTAATGTGTATCACGTAAAAGTTAATCGTGCAATGTTCGATAAAAATGTTAATTAAATAGGCATTCGTAGTCGATCACGCCCGACTGTAATTTTGTTTTTTTAACTATTTAACGTCGGCCTATTTGCGCTACCAGGGCCTATCACCGACGCCAGGAGACGAGCTACCCCCAACCTGGAAATTTTGCCGAACCTCTTCCCTTAAAAAGAGTAGGGATCTTTTACTTGCCTAACATTTAATAGACAAGGGACCGCCTGCTTTATATCCCCTCCGAAGGATGGTATATCCACTACGTAATCCTCGTCTGAAATTACGTAACTTCCGCGTATACACTGATATACAAACCGCTAGAAGGTGGGACGAGAACGCTGTATTTCCCAAGATGGGACCCCATCCAAGTACTAACCGCGCTCGACGTTGCTTCAACGGAATATCGACTGATATTCACATTGAAGTCGCCTCTACGCTCGCCCCCCGACTGTAATTTCTACTCGTTATTTCGCAAGCATCGGGGTAATATTTAAGACATAGAATTTTGTATTATTTGCTTATGCCAATATTTAAATACCACTAAGCATACACAAATATATTTCCCATTTTCAAGAAATTCTCTTTATGACTTATTTATTTTTCCTATAGGACAAATCATATTTTCTGAACTCTTACGACAGAGATAGATATATTATATATAATATAGCATATCTATAAAAAACAACTATCCGTACTTTGGTCCGTGATAAACCGTCCTTCCGAAAGCCATATTCCAGAATTATTTTATTTTTATTGGCAGACCCCTATGGTTTCCCAAACAAATCCTCTCTGTATTTGATATCATGCCTCACAACAATAGTTGATGGCAGGTTAGGCGAAGATTTAGGCGATATCGTGTATATCCTATCAATGAATTGCTTGACGTGGTATTATTATCATTTAAATTCCGAAGTAAAACATATCTTTTTCTTGATCTATCATAAACGTTGATGTATCATAAAATGAATTTCTTCTAAATATCTGCCAAATTTTATATAAAAATATATTAACGAATTTACCATTAAATAAAGCGATATAATGAGAATACATTTATAATAAACAGTAACGTATTGAGAAAAATTTATACAGAAATGGTATTATACTCTTCACAAATACGAAAATGAAAAGTACACTGCATTTAATCGGCACATTTCTGAAATAGTAAATAGCGAAAAAATTTAAACTTCGTGTTATTCATCGAATTCTGAGTAACTTTCAAAACGTGTGTTTGTTCGTATATCACCTTTTCTGTAGTGTTAGCTGAAGAATAACCTTACCATTTTAAAAGGAAATTAGTAAATAAAAAAATTACATAATTTAATAACAATGAAGGTGTACTTGAAGAGGGTTGCGACAGAAATATTAATATGTTATTGCTTTAGCCTTTTCTGAGCGCCCCCGACGACACTATTACCTATTTAAAAACCAACAGTGTAAGTAAGTAAAAGTTATATAATGTGTAGGATTTAATTTTGACTACATTTTTTTTTGACAATTAAATTACTTTTTCATTAAAGAGAGGCAAACTAAATAAATAAACATCATTCACATTCTATGTCTATTTTGTTGAATACGTAAATAAATTTAATACAATAATAAGTTTAAAAAACTAGAAATGTTTTAATTTCACCCTGTAAATATTCATAAGGAATATTTTTTGAAAACTAGTTTACTTAATAAAGTTTATTATGTTTGATGTGCTACTCGGTGTTCAAAGAAGGGTTGCTTTGAATACAGCGGCTTTTATGATGGCTGAAACAGGATCTACTTCACAACAAGAAATCATTCCTTTTAAAATTGTAATATTATATAACCAAGAAACTCTAAAGAAAATCTCTTCAAGGAAAGCATATACATACGTATACTTTAATCAAGCGTCTAAAATTTTAAGGGCTGTACCAAATATTACATTTCAAACAGAGTATACAATTTGGCGTGAAGTTTATAAAGTTCGAAATTAACTCATAATTTGATTTTTTAAATTAATCTAATATAAGACCGAAACATATTTTTATATAAAACAATACGTTTACGTCAATGACGTCAAATCTTATGAAATATATAAAAATTTCAGAAAACATATCAGTGCTATTGCAGTTATTTACAAAACGTGATTAGAATTACCAAACTAATATTCCACAATATTTATGAGGTATCTTGAAAAATGTTAATAATTGTATCTAGTGTGCTCCAGTAAGAATACTCGGAATTTTCTACCGCATTCTCTTGTAAAAATAATATCCAATAGAAAATAACACAATTTTACAGAATATTACCGGAAAATAACCTCTACGCCTGTGACTTTTACGTCTAAAAAATAATTAGAGGGTGTTTTTTGGAAAATGGTATAAATAAGAATTTATATTCTTATATACAAATAATGTGTTTTACTAACGCTTCGGAAGCGGAATCCTGCCCCAAAGCTTTATTTAAAAAAGTGTTGTATGTGGTGCGCATATCAAATACACACCTTTGTCATATTCAATATTCATGGATACTTATTACTTAAGATATAACTGTTGAAATAGTTGACAGTTTTATTTTAAATATTTTAATCAAAGTTAAGTTTGTTTCGGAAACCGAAAATCCTATGGCAAGTATTCGGGAGTTAAGTGGGGATTTAGAGATAGGTAAATTTAGTGTTTCCCTAAGTCTTCGTAAAAATAAGTTTCACTCCTATCGAGTCATAGTTCAAGTGGCAGTCGACGAGTGCAGACCTCCAGTGTGCAGTTGAAGACAGTGCGAAGTGAACTAGCGAAGTGGAAGCCCCACAGCGAAGTACAAGAGGAGAAATATCAGTCGTCTTTATTAAGACGCTGATATATAAAAGATAAATAAAGTCCCCCGCCTGGGGACAATTGTGTTTTACCTTTCCCAATTTCCTTTCCCCCTTTTTCTTTTTTAGGTAAAGAAGAGAACGACATGCCGAGGAAAAAGAACTCTGACAGAAGCTTCGACATGGAGACAGACGACTCATCCAGGACGTCAACACCAGTGTCAATAACAACACACGAGGACGGGATAAAAAGAACACGACAAGCTCTACTTGAGGAAGAAAATGCGAGACTAAAAGCCCAAGTCGAGCGACTCCAGGCACAACTCGAGGAGCTCAACAAACAATCCACCCTCAGACACCGCGAATTAATGGAAGCCCTCCGAAGCTACCAGACCCCCCCAGTGGCCCCTGTACAGGAATCTCAAAAAAGGAAAAATATTCCTGATAGTGACGAGGAAACACCCCCCACAGCAACAAAGAGGACCCCAAAAGCTGGCGATGACAAACCCTCAACCAGCCAGGCGGAGACAAACCCCACAGATGCTGATATGGAGCCCCCCAAAGCCCCCCGGATGCCCCCAGTTGTCCTGCGCAGCCACGAGTCATGGTCAACGGTGACCCGCAAATTACAACAAGCCCGAGTAGACATCAAAAAAGCCAAGGCTGTAAGAGATGGTATCGCCATAGAGCCCTCCACACCCGATGACCACCGCAGACTAACACGGCTATTCAAAGACGAGAAACAAGAATACCACACATACGCCCTGCCCGAGGAGAGGCTTCTCAGGGTAGTAATGCGTGGGATACCGACCAGTGTGACCAGCGAGGAAGTCAAAACAGACCTTGAAACACAGGGGCACACACCAGTCTCTGTACAGAGGATGTCATCCAGGAGGACGAAAAAGGACATCCCGATGATGCTGGTGCAGGTCCCCCCAAATCGAGAAGACATCCTGAAAGTGACCCGCTGCTGCTACCTGGTAGTGAAAGTGGAGAAACAGAGAGCCAAACAGACGATCACCCAGTGCCACAGATGCCAGACTTTCGGCCATGCACAAGGACGGTGTATGGCCACTCCCAAATGCGTAAAATGCGGCGAGGCCCACCACACTTCCACCTGCCAGAAGCCTAAGGACACCCCAGCAAAGTGCGCAAACTGCCAGGGAGCGCACCCTGCTAGCTACCGAGGATGCCCCCGATGCCCCAAAAGGACAGCCAGCCAACAGACACCAGCCCCCCGGAAGTCAACTGCCCACAAGTCAGCCACCACCAGGACAACCCCCGGGCTAAGCTACGCCAGAGCTGCCCAGGGGGCAGCAGGGACACCCACCAACCCTGCCCAACCACCACAGACGTCCCCAGAGGCCGGCCAACTCGCTGCTGTTATGGCCCAAATGCAGCAGATGTGCACCATGATGGGGGCCCTGTTTGCAAGCCTGCCCCACCTCACCCCCCAGTGACGCCACCCGGACCACCCCATCGATGAAGAAACCAGAAGATACATGACGACACCCAACAACCTACCCACGACCCTGCGGGTACTGGACAACATACCGTCCAGTACCTGTAGTCCCCCTGGCTCCGGGCAGACCAAAAATGCTACCAATAGCATTTAGGTCTGCCCTTCCTCGAGCTACACAGCTCATCCTTACCTCACCGACGATCCGGATGACAGGAGGCCTCTTGGCATCCTGTGTACCGGCAGTCTCTCCTGCCACAACTTCCACACACCAAACAGACAGATGACTACCCCCCGGGGGGAAACAAGCTGGCGAAGAAAAGAAAACGAAGACAGAAGAACGCCAGAAGAGGCCTTAGCCAGCAAGGTCCAACGAGCCAGGACCCAGGGAGGTGGGCCGAAATCGTCTGCACCGCTCACATTTGTGAGTGGGGCCGACGTAAAGTAAGTTCGCCCGCCCTGCACGAGGCTGGTCCCCGGTCTACAGCGATGTACTGGGGTAAAGGGCAATAGTCCTGCCCGGCCCCAGACATCCGAGACCGACATCTTTAGCCAAGAATATTGGCGTCCTATCGAGTGTAGCTGCATCGAGAGCTTTTAGATGTGGATTTAAATATTAGATTAAATTTTTGCCAGTGGGTTCAAAACCAAATTGTAGAAAATGAAGAATTTTTCAAATTTGTGTTGTTCACGGATGAATCAACGTTTCATCGCAATGGATTTGTAAATAGGCACATTTTCCATTATTATAATAGAGAAACCCTTATGTTATACAGAAAAATCGTTAATAGCACAACTGGAGTTTAAATATTTGGGGAGGAATTGTACATGATTATGTTATTGGTCGTCACTTTTTTGAGGGAAATGTGAATGGAGCAGTCTTCTTGGATTTTATGCAAAATACGTTTCCACATGATCGAGCATATTCCTGATTATATTACAAATGATATTAAGCGAGTCCACGGGGTTACAACTTGATGGCGCATCACCATATTTCAGGGTTGGCATGTTTAAAACAAAATGTTTTAAACAAAGTGTTTAAAACATGTTTAAAACTTCGCACTGTGTTTAAACAAATGTTTAAAACATATTTAATACAAAATGCTAGGTTTTAAACAACTGTTTAAAACATAGTTTAAAACACAGTGCGAAGTTTTAAATAAATGTATTATTTTGGAGTTTGTGGAAAAGCAGGAAAAGTGCCGATGATGGTCCATTCCGATATAGTGGTCACGTGCACTAAACTGAACATTTTATTTTCAGAGTGCTGTAAAATCCGTTTAAGAGCGCCATCTGACATCAACTAGTAGCAGCAGACATAGTGTGCCTGGCACCATGTAATTTTAGTTGAATATAGTTTTAAACGTTTTAAACCTGTTTTAAACATGTTTTAAACATACCATTTAAAACTTAAAAAAAAAAACCTGTTTTAAACAAAAAAACTGTTCAAAACAAAAAAACTGTTTTTTTTGTTTAAAATGAAAAAAAAAAGCTTTTTTCCAACCCTGCCATATTTTAGTAGAAATGTTCGTCAGGCCATTAGTAACCAGTTTCCTGAAAGGTGGATAGGAAGAGGAGGTCTGATATTTTAATTAACTGATAAATTATATCTGATTTATTATATTTTTTTAAATTATGTTGGGTCCCATTGTATGGCCGCCTAGGTCAGCCGACCTGACTTCAATGGGTATTTTCCTTTGGGGATTTGTGAAGTCAGACGTTTGTAAAGTAGAACCAACGACTCGAGAAGATATGATGGAAACGATTCGTTAGTGTTTAAATCGTATAAATGTTGATATGTTATACAATGTGAGGCGTCCATTTATCAAGAGAGATCAGTGTTGCGTGGGTCAAAATAGTGGACATTTTGAGCAATTGTTAGGCTAGTTTCAATATCTTGAAAAAAATTATTTGTCAAAAACCGTTCATAATTATTAAAAGAAAGTGTATGAAATCAAAATGTAAGAAATTGTACGGGTTATTCATCCATGTAAAAAAATTATAGGCATTCCATTTAAAAAAGTTGGGGAAAATGTAAAACAAAAGACCAAAGCCATACTAGATTTTAATGCTAAAATAAGGAGCACTTTAATTTACTCAAAAATAATTTGAAATAATTATATCTCAAAAACCGTTTGAAATAAAAATAAAGTGTATGATATTAAAATGTGGGGAATTGTGTGCTTTATTCATTCATGTAAAAAAAGTATAGGCATTCCATTTAAAAACAAATGAGAAAAATAATAATTAAATATCAAGTAATGTAAACAAATATTTTGAACACCCGGTATAATAATTTATTTCAAAAAGTTTTTCAGTAAATACATCATTATCAAAAAAGATCTTACATTTTTAGAAAAAACAATCAATAAATCGCGAAGATATGGCAGTCAAAAAAATGTTTGTAAATTGGCAAACAAAAACAAAAAAAAATCATAACTTGGCAATGCTGCATCAGATTGGCAAATATTTTAGGGTGTAATACAGGAGCCTTGGATGCTTAACTAAATATAGGGTGCTCAATTAAAAAAATTATACTTTCTTGTGTAACTCGTTTTTGTGACACCTTGTATAATTGAAAATAATTTTACGTTGTAGTAGAGATGAAACATTGAATATTTTGTTAAGAAAGTCTTTTTATAAAGTTAGCCGATTTTGCACAATCTTCCGAGGGAATACTATTGAATTTTACTATTGAGAACAAAAGTAGTAGCTTATAGACCAGGAGCCCGCCGACCACTAATTGTGTGTCATAAATTTAGTCCCCATGTGTGAATTGTTGTTAATTTGGAGTGGTAGAGCACAGAAATGTCCATGCCAGCCCTCTTTTTTTCGTACAGGAGCGTACGGCAGGTCCCCAAATGTGTAAGAAATATGACTTGTAAAATTAAGAAAAAACACTCACAAGAAGTCATCGGTTTACGCATGGGGGTTGGAGGGATTTCTTAATTTACCCCCAAAATTCAGGAATCCAGACTCCCATTCATTTTGGGTGGTACAAGTGCTACGTTCGCTCAATTTTGAATAAAAACCGCTGCCCAAGGAATCACTACTTCCACATCCAGATTTTCTATCCAAGTCTCTCATAACGAAAAAAATTTGTATGTGGAAATAATTGTTTATAGAACTTTAATAATATAATATTTGAAATCGTCTTCCCCAAAACCCCATAAAACGATATCCCACACGTTAATGGGGTGGGGGTGGTGATAGGGGGGGGGGTGGTAGTGGGGGTGGATGAAGTAAAAAAATATTTTGAGGCTTTTGGTTCTTGTACGCATACACTAAATCACATTTTTTTCATCCCCTTTATTAGTGGGGTGGTAAATGGGGTGGCTAATGTCAAAAATTTTTTGAGACCTTAGCTTCTCTTGTATACACTAAATACCAATTATATGGACTCTTACCTGCTTGATTTACCTATTTACCTTCCATTTACCCCATTTTACCCCCCAACCCTACGACGGAATAAGATGAAAATATAATCTAATTCCAGAACCCGTTAAAGTACATACGTGCACCAAATTTCAAGTCAATATCTTAAACGGTTCCAGAGTAATCGTGCACACAAAAAAAAGTTACAGACCGACAGACAGACAGAAGTTTTTTTCGCTCAAACTTAAAATCTCGACGGTTCATGATATTCTAAGCCTATTTGAACAATAAAAATTCTTTTGTCGTTACTATACTTCCACTGGATGTGGAAGTAAGTCAGGTAAAAAAATGATAAGTTAATGAATGGCAATCAGGAACTTAGTAAGTATGAACCTACCGAGTGTGAAAATATATTCCCCTTCTCTGAAAAGTGGTACAACAGCTTTGCCATTCACGATAATTGATGGCGTACCAGAATTCCCTACCCATATACTGTTTACCTGTGTAATTCGATGAATATTAATTTACGACTGCCAATCAGAAACTTAGTTAGAATGAACCTCCTGAGTGCGAAAATACATTCGCCATCTTTGAAAAGTGGTGCGAAGGTCTTGCCATTCACGGTAATTGATGGCGTATCGGAGATTCCCATCGCATGTACTGATTACTCCTTTAATTCGATGAATATCATAAATTTACGACTGGCAATCAGAAACTTGGTTAGCATGAACCTCCTGAGTGCGAAAATTCATTCACCATCTTTGAAAACTGGTGCGAAGGTCTTATCTGTCACGATAATTGACGGCGTATCAGATATTACTACCGCATGTACTAGTTACCCGTGTAATTCGATGAGTGTCATAAATTTACGACTGGCAATCAGAAACTTGGTAAGTATGAACCTACTGAGAGCGAAAATACATTCGCCATCTTTGAAAAGTGGTAAAATGGTATTCATCGAACTAAAGGAGTAATAAGTATATGCGGTAGGAAACTCTGATACGCTATCAATTACCGTGAATGACAAGACCTTCGCACCACTTTTCAAAGATGGCGAATGTATTTTCGTGAGGTTCATAATTACCAAGTATCTGATTGCCAGTCGTACATTTACGATATTCATCGAATTACAAGGGTAATCAGTACATGCGTTAGGAAACTCCGGTTCGCCATCAATTATAGTGAATGGGAAGGCTGTCGTACCACTTTTCAGAGAAGGCGAATATATTTTCACACTCCGTAGGTTCATACCTACCAAGTTCCTGATTGCCATTCATAAACTTATCATTTTGTTTTACCTCACTTTTTTTTTCAAAATTGGACGAGCGCAGCGACTTCTTGTACCACTCAAAATAAATGGGAGTCGGGATTCATGATTTTTGGGAGTAAATTAAGAAATCCCTCCAATCCCCATGCGTAAACCTAGGACTTTTTGTGGCTGTTTTTTTTAAATTTTACAAGTCATATTTCTTACATATTTGGGGGCCTGCCAACGCCCCTTTCAGCACATTTCTGTGCTCTACTACCCCAAATTAACAACAATTCACACATTTTGGGACTAAACTTATGACACACAATTAGTGGACGGCAGTGGACTTGAACTATTATTAGACTATTATTGAGGAGGTAGTGATAAAAACAACAATAAATTAATTCACATTTGACTGTATTTATTAAACTCCCTGTTTGAGAAATTTGAAAATGTTAAGATTGCTACGTTTATTCAAAGTAAGTTTGAAATAACATTAAAAATATTTAAAATACATAATCACAAAATGAATGCTAATTTTAAACATTCAGCGCCGGCGCGCGGCGATGCTGTGAAAACCGCGTTTGTCCAGTCATTGTCAGTATATGTATTCGAGCCGCAAAAGGTCGGGAAGTTTTGAAATTTGGCAGGGAGTTAGATTTTGATGTTCTAAGGACCGGTTTATCAGTGCGCGGTTAAGCACTTTATCCTACAGCTAAATTAACTAGAAGTTTAGAATGTGCTTCTATTAAACATTTCAATATTGCAACTTCACATTCTAAACTTCTAGTTAATTTAGCTGTAGGATAAAGTGCTTAACTGCGCACTGATAAACCGATCCTGAATAAGCCTCTGAAATTGCGAACGCCATCTTGAAAAAATGACGCTGACAACAAGAAAAATGGCTATACCTGCGTAACGGTACATTTTATCGAAATGACACCTCTAATCAACATTCTCCATCAAATTCTCCACAACTTTATTGTTTTACATTTTTTTTTAATCGATAATTTTGGAGATACAGCTTTATAATCCGGTTAGTATATACAAAAAAGTGTTTTGTTTGGAAAAGGCAAGAAAATTTTGAAATTTGGCAGGGATGTAGATTTTAATGTTCTGAATAAGCCTCTAAATTTGAAAACAGGACGTCGCAAGCAACGCCATCTTGAAAAAATGGTGCAGAAACAAGAAAAATGGCTATTCGTAATGGTACATTTTATCGAAATGATATCCCGAATAAAAAATATTCTCCATGAAATTCTCTACAATTTTGCTCCTTTGACATTTTTTTTATACGATTGATAATTTCGGAGATACAGCTTTAGTTCTGTCAGTATATACATTCGAGCATGAAAGTGGTTAGGAAGTTTTTAAATTTGTGAGGGACGTAGATCTTGATGTTCTGAATAAACTCCCCTGAATTTACGAGCCTCGCGACGTCATCTTGAAAAAAATGATAACAGTAACGGAACATTTTATCGAAAATAACGTCTCTAAGTAAAAACAATCTCCATACAATTCTCTACATTTTAAGTCTAATTTGCAACTGGTGGAGAATGACAAATGATATAGTAAGCGCCATTTTACTCGTTTCCACATTACCCATGAGGTAGAGTAATCGGTGCATTCTTTTAAAGCCTAATCAACAATGTAACTTAATTCTCGGGCTAAACATACGAAAGACCGGCTTGATTGCCGTGTTCTATTGTCACATCTTCAGAAACTTCATCAGCTGTTATTACATCAGGAAATTCTTCAACAATCTCTGCCTTTTCAGCGGTTTCCTGCAGTAAATGAAAACCGTCTGTATTATTTTCGATTTCTCTGCACCAATCACTAAACCTAATGGTAATTTCCAAACGAATGTTGCCGTCTGACGTCGACTGTTGGTGGTAGAAAAGCGATTTGGAACGAGGTTTTGGCGACACACTTTGAGAAAAGCTCATAGCGAAGCGAGTTGAGAAATGTGAAAAAAAAAGTGGAAAATTAAGTTACCTTACAATATAAATAAGATGGCAACATATAACAAAATGTGATAGAAATAATCCTGTAGCAAATAACCATTGCAAAACTTTTCTCTTAGGATACTACGTCGGCGTCGTTAGTTTTTTTCTTGTTATGTTGGAACAAATGCCACTTATGTTACTGTTTAATTTTTGGTTGACTTATCCTTCGACTTGTCCTGTTATAATCCTATTTATCAGGTTTAAGGCTAACTCAAACGCCAAAAAACAAAAATACAACTGCAAAATTTAAAGAAAATTCTGACTAATTATGTTAGTGCGATTTTATATAAGTATTTGTTTTTTTCTTGTAGAGAAAAAAAATCATTCAGGATAAAAGAAATGAAATACGTAAGTTCTTAAACTACAAACGTTTTAACAGCTCGCAAAACAGAAATAGAAACATAAAATGGAAAATTAAGCGCCGTCTTTAAAATAACCTAGAATATACCTGGAAGTAATTTGTATTCACGTTGTCAGTGTGAATATTGGATTCTTTTAATTGTACGATCGTATCTGAGAACAAAAGAACCTACTGATTAAACTTACTTAATTTTAATACAACTTGGTGATGTCACAACGTATCACTTATATATATTTCCATTGTAAATTTCTAAAATTAAACTTCTGTGTATAATTTACATAAAATATGTTACCTCCTACAAATAAGAACCCTTAACGTATGGATGCCCTAGTTGACAGAACAGTGTAATTCTCTGATGCATTCACCAGGCAGCAATTTTAAGATACAGTAGAGAGAGTCAAACTGATATTTTTGTATTTAGAGCATTGACTGACGGAGACGGGAGTTTGAAACTAAAAATAAACATTAACGTAATCGATTTCGAACTCCTAGTTTTCTTTAATCATCGGTAAGTCCTAGTATTATGACGTGTTATAACATCCATGAGATTCCCACTTCCTACGATTATAGTTTTATTATCATTTTCTTTAATATGAAGTTTTACCAAGATGGTTTCTTTGCTAATTAAACTTTAAAGCGTAAGTCTTACTTCAAATTAAATCAGTACAGTGATATTCTCTGTTCTATAAATCTCTTTTCTCCTATAATCCACATAAATAGGCCTCATAGACACTATTTATGATTGTGATTAGAATAAAATTTTTAACAAAAAAATTCAACTGTCATATCTGTATGGTGGATAGGGACCTTATGGTCGACCATGAAGTGTTGATATCTGATTGAGCATTTTATTACAACATTCAGATTGAAAGCTGTTACCCATTTATTAACGGCCAAGTTATTAAAAAAGAATAAAAAACAATGTTTGCTAGAATTTTTATTTTCAAAATAACGTTTTAACATAGTTTTGATAGCCAAAATATTTTATCATTAAAATTGACATATACAGTGTGTCCCAGGATAGATGTAACAAGAGGTGTAATGGACCAAAAAAGTTTGGAATTTTGGAATGGTATTTGGGGATTAAGTCCTGCTTGTTGTAAAACTAAAGTATACCAAAAATGACTTGATTTGGTGTTCTACAGGGTGTTTTATAAACAAAGTTGTAAAAATCACCACTAATAAAGTACCTTTATTTTTCAAAATATGAAAAAATTCCACTAAGAAAAGTTATTTAGCCAATTTTATACCACTATACCAAATTTCAGGAATATAAAATTATTTTTTTGAAACTTCCCATTTTTTCAATAAATTAGTATTTTATTTTGAACCATTCAATTCAAACTGCATAGAAATTATTTTTTGTGAATTACAACTTTATTTTTTATTTACCAATTGCCTACTTTTTGAGATGATTAACATTTGCTCCTACACAATTTTAAATATGAATTCAACTCTTAATTCGCAAAAAATGGGAAGCTCCAAAAAAATAATTTTATATTCCTGAAATTTGGTATAGAGGTATAAAATTGCATTCTAAATAACTTTTCTTAGTGGAATTTTGTCATATTTTGAAAAATAAAGGTATTTTATTAGTGATGATTTTTACAACTTTGCTTATAAAACACCCTGTAGAACACCAAATCAAGTCATTTTTGGTATACTTTAGTTTTACAACAAGCAGGACTCAATTCCCAAATACCATTCCAAAATTTCAAAATTTTTGGTCCATTACACTTCCTGTTACATCTATCCTGGGACACACTATATATATATGACATGGTGCGTATACACACCATTGGCTTAAACTAAGAAATACATTTTTAAAATACATTTTAATATTATTTTATTTATGAAAGATTTCAAAACAATCAGTGTGTCCTAGATGAACTTTGCATTTATCACAAAAATAAATAGTATGAATTTTGCACTGCTTGCATCTCCTTGCCTTTTCAGGATGTTTGTTAACACATGTTCCACTCTGTCAAGCCTCACTTCATTCACAACAGGTTCCCTTGGAGGTCGGGCCGATAGCAGTTTTGTCTTCAGCGGCATCATCACTTTTCAAAAGACATACCGCTAAATAAGACTTGAATTCTATCTGTGTTATTTTGGAGTTATTTACTCTACGGTAGAGCTTCCAGCATAGTGCTGTTTAAGCTGTTTGTAAATAAAGGCCACCACCATATTTTGCTTCTAATGCTTGTTCTGTAATTAGCAATAGCATTATAGTCAAGATCAACCCCTCCCATGTAGGAATTTTATTGCTTTATCATATCGGGTTGTGAAATTTGAACATCTTTGCGCGTTGCACAGAAAAATTATTATTAGCGACAGTAACAACAGAATTGTCGTTCCATCTGACAATGCTTAGTTTTATGCTTTCTTCGACTGCAAAATCATAGGCACCTCTTTATTTTTTTCCGAAAGACTTTGCATCTTCTAAAGGACACTTATTTGTCCTATTGCCTCTAATAGTGCCTGTTGCAATATATTGCATTTGATGCAATTTATCAAATAATTTATAGGATGAGAAATAGTTATCATAAAAATCCTGTGGTATAGCGGATTTTCTAATCCACTCGAAAGATCTAGAACTACTTGTCCTCCCAATCCATAAGGAGATTTTTCTTTTTCTGCATTTGCTCCTCCATATGGTATAAATGTATAGATGTATCCATCAGCTGAGCATAAACACCATAACTTGAACCCAAACCGGATTGGTTTTCCTTTTATAAACATCTTACACGAATGCCTACCAAAATATGATACCATTTGCTCGGGAATATATTCCAAACTGCTTGTTACGAATGTTCATAGCATCAAAAAATGGACGCAGTTTGGCAAATTTACCAGTTTTGTCCAGACTTGCGTTGTCTGACAAATGCAAGTTTCTTTTGATACTTCTAAATTTGTTTCTACTCATACATTTTCGTGCCTTTCTATTCATCTTTGCTCCAGTAAAGATCAGTTTGTGGTACAATATGATAACCACGCGCTTCGTATGTTTACTTTCTGTTCCTTTATTGCGCCAATGGTGCGTATACGCACCACTATAATTACTTCCACATCCAGTGGAAGTATAGTAACGACAAAAAAAATTTTAAAAATTTTTATTGTTCAAATAGGCTTAGAATGTCATGAAACGTCGAGATTTCAAGTTTGAGCGAAAAAAAAATTTCTGTCTGTCGGTCTGTCTGTCGGTCTGTAACTTTTTTTGTGCGCACGTTTACTCTGGAACCGTTTGAGATATTGACTTGAAATTTGGTACACATATGTACTTTAACGAGATCTAGAACTAGATTATATTTTCATCTTGTTCCGTCGTAGGGTTTGGAGGTAAATTGGGGTAAATTTGGGGAAAATAGGTAAATCAAGCAGGTAAGAGTCCATAAAATTGGTATTTAGTATATACAAGAGAAGCTAAGGTCTCAAAAAAAATTTTGGCATTAGCCACCCCCATTACCACCCCCACCTCATTATTACAGGGGATGAAAAAAAAATGTGATTTAGTGTGTGTACAAGAACCAGAAACATCAAAATATTTTTTTACTTTATCCACCCCCCACTCCCACCCCCTGTCACCACCCCCACCCCACTACCGATGTGGGGTATCGTTTTATGGGTTTTTGGGGTAGAGGAATTCAAATATTATATTATTAAAGTTCCATAAACAATTATTTCCAGATACAAAATTTTTTCGTTGTGTGACTTGGATAGAAAATCCGGATGTGGAAGTAGTGATTCCTTGGGCAGCGGTTTTTTTAGTCAAAGTTATGGTTATTGAAAAATATCTGAGATTTTTCAACTATGCAATATTTCTTTAGAGTGCTTTAGTAAGACTATCAAACATAAACACGAAATATGTAAACAATAAATATTTTTTATTCCCTATTGTTTGTACGTCTGCGCTGTTAGTAACAATTATCAAAATTTAGTACGTTTTCAAAAATATTTTTGAAAGAAAAAATTACATAGTATGAAAAACATGGCTGGTAAACATTACTTTTTCGATAGAAAACTCAGGATATAAAAAATATTGCGAAACATAACCTTAAAAAAATATTTAGTAGGTTGGTGCGTGGTGTACTCACCATTGGCCAAAAATGAGTTTTAAGCACTGGAGAAACATGCGAAAAGTGCCCGAAAACTAGTTTTCATACAATTACAGTGAATGCAAGTGGCAATCACACCAGTTAGATATGGTCCAACGACCTACTCCATTATTTTTTTTATCTAATTATAACATTCTCATGCATAATATTTACTTCCACATCCAGTGGAAATATAGTAACGACAAAAAATTTTTTTAAAATTTTTATTGTTCAAATAGATTTAGAATGTCACGAAACGTCGAGATTTTAAGTTTGAGCGAAAAAAAAATTTCTGTCTGTCGGTCTGTCTGTAATTTTTTTGTGCGCACGTTTACTCTGGAACCGTTTGAGATATTGACTTGAAATTTGGTACACACATGTACTTTACTGATATCTAGAACTAGATTATATTTTCATCTTTTTCCGTCGAAGGGTTGGGGGGTAAATTGGGGTAAATTTGAGGAAAATAGGTAAATTAAGCAGGTAAGAGTCCATAAAATTGGTATTTAGTATATACAAGAGAAGCTGAGGTCTCCAAAAAAAATTTGGCATTAGCCACCCCCATTTCCACCCCCACCCCAATATTAAAGGGGATGAAAAAAAATTGTGATTTAGGGTGTGTACAAGAACCAGAAACCTCAAAATGTTTTTTTTACTTCATCCACCGCCACTACCACCCCCTATCACCACCCCCACCCTGCTACCGATGTGGGGTATCGTTTTATGGGTTTTTGGGGTAGAGGATTTCAAATATTATATTATTAAAGTTCCATAAACAATTATTTCCACATACAAAATTTTTTCGTTGTGAGTGACTTAGATAAAAAATCTGGATGTGGAAGTAGTGATTCCTTGGGCAACGGTTTAATGTTAAGCGACCTGACCCGACCCACAAAAAATATAAACAATAGATAAGCAATCATATAAATACTGCATGATTCCTTATCCAAGTCAGTTCTAAAACTTACTCCGTTGAGTTAAGTCAGGTTAGCTAAGAATAGTTGTGAACAAGTTTGTGAATAAAAATCAATAAGTCAAAACTTCGTTTTTGATTGTTAAGCATCCCTTAACTCACCGAACCAAATATGTAAAAGTTTCAGGGTGCCAAAATACATCATGGCGGTCAGATTGATTTTTGTGTATCTGCCAGAGGTTTTTAAACAATTTTAATGAACATTATAAGTTATTTAAATGCTTGTTTGATGAAGGCTATAATAATTCTCAATGTATGAGAACGTGGTGTATGATTACAATCTCTACATGTTTACGGAACGCCACCCATATTTTTTTTAAAACACAATTACGAGGGAATTATTGGAACAATTTTTGTTCCATTCATTAGTTGCATGATGGCGAACTCCAAAATAGTTTTTTCGAAGAGCAGGGTACAATAGCTCGTACTGCACATGCGGAAAAGAGCTATTAGCAGAAACATGTTAATATATGTTAAAATTCTGCGACACCATCAGATGTCTGTTTGGCTTTACTTCAAAAACTTAATTTTCAAAAGTACCGTTGATAACTACAAAACGATCCGGTAGAGGATACTTGACAAATATATTAAACCTGAACAACTCAGCAATAATTTAAAAAAAAAGCCAGAACATCCATTGAAGGAGATGATTATTTGTATGTTTTTCGTAAATAAATTCTTCGTAAATCTTTTCTTATTAAATTTTTTTTATTAACCTTAATAAAAGAAAGATTGCAAAACTTGAACCAAACTACGTTAAAAACTGATCCAAACAAAAGAAAAGTGTTAAACAAGTCGTCTGCTTTATAGACTTGGTCTTCCGAGGGTAGGCAGACGCTTTCTTTAAACCATCTGCCTTGAATACTTGTCCCATGATCCGAAAATATTCTGCTAATTCTCTTCAAACCCCTCAAATCGGGTTTGAAGAGAAGGCCCCGAACCCTTTTGTGGCGTGGCTAAGCCATGCAAACGAGCATCCATTAATAAATGGGTACAGGACAAATCTCTAGAATGGTGGAGGAGTTTCCCGCGACAGAGACAGGCCAAAGAGTTCATTAAAGAAATTCACGGAAGATCTACTAGGCCAAAGTAGAAAGGCCATTAGGATAATAGTGGGTCTTCTAACTGGACATTGTAGGCTCAATAGGCATATGAGTCTAATGGGCCTGGCAGATGATGCAACATGTAGATTCTGTCAAGAGGAAGAGGAAACCTCAATACATGTGCTGTGCCATTGTGAAGGCCTAGCCAGACTGAGATTCCAAATACTTGGTGAGGAAAAACCAAGAGCGGATAGCTATACTAAGGAGCCCCAATCAAGGCTATGGAGTCTGGTACAAAAGACAAAGCTGGATGAGGAACTCTAAATGAATTAGATTAGGAGCGCCACAATAGATCCAAAGGATCGCGGTGGCCAAGGCTAAGCGGCCAGCTCCTCCCTTCAATCTAATCTAATCTAATCTCTGCATAGGAGCAACGGGGACGAAGATATTTGTAAAATCTGCAGCACTGCACAAATTTTCACCATTCTGGCGGCTGTAAATCAATAGAAAAAATATTTTAAATAAAAGAATCATCAGAAGTTCCTTGCCATCAGAAACGGCTGACTGTCCCAGAGTTACATTTTCAAAGATACATATTATTCATGTAAATAGGCCCAAGGTGTTATGATAAATAAATAATAAAGGATACTCCACCATAATGCATTATGGAATTATTAATGGGGCATATTATATCATTCGTATTATCCTGTTCGTGTACACCTACGATATTACATCCCTTAGGATGTTTCAAGCAAGGGTTCGGACTTAAATATACATTATGTAGGGTAGGAATATAATACATACATCAGTGAAACCGGGACAAAATATGTTCCATCCTTGTAAAAGTTCTTATTCACAACGCGTCTTAGAATAATTATGGTAGTCATCGTGACATAGTGACAAATACGCAATTTCATCCACATCCACTTAGTGGACTGAAGTATAGTAATCCTACAAAAAATTTAAATCGATTTAAATCAAATACGTTTAGAATAAAACTTCGAGATTTTAAGTTTAAGCAAAAAAAATTTCTGTCTATCCGTCGGTCTCTCTGTAACTTTTTTTTGTGCGCACGATTACTCTGGAACGGTTTATGATATTGACTTGAAATATACCTATGTATTATATCATATTTTGATCTAATTCCGTTGAAGGGTAGGGGGTAACTGGGGGGATATTGGAGGTAAGTAGGTGGTAATGCAAGCAAGAAAGAGTCCATAAAATTGGGATTTAGTATATGTACGAGAAGCCAAGGGCTCAAATTTTTTTTGGCATCAGCCACCCCCTCTATCACTCAAATTATCACCCCCACACCATTATTAAAGGGAGTGAAAAATAAAATTCAGATTTAGTGTGTATACAAGAATCATAGGCCTCACTTCCATTACCGTGTGGTATATCGTTACCATATAACGATAGACAAATTCAAATATTATACTATTAAAGTGTTATGAACAGTTATTTTCTCATAGCGGAGTGAAAATACAATTTTTTGTTGTAAGAGACTTAAATGGGAAATCTGGATATGGAAATACTGATTCCTTTATTAAGATGTGTACCAAATTCGTCAATCGAACGTATTACACCTATATTCTAATCAATAAATGCTTGTAATTGTCACAATTACGAGTAAAGGTTGCAGTCGGGCGTGACCGATTGCAAATAACCATTTGATCAACATTTTGCTCTAACACACAAATCACTTTTACGTCGTGTCATGCTAGTGAGATGAAGGTACTCAATCAATATCGTTTTTATTTTTCAAACAGGTATTCGGCAACGTCCGACTGGTGTTATTAAAAATACTTCAATAACATTTCAAAGTAAAATTGATATACTTCTTTTTAATCTATGTAAAGTTATTTCGACCTGAGAAACCACTGTGTATTGTACATCAGTGTATTTTTGAATGCTTAATTAAAAACCTTAGCAACATTTTGCTCTAAAACTATAATATAATAGTTTATAATATTGATAGAATCACTTTTAATGGTTTTAATATATGAAACAACACCATTTTCTCACCACAGCGACCACCCAGTAATATCCACTGCGTACGGGGTTCAATCCCCAGCTCCGACACTAGTAATGTCGGTGGGTAATGGAAGTATGACTGAATTTTTCCAAAAATGTTACCTCCTTCCGGGCAGTCACAACTTTGGATTTGGTGGTTCTCATATGTTAGAGTGTTATGTGTAAATTTATATGTCACCAACCCATGATTGATGTTGGTTTATTGGCAATAAGTTCTATATTTTCTTACTTTTTTATTGGGTATTTTGCCACTTCTGGAAAAACATTAAAACATTTTAATGAGAAACTCCTAAAAAAAATCGATTTCTGTTATAAAAACAATCATCTTTAAACAAATACAATTATGTTTTAAAATAAGGCCTATTAAATTATGTTTCAAACGGGACAGAGTTACAATTATTTTTAACGAAAATAACATGTGACACGTGATTAATCTTTTTAATATCTACAAAAAAGGTTTTATAAATTTTGTTACAATTTCGATTATCACAAAAACGTCATTTTTCCAAAAACTGGACATAACGCAGCCAATTTTGGTCGCAAAAGGGCAGATAAGAACTATATTACAATGAATTGAATAAGCTTTAAACTTTGTATTTAATCATTTTTTTAGGACTTTTAATTTTCGAGTAAATCGTAAAGAACACGCGTGAAAATTAAATTGTTGTAAGAAAATTAAAAGTAGTTTAAAAAAATTATCTCGGCAAATTGGATGAAGTTGGACTTAAGTGGAAGATGATTTCATTTCATTTTTAAGTCTTTTCTAAGATAATATTTTTCTGTAGATTTTTGTACAAACTGGTTAGTGGTTATCAAAGCTAAAAGAAGAACTTGATACAATTACTCAGGTAGTAGACCCCAATAGCAAAATTACTATTTTCTGAAAACAATAATTGCAACAGATCTATGCAAGTAGTAATATGTATTAATATACGTATTACAGAGATTTCTATTAAAGCCTTGAAAAAAGAAACAGATTGCGTTTTCGAAACGCCAGCGAAATATTTAATTATTTTTATTTATAACGTAGCCAAAAAAACACTGTGTATGCTTAACTACTGTTCTTTTTACATAAAAGTCACAGGCGTGTAAGTTATGTTTAGTAAAATAATGTGTAATTCCATTAATTCAAAGATTGCTTAGATAATTTTTTACTAAATGTATGAACCAATCAAAATATTGCATTTCATGTCATGTGTCAAAATTCATCCAATTAGTAAAAGATTACAGCGATAACACCACTACATGTGGTGTTATCAGGCAAGGCACACATGATATGTTCAAATGTCAGATTAAAATTCAACAAATGTCAAATTGAAAATCAATTTATAAAAATGTTTGGTAAACGATTCAATAAATCAAATTGTATTAGAAAATGCACCCAAAACACCATTAAATGTAAAAAGGATACATGGAAAATGTTTTTAGAAGTTTGTTCGATCAGAAAATACGAATTGAATGGAGAGTAAAAAATTATCTTACCGAATACACCTCGAGCATTGATAAATACTCAAAATTTTGTCGTAGAGAATGCTTCAAGCGTGTTGCTTAAAGGTAATATTTCCAAGCAACACGCTTTCAGCAGTCTCTATGACAAAATTATCTCGGTATTATCAATGCTCCAGGTGTATTCTAGGTGATAATACCACATGTATTATTGAAGAAGTTCCAAAAAGAAAACAACAAAATTTAAAATGTAAACACAATTATATTACAATAAATCTTCTATACTCCTTTTAAATTCATACAAGTAATTCAATTTGATCGATGATATTTTCTATAAAATAATATCTCATGAGTGAGTAGAATATAAAATGTTCCCTGTGTATTATGCTTTTAATCTGTTTCCTCGCAAGAATAATGATGCCTCGTTTTTTGGCATTATTTTTCTTTATTATCTGTACCTTTTCCAGTTCGGTGTACGGTGGCCAAAACAAATTTAATAATTTTTAAACAGCAATTCGCTTTAAATGATTAATGATATTTGATTATTAAATTGTACTCAAAATATCTCCCCTTAATGAATAAAAATGATTAATGTTTGTTTTTGTTTTCCATTTAGACTTTAAATTGAACAAAAACCAAATGAAATCAGGCTTTACAGAAAGTAAATTATAATATATACTATTTATTAACTTCAAATTTTTAAAAGTGGCATATGTGTACGAGAAAACCGCTGCCCAAGTAATCGCTATTTCCAGATCCAGATTTTCTATCTAATTCTCTCACAACAAAAAAAATTTGTATGTGAAAATAATTATTCATATAATATTTGGAATCGCCTGCCCCAAAAACCCACAAAACGATATGCCACATCGGTAGTGGGGGTGAAGGTGGTAGAAGAGGGTGGCTAAAGTAAAAAAAATTTAAGGCCTTTGGTTCTTGTACACACACCCAAATCACAAAATCACAATTCCATTTTTTTTCACCTCCTTTAATATTGGGGTGGGGGTGGTAATGAGGGTGCTTAACATAAAAAAATTAGCTTCTCTTATACAGTGTGTCCCACTTCGTACTAAGCCACCCCTATAACTTGGCTATTTGTATTTGGATTTGTATATATTTTTTATAGCACATAATACCTATAATGAACTACCTTTGGAAGGTAGAACTGTTACTGAATCTCTATTTCAAAGCCAACTGGGATGTTTTTAAAATGGGAATTTTGCAAAAGTAACATTAGAGATTGAGATAGAGGAAAAATGTATTTGGAAAAGTCGTTCAGAAAAATTAAGTAAGTTCAAATATGAATTTTCATTTAAAAATATTGATTTTTTTTTTTTTTAAATATAAGTCAGAAAAATTCGAGGTTTGGGTTAGTTTAATTTAGAGCATCCAGATTGCTATGAATAAGATCAAAATATAATCTAGTTCTAGATCTCGTTAAACTACATATGTGAACCAGATTTCAATATTTCTAAATAAAAGTAGTTTAATATAGTTACGAGTATAATTATTCAATAATTTTTGTAAGAAAATAATTCGTATTTTATCGTAATTTTTACCGCATGATACCACTTGATACACATGAAATTTTTTTTTAAAGTCGAATTAGGTAGATTTATCCACAAATTGGATTTCTGACATCCTGTACATATACATGTAAACTTACTCCATGGCAATTACATTCTTAAAAAAAGCAAAACTTTTTATGAAGAATAATTTTTTTGCGTAAAATGAAAAATAAAAATCATCCACATCATCTTCAAGTGTAGTAACACAAAAAAAAAATTGAAAATTTTTATTGTTCATATATGCTTAGAATGTCATGAAACGTCGAGATTTTAAATTTGAGCAAAAAAAAATGTCTGTCTGTGGGTCGATCTGGAGAACCGTAAACATTCTTGGGTTGGTCTGTTTGCAACTTTTTTTGTGCGCACGATTACTGTGGAACCGTTTAAGATATTGACTTGAAATTTGGTACACGTATGTATCTTAATGAGATCTGGAACTAGATTATATTTTGATCTTCTTCCGTTGAAGGGCTGAGGGGTAAATTGGGGTAAATAAGTAAATCAAGCAAGTAAGTGTCCATAAAATTGGTGTTTAGTACATATAAGAGAAATTAAGGTCTCAATTTCATTAGCCACCCCCATTAGCACACCCTCCCCATTATTAAAAGGGGCGAAAAAAATAAAATTGTAATTTAGTGTGTGTACAAGGACCAACAAAGGCCTCAACATTATTTTTATTTCACTACCACCCCCCTGCGTCCTTAAATTTTGTTTCTTTCCATTATATTATTATAGTTCCATAAACAATTATTTCCACATACAAAATTTTTTTCGTTGTGGGAGACTTACGAGAGAAGTTGGAAGCAGTGATTCCTTAGGCAGCGGTTTTTTCATTAAGAAATATTAAAAGAATAAAATATCAGCCCACTGGGAATTAAAATCACATAGTGACCGGACTAATGGAAGGGCTCAATAGAACACGAAGCTAGTTCCGCTTTCTGTTACTCTTATTATTTATAGTTTAATTTATCCAAATAATAACACGTGGACACGTGTATACTATTTATGTAAGGATTCTTGTTGAATAAAGAACTAGGTTAATGTTATTAAGTTTTTATGGGCTTTCTTCGACTATAACACAACATTCGCTTAAATCCGAAGTTAAATTATAATTTACCGTATTAAAAATATAAGTGGAAAGGATATCATCCCTTTACTACTTATATTGTTAATTCCTCATTACAAATACATTACCTGACAAAGCCATAATATTAATAAAAATCAATCCATTGTCGAATTATTACTTTCCTCACATTACTGGGTAATAATAACACGAGAGAGGGGGATCGGTGAATAATTTCCAGCTACGGCTGAGAAAGCGTGTCGCTTTAGTTATCCTTACATTCGAATGCATTCGTAGGATTTATGCAATCTTGATTCATCTTGTATAAACATAAACTGTAATACTTGATACTTAATTATTTCTCAGCAAAAAATTATTTATTAATGCAAAAAAATTATAGACTATCATTAGATTTCTATGTTTAAATCCTGAACAGTAGTTACTACTTGCTACTTGCCAATAAATAATTTATTCGCATATCCGGGCAACTCTACTGTCTCATATCGCCTACATAATTTGGCAGCGCTCGGAACACAACTTCCCACTAGGTTTAATTTGAAATTTATGTCCTTTCGGTGAAACACCCCGAGAATTATATCAGTTCAGCTCTGAAGTTCGATACCAGCGTTTGTGGGTTAAATGGTAGCATAGGCTTTTCGAGTATACTCTGAATTATATATAGGTACAAATCGAAGCCAACTGAATTTATATGAAGGTTTTTAGGAGAGATGATCGATACAGTTTCATTTTAGTAAAACGAAAGTTGTAAGCACATTCATTCATTACAAAAATGATTTTGTTATTATATATCCATTATGAGAAAAAATGTTTAAAATAAACAAATGTATTTTTCCATTTCCTGAGATGTAATTGATGATGTAAAATTTCGCAATTGCGAATATAATTTTACTTGAAATTTATGTTATTAAAATAGAAAAATTGGTTATAGGGAGCTAATCACGTAATCTAATATTAGTTTATAGTAATGGTAATAATGTGACAAAAGTGATCCAAATCTAGAACTAGGAGGTTTAATGATTTTTTTCTAGTTTCCAGACATGCATAACAGTAAAAAATCAAAAATATAGTTATAGATTAGTGAAAAAATGAAAAATACTGGGTTTTCCTCAAAAAGATCGTATACGACCTTCAAATGTAGATTTTTAATTTCAATAGTAATATACATTTCCACCCCCCCCCCTCCCCCCTCTTTCCAACGACAAAGAAACTTGAAATATATAAAATTGTTTTATACGTTTTTTGGTAATAGAAGATATAATGGAATCACCTCAGGCATTTTTCGGTTGCACGTGCACTTCGTATTATATAATAATTTAAAAGTAAAAACATGTTTTCTTTCTTTAGTTTTCAATAGCCTAGTACCATTTTATAAAGTTGTCTCTAAAAGCCTATCAATTTTTGAAATTGTCGAATTACGTTCATGGTACCGCCCACCTTAATGGTTTTCATTTTCCATCCCCATATTGCTGGATCAGGAGTATTCATATCAAGGCGCCTCCAATAGATGTATTTCAATTGTATTCATAAAATATAGTATTTCGCAAATTCTTCTCTGGGAAGTAAACATGCAATAACGAATTCCTGTTCTTGGTAGAAACTTTCTTAATGTAAGGTCATATTGTAGCATATTCAAAGTTTAAGACTTAAGCCTTGGGCAGATAAAACAGTTTATACCCGCAATTGATAAATTCTTCGGCATTTGCACTTGCTGATCCAAACAAAGTAACCGAATTTCAAAAGATACCGGAATATCCCAGTGCGTAAATGTAGCAGATTTACTTTTTTCAAACAAAATACAACCGGTATCACTCCCAGTTACAGCATGGGCAAAAGGTATATGTACAATGTCCCAATTTTGTTCGCCTATTCGATTCTTGCATGACTTTATATCGCTGACTTTGTCACTATGTTCAGCAGATCTCATGGGATAGTAATTTACATTACTAAATGCGAAAGTTTACTTTTAGGTGTGAGGTGATTTTCGAATGGTCGAGGCAAAGCCGAGACCTTTCAAAAAACACCGAACACCTAAAAGGGCTTTCGCTTCGTGTAATGTATTATATTTTTTCTACTACCGAAAGATATAGTTTAGAAGGCTGTCTGTGAAAATTGTTTCCATGCCAACGAAACATTACTATTTGTCATCGAGGTTTATGTTAAACATTTTAATTTCTGGTGGTTTCAAACTAAAATAAATAAATATGTTTGGTGGCGATGAAAATGGGATACAAGAAGCAGCTAATATTGCTTGTGCCTCGCTTTACCCCAAGAAATCCAAAGCAAGGTATATGCAAACTTATGAAGCGTTAAACTTTGTTTTTTTTTTATTTTTCTGTCCTAGCCACGAAAGTTCTACTTTCGTAGCTAGCAACGTCTTAGCAACCAGGTAACTGGAACGTTTACTTTCGTTATCGCGCGTGTTGCTAGGGTTGCAAAGGTCATTTATATAGACGGTATTAGAAAAATATGTTTTCTAAGATTGGAAATACTAAAACATCTGTTTGATCTGCAATTTCTATGAGGCACTGGCTATCTTCCAGGTTTAAAGCTATTTTCACAGTCAAAATATCTGTGTCGTTTGTAGCATCAATTGCATTATGACTTTTCCTCTCAAAGTATTTGCTGAGTAGATCTACAAAACATTATTTGTTATGGTTATTAAACAGAAACTTTTCTTTTCTGATAAGGACAGGTGAATTTTCTACAAAAATTAGCATCACGATTTTATTAAGTCTAATTGTAGAAGGGGGCATGCAGACATGCTAAGTATAACTCTTAAGATAAAGCCTCCTAAAAGATGCACAATGAAACAAGTGCATTTTATACCACACGGTAGCATGTTAGGTGAATTTAAAAAAAAGCAAGTGCCCAATGGCTGAAATGTTGGGTGTAGCCGTAGGCTAGGCAGAAAAATTTTGGTGCATTCGAAATTGACTGCCTTTCATACGATTCAAAATCAGTCTTGAGTTAAAGTTTGTGATATAATAGATTCACGGAACTTAGTAATAGAAATGCAGAGTGTAGCATTCGCTTGGTTAATCACGTAATTATTTTTGCAAAATAATGGATTTTTCACGCAAATCGGTGCTATTTATTAAATAAGGTTCAATAAATATGTATATTAAGGTAGCAGCAATTTTGGTTCATTTGCAACTTCACACGAGAGGGTTAAATTTGGCGTAAAATTGCTAATTTTGACAAAAGTGACCTAAGTAAATTAAGTATTTTAGGTAGGGTTATTGATAAAGTTACATTCAAATGAAAAAAAATATATTTAAGACTACTTCGAGACATCCCAGCATGAGATATTAACTCCACCCACCACCGCCACTGATAACGCAGCCTAACAAAAAGTAAATTGTACCAGAAACCAGACCATCATACCTCCACGTGTTTTGGCGCACTGAATCCGAATCTGAGGTCCAAATTAACTTCTATCGTGTCATTTTTTGTATCGTGCAAATCATGTGTTTTTTCGCATTTTATCTAGAGTTTACTGCAATATCGAAAGGTTAAAGCTTTTGCAGTTACTAAAAATAACTTTTAAGCTGAATTTAGGTTTTCTAAGAGCGATATAGGCATAATTAATTGAAAAGAAAAACTACTGTTTATAGGCTGTCAACCTCACAATGTACAAATATCCTGGCTTTTTTATAGAAGATATAGAAAATTTTGAAAAACAGGATGGTTAAGAGCACAACGGTATTTTTAAAATATTTTGAAATATACATGATCCATTTAACCGCGACCGAAAGCAAGATCCAATTCAAAACATACGATCTTAAAAATTTCTTCTGTACTGCTTAGATTTATTGTTTGATTATAATATAAGGGAAAGCATATAATATGTTAGATGTAAATTTAATGAATGAATCTTGTAAGTCACTTTTTACCTGCCTGAACATAACATTACCTTCCTTGTATATATTAAAAACACTATTATTTGCACACAAAAATAATTCAGCATACACCTTCAGCAATTCAGATACGCATCAAAACAGTAACTTAATAATATTACCACGTCATAGAACTTCTCTATATGAAAAACATTGTTATTACAAAGGAGCCGCCCTAATCGTTTTTCTTACGGAGTGCAATCAAACTATATTAATTCTTGCGGCTCCACGTTTCCGCGACGTATATAGTGTTTTGATTAATATTATGATTGTCAAATGAATTATGAACGTAATACTTTAAGCCCCTGACATGTAAATACAAACATTGAATAAAGCGCTTTAATGGTTTAATGGTATGACTCAGAACCCAAAGGTCTCAGGTTCGAAACCCACGTAAGTTTTGGATGCAGTTCATTTTTTTCAGAAACCCACGTTGATTTTGCATGTAATTTTTTTTACTTGATCTTAATGAGTGTTTCACCATCGTATGATAAAATTAAGAATGTCTAAAACTAACATTTACAAAAATCTACGAAGAGTATCCTATAGAATGTGTAACAGTTATATAAAAAGTCCAGTAAATCGGCGAAGAGTATAATGATTCCTCTAGTTATTATTTTAAATAAGCAGATCATTTTTTAATGATACTTTAACTTTTAATAACTCAGAGGGTAGATCCCACTACCCTCATGTCTTTTGGGACGCTGAAACCGAATATGGCAATAAAAAAAGATTTAAATTATCCAATTTTCCCCTAGGACCCCCTTACAACCCTCCTGGGGAATTGAAATTACACCTGTTTTAATAATTTGAAAAGTAGGTTTTTTGGTACGCTGAAACCGAATATGACGATAAAAACTGATTTGAACCACCTCGTCATCCCCTAGCACCTCCTAAAAGCTCCAGGAGGGGATGAAATTCCACTTGCTCCAAACATTTAAAAAGTATGCTTATTTTTAGGTTTTTAGGTGCGCGAAAACCGAATATGACGATAAAAAATGTAAGGGGATGCTAGGAGGTGACTGGGTGGTTAAAATCATTTGATATCGTCATATTCGGTTCCACCGCACCAAAATTCTTGAGAAAATACATACATTTTCAATTTTCGCAAGAACTGAAATTTTGACTCCCCTGAGGGGTTGTAAGGGAGTGCTAGGGGGTGATTGGGCGGTTCAAATCAGTTTTTATCGTCATATTCGGTTTTAGCGCACCAAAAAACCTGCTTTTCAAATTTTTAGAACAAGTGTAATTTTAATTCCCCAGGAGGGTTGCAAGGAGGGGGGGGGGGGGGGGGGGTCAGGGAAAAATTGGATAATTAAAACCTTTTTTTATTGTCATCATATTCGGTTTCAGCGTCCCAAAATTCGTGGGGGTAGGGGAGTCTACCCTCTGGGTTTCGAGTTTTTTTATTTTGTGTGCCTGTGTAATCATCGCAGAAAAAAAAATTGTACAGAAATCCGGTTCATAACACGTCGAACTCTAATTAAAAAAGTCTGTGTATATTTACGTGTGCAGGCAGCTTTCTGCAGACATGACAATTTTTGCAAACTATGTATAATTATGAGTTTAGATTAAGCATGCAGGAACTGTTCTCATTATTAATTCATTTCATTCGTCTAGTTAAAAAAAACCTAAATAATGAATAAATGATTTCACATTAAATAAAAACAAAGGACATCAATTTCCCGTAACAAAATGTGAAACGTTCCAAATTAATAGTTCAACGTACAGATGTACTTATAAAGTTTTAAACATATAATTTAAAGTTGAATTACCTTAGCGCCTAAAAATAACATTTCGCAAAATAAATACAATTTAGGGAATGGCACTCACAATTAAAACTGCTATTATCTTAGTTAAACTAACAATAACAAATTACTTAATTTCTCTTACAAACATACACGTCTTCCATTCACTTATTACAAATATGTTCATTGCCTAGTTTATATAATGCACAATATTTACAGAAATATTATTATTTTATGAATTAACGTTACACTATTTTCAATGTTAACGTAAAACTAAAAACTCAAAAAATAAGTATCAAAAAAAAACATACCTAAGAGAGTCTAAAAATTATGGAATTTCGCCATTGTTTTCTAAACTAAAGCCTCTCAAATTGCTCTGAACTATCATTTGAAGCTGTCTTAGATGATTGCGTCAAATTTTGAAGGACTAGTTCGGTACTTTTTTTATTCAGCTATAGAGTTTGTAGATGAAAATACAAATGTTGGTAATGTTATGTAGTCCAGTAAACACATCGTCGTATGGGATGTTGGGAAATAACTCAGGACTAGATTTTTTTGCTTAGACCCTTTAACTATCTAAAAAGGATCCTGAGTTTGTGAATTATAATGCGGTAAGGACCCAGAATTTTTTTTTTTTTTGGTAAGCATGCAAAAATCACAAAATCGTGAATTGTTCGATTCCACTGCGTATTACGTTAAGAAAGGCGAGAAGATAAAAGTATCTGACAAATTATGCTTTCAATAAAAAATAACATTCTAGTCCCTTTAAAAATTACAATATTTTGCCATCTTTTTAAAATCTGATTTACCCGAGTACGGTAGGCATTAGTGCCTCTCCCAGAAAAGTCGCCGATGGTCCAGCTATGTCTAACGAGATCTGAAATAGCTTATATTTTGATCTCACTCCGTTGAAGGGAGGTGGCTAATGCGCTTAAATAAAAAAAGCAAGGAAGTCCATAAAATTGGAATTTAGTGTACGTACAAGAAGTCAAGGCCTCAAAAATTTTTTGGCATCAGTCACCCCCACTATCACCCCCAACCATTAAAGGGAGTAAAGAAAATAGCATTGCGATCTAGCTGGTGTACAAGAACCAAAGGCCTTGAAAACTTTGCTGGCATCAGCCACTCCCACCGCACCCCATATATTAAAAGAGGTAAAAAAAAAAATTAAATTGTGATTTAGTGTGTGTACAAGAACCCAAGGCCTCAAAAATTTTGTTTACATCAACCACTTCCACTAAGACCATTTAAATGGAGAGGGACTGGTAGTGGGGGACTTGGATAGGAAATAAGAATGTGAAGTAGTAGTTTCTTAGGCAGCGGTTTTTGTATTATGCTCCGCTGACCGAGCTCCCTTTTGTTGACGGGTCTCGCACCATTATTTCGACTCCTCCTGAAGATTATTTTCAGTCTAGATAAGTCTAGACCCGGTTTGATGGTTTCTGGGAAGTTGAGAATATCATACCATAGTGGGGGTGACTGATTATCAGTTTACGCTAGTACGATCGGGGCCCCCAACCTTTATGTGTCTTTGTTTCCTATATTGTGTTTTGTATCACTTCATCTAAGATCGGGTGAAATGGTCGTGGGAATAGAGGGCACCCTTGCTTGACCCCTATATTGTTCTGTTTGTCGGAACCGTTGAATTGCAGTGCTTTCGTGAAGGCAGGCTCTTGTTATCCTGTTCATTAGGTATATAAAGTAGTATGGTACACTTTGTTACTTGGAATGTTGACTAGTTATCATCTCGCGACTTGCGGTCCGTTTCTTTTATTTGGTCTGCTCATTATTTTGTTACGTTCCCTCCTTTCTCTATATTTCAGTGGTCTAATGTTGCAGTGATATGTATTTTCACGTGTGTATATTGTAGTTTCTTTCGAAAGTTTGGTTAGTTGTTCTATAGGTATAGGTATATTCTCTAGTGATTTTTCTTGATTTTCTCGTCGTGGCTTCTCACTTTCTCATCATCTTTTTTCTTTCAATCATCTTAATTTTTTAGTTCTTTTAATTGTTGTTTTTCTACGGTCTACATCTTTTTAGCTATTAGTCGTTTTCTTTCTTGTTGAACTTATATAGATGATTTTTCTCTTAAAATTGCCGCAATTTTTATTACAAGCTTTTGTTTAATTTGCTTTGTATGTTAGTTAGTATCTTTAGGAAGAGGTCACTTTCAGGTGACAATATAATAATATGGTACCAAAAAGTGTGTTTTTTAGTTTTAACAATGTAATAATAATAATAATAACTTAAAATTTAAAAATAGAATTAAATGTAAAAAACCTCTTTGAAAACAAGATTTTATTATTGTTTAGGTGTACTAAAACGAAAAAAAAATAAGTTACGTTGAATTAATTGTATTAAAAGCTTGTCGCGCGAAGAGAAAAAAAACACTTAGGTACTTACAATCTCTGTCAAACAAAATTAATGCCTGTATGAACTTCTCGCGCGCGAATTATGTATCGACCCCCCATTTAAATTATAAGGGGACGACTATGTTTCCCAGCATCAGCAGTTGTAACCTGATACTTAGAAGATAAGGCGCTGTGCCTTCTTTCCTATTTTGCATTATTTTAGATTCAGTCTGTAACTAGCTTTCTTAGATTAAATACATACATTGTACTTAAAACATTTTTATAAAAAATAAATTTTTGAATTTAATAATTTTTTAAAAAGAGACTTTTGGGTGTCGAAATCGTTAGTGGCGCAGTCGGTCTAAGGATTATCGAAATTATCGTGTATCGAACAGATAATTTTCGTTTCAACGATTAATCGATTATCGGACAAAAAAAGTGAAAAATTCGCGAAAGTGCCTAAAACAGAGTGGCTCCTCGAACATTAGAAAACCCAGTTTATCGCAAACCTGTGCAAGACTCTTTCAACAATAATTCACGAGAATTGGAACTACATCGTCCCATTCTGCAAGGAACTCGTAATTTGGAGAAGACAAAATCGCTCATCCATTTGAGGGCTCCTTATAGTTAGTGAAAAACGATGCTCAAAGTCACAATAATATTAATGTAAGTACAGTTTGATGTCACTCGAAAAACTTTTTGAAAACTTAAGCTTATCACCTTTAACTGACTCAGACGTAGAAGATAACAATTCTCTTTTGCCTTCTAGTTCCTCACATAAACCAGAAAATAACATTCAATATTCTAGTGAAATAAGTAATTTAGAAGTTAATTTAACCTTAAATAATACGAAAATGACTCAGTTCAAACCAGAGTATTTAAAATGCGTTCCGCAATTTGACGGAAATCCGAACGAATTAAATAGATATTTAAGTATTTGTGATAGCATTATATCAGAATTTTACGACACAGCTCACCCTGATAGTTTTCATAACGTGTTTTTATTAAACTCGCTAATAGGCAAATTAACAGATAACGCTAAATTAATATATATATATATATACAGAGTGTTACTACTTGGCAAGAACTAAAAGACACTTTATATAGAAACTTTGCAGATCAACGCGACGAAGCTTGTCTAAATAGAGATTTAGTTTTGCTAAAACAGCTTCCAAGCGAAAAACTGCAACAATTTTACGACCGTTGCTTACAATTATTAAATTTAATATGTTCATATGTAGACATTCATGAAAAAGAAGCAGAAGCCAAAGTATTAAAACGAGCTCTCTATAACAATCTTACTCTAAAAACATTCTTGTCAGGGCTAAAAGAACCTCTAGGCACAACTATTCGTTGCATGCGCCCCAAAGACATGAAAGAGGCGATGCAATTTATTACTCAAGAAGATAATACGCACTATTATCAAAATTTGACTAACAAAAATTTCGTACAACAGGCTCCTGTACAACCAAGACCAATATTCCCAACCATTCATCAACAAAATTCAATGCATAACTTTAATAGACCAGTAAATAATTTCAGCAGACCAATGAACCACTTCCCCAGAAACCCTTTCAATGGCCAAATGCCCTCATTCAACTATCAAACTCAGAGTAATCAATTTCGTCAACAAAATAGTTTCCCATCTCAACCGATTCAATTTCACCCTAGAGTGAACAATCCACAGCAGAGATTTTTCACAAATTCGCAAATATTCAGGAACCAAAACCAAAACGTTTTCAGGCCAAATCCATACAAAAATCTGCCTAACCCCACTCCTATGAGTATATCAACGAGGCAAACTTCGAATAATTTCCGACCTCAACCGGGACCATCGACCTCAAATCAATATCGGCCCCCTCAAAGAAATTTCGCTTCCCATGAACTTCATAACACTGAAGTAAACGAAATTGAACCAACCTCTAGCGGTGTTTACGAGTATGACAACCAAAACCTTCCTGAAACTTACGGAGACGTAAACGAGGCATATTACCAAGATAATATTAATTTTCAGCAAGATAATATAAATTTTCAGCAAGATAATATAAATTTTCAGCAAGATAATATAAATCTTCAGCAAGAAAATGTAAATTTTCAGCAAGACCCACCGGTCGACGATCAAACGTAAACCCTGAAATTATCTCAATCAATGCCACCAATTCTAATGAATTACCCTATATTATACTACCTGAACATAACCTAAAATTTTTAATCGACTCGGGTTCAACGAAATCATTTATCGACCCTAATCTTGCTCATAAATTATACCCTAACTGTATTCAAAATGATCCATTTATAGTCTCTACCGTTTTTCAAAAATCCGCTCACAAAGAAAGTGCATTAATACCATCTTCAAAACTATTTAATTTACCACAACCAACAAGTTTAAAATTCTTTTTATTTAGATTTCATAATAGTTTTCACGGATTAATCGGATTGGATAATTTAAAAATACTTCAGGCTAGCTTAAACTTCGACAAAGGATTATTGATAACGCCGTATACAAAAATTACCTTATCTTACTATAAAACAAAAAACGAATTAAATTTAATATCAATCGCACCTCGCAGCGAACAAGTAATAAAAATAAAAACGTCTCTAGAAAATGGAGAAATAATAATTCCTTATCAAAAAATTCACAATTGTGAGATACCAGAATGTTTAGCCACCGCCAACAATGGCGAAGCTATTACTACAATATTAAATAATACGGTCAATCCCATCACTCTAGACTTTTCCGAACCTATAGTAGTTGAGAGATTCGAAAAAAAATCAATTCATGAAATAAACTTAAACAATTTTGATGAAACACCAAAATCATACTTAAGCCTATCTAACATTCGTACCGACCATCTAAACCCGGAAGAAAAAAGTAAAATTGAAAATTTATGTAAAGAATATTCAGACATTTTCTATCAAGAAAACACTAAATTAACTTTTTCTAATCAAATTAAACATAAAATTAATACGACGGACGAAGTACCGATATATACGAAAACATATCGTTACCCGTTCATCCACAAAAAGGAAGTAGAAAACCAAATGAAAAAAATGTTAGATCAAAATATAATAAGGCCTAGCAATTCACCGTGGTCATCACCTATTTGGGTGGTGCCCAAAAAACCCGATGCTTCGGGAATACAGAAGTGGCGTGTAGTGGTGGACTACCGCAAACTGAATGAAAAGACGGTCGACGACAGATACCCACTTCCCAATATTACCGATTTATTGGACAAGTTAGGTAAATGTCAATACTTTACCACCTTGGATTTGGCTAGTGGTTTTCATCAGATAGAGATGGACGAAAGCGACATAGCCAAAACAGCTTTTAACACAGAAAACGGGCATTACGAGTATTTAAGAATGCCTTTTGGCCTAAAAAACGCGCCCGCGACGTTTCAGCGAATTATGGACAATATTCTTCGTGGTATACAAAACGAAAAATGCTTAGTTTACTTAGACGACATAATAATTTTTTCTACGTCACTTCAGGAACATATAGAAAGGTTAAGATCAGTTTTTGATAGACTTAGACAATCAAATTTCAAAATTCAGTTAGACAAGTCAGAATTTTTACGCAAGGAAGTGGCCTACCTAGGCCACATTGTTACACCGAACGGGGTTAAGCCAAACCCGGATAAAATAAAAGCTATAAAAAATTACCCAGTCCCTAAGACAACTAAACAAATTAAAGGCTTTTTGGGACTATTGGGTTATTATAGGAGATTTATAAATAATTTCGCCAAAATTACCAAACCGATGACGAAATGCTTAAAGAAAAATGCAAAAATCACCCACGACGAAGAATTCTTATCTTGTTTTGAAGTTTGTAAAAATTTGTTGATTAACGAGCCTATCCTACAATACCCCGATTTCACAAAACCATTCAATTTAACCACTGATGCAAGCAATGTGGCCGTTGGCGCCATTTTGTCCCAGGGCCAAATTGGGAAAGACTTACCCGTCGCGTACGCGTCTCGAACTTTGAATGATTCCGAACAAAATTATAGCGTGATAGAAAGGGAACTTTTGGCTATCGTTTGGGCTACTAAATACTTCCGGCCATACCTTTTTGGACGGAAATTTAACATAATAACTGACCATAAACCCCTACAGTGGCTATTCTCGTTAAAAGAGCCAAATTCTAAATTAATAAGATGGCGTTTCAAGTTGGAAGAATTCGACTACAATATCATATATAAAAAGGGTAAATTAAATACGAATGCAGACGAGTTATCCCGCATAGAATTACACGCGAAAGAGACGAGTGACATATTTGAATATATTGACAAGTTTAATGAGCAAATCGGCGCTAGCACTTCAGCTCAACCCTCGGAATCCCCAGAACCCGCGGAACCTCCAGATCCGGAAATCGACAATATTTCCACTCGGGTACTACCAGATGAACACAGATTAGAGACTGATAACCCCGAGGACGATAACGATAATGATAATATTACTGTACACACAAATGCCGAGCACCATCCCATAGCAGAAATTCCCATCGTGGAAACACCCGTTAATTACGGACAAAATCAAATAATTATTAAATCGGTTCTACATTCCCCTGCTAGACCAAAACTGACGATATTATTCAATAAAAAGCAACGCCTAGATTGTCAAATATCTCAAAATCAATTCGAGCAAGATATAATCAACTTTTTCAAAAACTATGTAGTGCCAAAAACACCTTATCATTTATATTTTGAAGACCCTGATATGTATGAACCATTTTGTGAAGTTATACGTAAGAACTTTAAATGGCCGTACCTAAAATTAAAAAATTGTAAACTAAAATTAATCGATGTCAGTAATAAGGACGATGTTCAGGAAATAATAAAAAATTATCACGAAAGCAAAAGCAACCATCGTGGTATAAATGAAACCGAGCAACAAATCAGGAAGCGATATTATTGGCCCGAAATGAAAAATTCAATTCAAACATATATAAACGACTGTGAAATTTGTCAACAAGGAAAATACGAAAGGCATCCCGTAAGAATGAAAATGAATATTACACCAACCCCGGTTCAACCTTTTGAAATTATTCATATAGACGCTTTTACCTTAGAACAAACCAAATTTTTGACTATCATAGATACATTTTCGAAATATGCACAGGCATACAAATTAATGTCACTATGTTCTACCGAAATCGTAAACAATTTAATAACATTTTTCTCTCATCATGGCGTTCCAAAACAAATTATCGTTGATAACGGCTCAGAATTTAAAAATTCAGTTATTATTTTGTGCAAGTTAAGAAAACTTGCACAAAATAAAATTGCATTTTTGTTCACCCAATCACCCTCAATCTAATGGTCCCATAGAGAGATTACACTCAACATTAATAGAGCATGTACGGTTACTAAATACTAGAGGATTTTTAAAAACTCCAGTACACATGAAAATGATTTATGCAATACTAGCGTATAACCACTCGATTCATTCGACAACAAAGTTAAAACCAATAGACATCATTAAAGGACACATAAATAATGAAAATCCATTCGATATGGACATTGAAAAGATACTCGTTAACGATTATATTAACGAACATAAAGAAAGGACTAAATTAATGTACTCAAAAATAAATGAAAACCTTATAGAAAATAAAGAAAAAACTATAGAGAAACTAAATCAAAATCGCGATGGTCCAAAATTATTTCAGTCTAAATCAACCACTTATATTAAAAAACATAAAAGGCAAAAGACCGCGAATAAATTTCATAAACCAACGGTAATAAAAACGGTAGACAAAAATTCAAAAACCGTATCGACCGAAAACAAAATCCACATGGATAACTTAAAAAGACCACTAAAGAAAACTTACGATTTTAAATAACTAAACTGTTATATTTCAGATTTCCCCTTGTACTCGGATTACAAGAGAGAATAACAATCAAAAGCTTAGAAAACAACCCCGGATTAATACCACTTAAACTAGGACTGGCAAAGGTACAAGAATATAGTCACACCTTGATCCATTACTATGATTTAAACCCAATTATCACCGAAATTAATAAGCTACATGAACAATCAGAAAATCTTATGCATAGCATTAATTTGAATAAAAATTACTCCCAAGATACATCAAACTATGTTAAAATATTAAAGTTGACGGAAGAAAAGGTCGAAATCAAGTTAAAAGAAATTCTTCCGCATCCCCAAAGAACCAAAAGAGGTTTAATAAACGGTCTAGGTTCTATTTTTAAATCAATATCTGGTAATTTGGATGCCACCGACGGAGAACGGTATGACAATCTCATTAGGCAAATTCAAAATAATCAAAATAAATTGGCTGCAAGCATTACAAAACAAAACTCAATCTCTATAGACATAATTAATAAATTTAATTTAACCATTCAACAAATATCTCATAATGAAAAAGTATTACAATCAGAAATCGAACGGATTGCCGCCATTGCTGAACGAGACTTAAAACGCAAAACTACTAACTTCATGAAAGACATTTTAAATCAAATTATAAATATGTATGAAATAATTAACTCTATTTTCCAAGATATAGAAAATTCAATTACGTTCACCAGATTAAATATCATGCACCCAAGTATAATAAAAACTGTCGATCTGTTCAAAGAACTATTAAAATTGGAAAAAAATATACAACCGGGACAATTGCCCTTTGAAATAACACTAGAAAATACCCTACTAATAGAAAAATTAATAGAAATTGAATGTTATATCCTTAATAATAAAATCACCTACTTACTTCGTTTACCAATCATGTACCCTGAAACCTTTAATTATTATCACCTGTACCCAATTCCTGTGTATAGTCAGAGTCAATTCAAGGCAATAATTCCAAATAATAGATATTTGCTAAAAGACAAATTGTACTTTACATTCGAAAGTGACATATGCACCAAAATGGCACCACAATATTATGCTTGTAAGAAACTTGACATAAAAGAAATCGACGAAGACAGCCCTTGTGAAATACAACTCCTGGATATGAAGAACACCGCAAGCTGTCAAAGAACCCAGATCAAAACTACAAGAGCCGTAATCAAGCAACTAGAAGAATCGACACAATGGATTGGTATATTTCCCAGCAAGCAGGCAATCACCATGAAATGTAAACAACAAGAAGAGGTCCAAAAGTTAATTGGTACCTATTTAATCAACATCCCAATAGGGTGCGAAATAATTAGCACCCGAGAGAAGATCAGCAATAAACAGCAAGCCATAAATCAAAACGAGCCGATATTTTTCCCAGAACTAGACCAAGAGGAAAATCCTACACCAAACCAAAACTTTACCATCCACTTAGAGAATATCAACCTAGACGAACTACAGGATATTCAAAAACAAATAATTGAAAATCAACCCCAAATATCTTATGACGAAATTGGAATCTCCAATATTCCCAGTACATGGACAGTACTCCTCTATGTTATGGTTATTTTAATCATCTCATATTTTTCATATAAAAAATGTATATTAGCCAGACGAAGTAAACATAATGAAGACATCGAGGGAAATCGACCAGAAGCCATCCCACCAAACGTTCAACTTCCTCGCTGCACTCCGTAGTTGAATCTTCGAGGGGAGGAATTATGTATCGACCCCCCATTTAAATTATAAGGGGACGACTATGTTTCCCAGCATCAGCAGTTGTAACCTGATACTTAGAAGATAAGGCGCTGTGCCTTCTTTCCTATTTTGCATTGTTTTAGATTCAGTCTGTAACTAGCTTTCTTAGATTAAATACATACATTGTACTTAAAACATTTTTATAAAAAATAAATTTTTGAATTTAATAATTTTTTAAAAAGAGACTTTTGGGTGTCGAAATCGTTAGTCGCGACACGATTTTAAGACAATTAATTTGACATAACTTATTTTTTCGTTTTAGTACACCTAAATAATAATAAAAGCTTGTTTTTTTAAAGTTTTTTTTTTACATTTAATTTATTTTTGAGTGCCTGTTGTCTAATTTTTTTACTGTTAGTAGTTTTTCTATTTCCTCGCGGTATTTCTTCAGAAAATATTCGTTCGTACTGTAGTAGTGCGATGTTCGGGATACTGTTTGGTGTTTCGTTATTTCCTTTGTCTTTCCTCTTTTTGTATATCCAATTCCACATATAATGTACTCGATATAGATAGTTCCAGTAGGCAGAGAAGATCTTAAATAAATTAACGGCATACATTTATAGTGCAGTAACTAGAGGTTTTAACTTCGAAATAATGTCATATTGAACGTATTTCGTTATTTTATGGCAGTATTATAGTAAATGCTTCACAGAAAATTTTCTATATTGTACGGGGGCTTGCTAATTTATAGGGGATGGATGTCACCTCTTCTCAGGGGGTGGCACTTAAAAAATATATATATTTATTGGAGCTGAAAAAGAACCAAATTTTAAGAAGAAAAGGTTCTATGCAATTTTTCACATAAATTGATAGTTTTTAAGTTATAACGACTTCAAAATTGCGATTTTAGCTTAAGAAAAGGTATTTTCAAACGACTTTCGTCAAGTATCTCGAAAAGTATTAATTTATCGAAAAAATGTTACAGACCAATTACAGAAAGTACAAACTGGAAATTAATTATATTTTTTGTTTATTGATGTAGGATTAATAATTTCGGAGATAATTAAGTTTATATTTTGCATCCAAGTGTTTCGAAATTACCTTTAAAGTTTAAAATGCATTTTTTTTAAAGCAAGTGCTTTAAATAAGCAAACAAATTTGAGGATCTAGGTAATGCTACATTTTAACGAAAAACTGTATTTGAGATTATTTTTTTTAAATTACCAGCTAATTAGAGTAACAAAATGGCGATCATTTTATATAAAAAAATATAAATACGCACATTTTTCCGTCATAACTTCTTTATCTCTTATGCTACAGAAACGAGTAAAAAATAATTTGACAGCGCAATTAATTGTCTTTAATTTCATTTCTTAGCATGCGTGATGATGTCACAATTTCTGAGATATTTAACATTTACACTGCATTTTTCGCCTCATAAACGTTCGGACGCCATTTGTAAACTTTCGTATCTCCGAAACTATTAAATCTATGTAAATAAATAAAAAAAACAAAATTCATTATCAGTTTATGGATGATAAAACTAATATTTATTGTGATATTTGGAAAAGAAAAAAAAAATACGTTTTATCGAACATACCTTTATAGTTTAAACTATATTTTTTTCTAAAGCAAGTGCTGTATACAAACGAAACAATTTGAGCATCTACGTCATGCTATAAATTAATGAGAAACAGTGTTTGAAATTCCTTTTTTATTTATTTACTGGCTAATTACAGTAAGAAAATGATGACTTTGTTATTAAAAAAATGTGAAGAAGCACATTGCTTGGGTCATAACTTCTTTGTTTTTTATGCTACAGAAACAAATTAAAAAACAGTTGAAAGCTTAAATAATAACCTATTATTCTACCTATTAGCATTTTTGACTAGGTGTCACAGTGTCTGAGATATTTAACTCTCACTCTAAATAATTATCTTATGAACGTTTGGATGCCAAATATAAACTTAAATATCTCCGAAATTATTAATCCTACATCAATAAACAAAAAATATAATTAATTCCCAGTGTGTACTTTCTGTAATTGGTCTGTAACATTTTTTCGATAAAGTAATACTTTTCGAGATACTTGACGAAAGCCGTTTGGAAATACCTTTTTTTTTTAAGCTAAAATCGCAATTTCGAAGTCGTTATAACTTAAAAACTATCAATATATGTGAAAAAATGAATAGAACCTTTTCTTCTTAAGATCTGATTCTTTTTCAGCTCCAATAAATATATGTGCCAGGATGCCCCTATAAATTAATAAGCCCCTGCACAATATAGAAACTTTTCTGTGAAGCATCTACTATTTTACTGCCAAAAATGAACGAAATCGTTCAATATGACATTATTCCGAAGTTTTGCATATTTTTTACCTCTAGGTACTGTACTATTAATAAAGTTATCACTGTTAGGCCAGTTATTTAAAACACCGTAGGTCGCAAAAAACGGCATTGTTCTGATTTTTTGGGATATTGTTAGGATAGATACCAGTAGTGTAAAACCAAGTTTACAGCTTCGAAAGACCTGTGCTAACTACGTGTAGCTGGAAAAACTTTGAAATTTTCGGACTTATCATTTTCGGGCTGATAACTTCGAAAAGGTACATCCTACGGAAAAAGTCACAGTATACACTTTTAAGGTAGACAAAATTTGCTACAATTTGAATGCAACCGCGACTCTGTAGGTCCAATAGGTCCCGAGATACACCACTTCAAAAATTGGCCATTTTTTTGAAAAATTAAGGAAACCAGATTTTTCAAGAAATGGAGACGTTGGGCGTCCTTTCAAAACAGCCCAGACCTTCTTGACGCGGCTACCACGTTTCTGAACCATGACGTCACTCATGAGGAGATAGCCTCTGCTGGCAGCAAATGTCTCGTGGCGATCTCTGGTGGGGGAAAAGATGATGCTCTCCACGCCCTGCGTTACAGGATATTTGTCCGATCTGCTGCCAACGCCAAAGTCCACCTCGCTCGTCTGCTCCCAACCGAAGAGGCTGCTGCCCAACATTCCTACAGAACCTACCACCAGGTGCAGAAGTGATTGGGAGTAGAGAAAGAGCCCACCAAGTGGGGGGTGGACAAGGAGCCAGCATGGGCTGACACTGGTGACCTCAACCAAGGAATCAGGGCCGCTAACCCTGCTGAAAGTCCTGTCATGCAGCTGCAAGAAAGGGTGCGGAGGAAGCAAGTGCTGCTCCTGCCAGAGAGCAGGCTGAAATGCTCTGCTCTCTGCAAAGTTTGTCAGGGGAAGACCTGCCTGAATACTCCTCACTTGGATGAGTCGGATGAAGAAGACGACTTCGACGACCCTTTATCACTAGTATCTAATAGTAGATCTAATCCGACAACAGAGGAGTCTCCGGAGCCCCAAGAAGAGTCGTCTGACGAACCTGGGCTTTCCAAAAGAATACAACTGTCTCGCTAAGTGCGTAAAGATAAGTCTAATATTACATACCTACCCCTTCGTTGTAATTTATTATAAAACTGATTGCGCATTTCATAAATACTTATTTACATTGTGTTGTCTATTTATATCGCAGGAGTCAGCCGAGGTCCCGCCATCACTTCACGTTCAACATTTCACGTCCTAGGTCCCCCAAACTACCAAAATACTTTTTATACAATTTTGATAAATTTATACCTTACCATTTTCCACTGAGTTATGTCTTTCTTATCCTTTACAAAAGTCCTGCAATTCGTCATGCTGCATTTCGTGAAAAATCCGATTTCCTTAATTTTTCGTTCTTTCCAGATAGCAAGGGAACTATTGGCCCTACACAGCTTCATTTACCATGACTTTCCTCGTAAGATGAGTGTTTTAGCTGATATTCTGCTCGGAAGACGGCTAAATCTACATTGTCGAACTTTTTGGAAAAAATGGCCAATTTTTGAAGTGGTGTATCTCGGGACCTATTGGATCTACGGAGCTGCGGTTGCGCTTAAATTGTAGCAAATTTTGTCTACTTTAAAAGTGTACAGGACGACTTTTTCCGTAGGATGCACCTTTCAGAAGGTATAAGCCAAAAACTGAAAAAAGCCCGAAAATTTAAAAGTTTTTCGAGCACCACGCAGTTACCACAAATCTTTCGAAACTACACTACACTATTGGTATCTATCCTAACAACTTCCCAAAAAATCAGAACAGTGCAATTTTTTGCGACCTAACGCGATTTTTGTGTCTACGGTGACTGGCCTATGTTTAAAAAGCAACTTAATGAAATACTCAATAATTTGTCAATCGAACAATTTTAAAGGATTAAAATATCTAAATATGCGTTATCCTATTAAATATTTGACGAAATAAGATATTCTGTAAAATAAAACAAGAATTTCACTTTAATCTCGTTTGATAGAATAGCCCGTACGATTTCTGGAAGGAAAAGAAAGTATAAGAAGATATATTGCTGGCGCTTTCCTACATTTTCTATATTTTCTACAAAGTGAGTGGCAAGTCGAGTTTTTATTATGTGTGGATATGAATGGAAGTCCTTTGAGTAAACGAAAGCAAGTACACAAATGGAAGGTCTCCTATTAAACCCGAGCTTATCTCTATACGGTAACGATTTCTATTAAAATTTTATTTTCAGAAAATTCTATATCTATACAAATATGAACCAATGTATAAAATATTAAATAACATTCATGCTGATATTTGACCTTTGCCAAATTTGAATCTAAATATTATTGTGTCCCTAATGATTTTCCATGGTTGTATTTTTATTTATGTAGATGATGACGTAGAATGGGCATTTTACCCTATATTAAGGGATATCATTCGTGGGCCAGTCATATAAGAAAAGTTAGCGGATATTACTAAATTTAGGGAGATGTTCATTTTGACGCCCCGAATAAAAATTTAGATTTTTCGGGTCGTGCTGGCTGTGCTTGCTGGGGGGGGGGGGGGGGGGAAGTGGGGAAAAATTTTGAACAGCAGTTTCTCTGCATAGACAGTAAGTACTCAACTTTTAGAACAATGTTTTACTTATGCACAGAAAAAAAAGAAATGCTTTTTAAGATAGATATATAATAATAATAATAATAATAATTGGAAATATATAACCTTGTTTGTAGAAGATCGTATTCTGAACAAGTTTGCCTATGTTCGCTTAGCTTTCAAAACGCGTACTTTTCGAAATATATATGTCCAAATGAAAAAAAATGAAAAAAAATGAAAAAAAAAACACGAAAACGCGTTGGGAGATTTTTTCAAAACAGTCAAATAAAGCTCATCAAACACTATATCTCAAAAAAAATTAAATCGGCCAAAGCGTTCCAAAATAATGGGGTGTTGCGGTATTAAATAGTACACACTGTATTGTATATGTATATATCTCAAAAAGCATGTCTTTTTTTCTGCGGATAAGTAAAACAACGCACGGAGAAACTGCTGTTCAAAATTTTTCCCTAAAACGGCGTTTTATTTCCTAATTTGAGTGGACTCAGTTTTCCCGTAAATGCACTTAGAATGTCACAATTTGTTTATTTTCTGGGAAAATTCGTTTAACCAGTGAAAGTCACGCTGAAAATACATGAAAGATTCAATGATATTATATAATTTATAATGGTGCAGTAGGTGAAACGGACACAAACTTTAGAATATAGTTTGCGCATTTGGGGGATCATCTCTACTTATCTGAAATGTAATTTTGTGGGTAATTTCTATTTTTTTAAATCGCGTAGGTAATTTTTATTTTTTTTTTTAATTTTTTTTGCAATTTATGTAAGTTTATCTGAAAGATCAGAACATATTGGAATTTTAACTTGAATAAAATTTGAAAAAAACTGATTTACGTTTGTAAGCTTTTAAAAACAAGAAAAGAATAGTAATTATAATTAAACGGACGGCAATTTATACAACTTTGCTTTCAACTATTTTTAATTGAAATTATATTTCTGATAAGTATAAAGTAGATTATTGAAATTTCTGCAGTTTATTAAATATGTATTTTTCCTTGTTACTTTATTTATGAGATTTCAACACAAAATTTTTATATTCAAATTTAATTTAAATATATATATTTATTTATCTAGTTTATTTAATTTCAAATTCTTTATGTAAAATAAACAACAGATGTTAAGATCACACAAATAATGTCGTAACATTTTTTCTCCTACAACTTATCTCGACTTCGATCATATATTATTCCAAAGAAAGAAGGAACACATTATTCATGAATTCATAGCTTAATATGATATTCAGCATCAACACTCGACATATTTCCCGGCAGAGTTGAGTTCAATTCGGGCAAATCCATTTGTTTGAATTTTATGTTCATGATGGATTGTTTTTCTAGTTTGTATAATAAAGGTAAAATAAAAATGGACTTTGCGTGCATCGTACACCATCAAAATTTAATTGAATTAAATCAGAATCATTATTAATATCACAATAATAAATTGTATATACAATGAAAACTACACTATTAAATTCATTGTAATATCGGACTTCATTTTGAAAATTAAAATTCTTTAGGTATTTTTTTTTTATCTAGTGCAAATATTTTGACAAGCGGCTTCTAACAAACTTAACTCAAATATAATTGTTCTTATACATTTCGTCAATTCCACTCTTCTGCATTCTAATAATGTATACTGAAACACGGCGATATAGATACACAGCATGCATAAAACTGTAGTTGTCATTTTTTTTTATAAAATAAAGACAATAAGTATAAAAATGGGCCACTGAAAAACGCTGTTATAACGTTTTTCAGTAACTGCATTTTTAGCCTAATTTCGTCATATTCTACATATTATGTTAGTGAGGAAAACAAAACAAGTGAATGGGAGTCCAATCGCTTGTATTGTGGCTTGTAGCTTATGAGATAGTTATGAACTATCTATATATTAAATGTAATCGGCAAGTTAATGCATTTTGAAACAAATGATAGGGTCAAAATATAAAATATACGAAAACTTTTTTAGATTAGAGATTATTATTTAGGTATTAAGCAAATCACAACTTACACACATTTTTATTTATTATGAAATTACCTACTTTTGGAATCACTGTCATGAAAATCATGTACCTATTTCATTGTCGGTTCTTTCACAACTCGTTTCACAACGTGAAACATTTTAGATATTATTTATAGGATGCGGCCTTAATATTGTAGCTGAAATCACCAAAAGTTGTATGGAAAGTTTAATAGAACGGGCGTAAAAATATATTAAAGTTATGGAATTACTTAACGCTACACAATCTTGCTGATTTCATTATTCCCTGATTTTTTTATATAGGAACTGTTGTCCGACTGAATCAGTGCCATTTTGCTTTTCAAGTCCATAACTATTTCCTTCGGAATCGCACACACAGCTAACATCTCTCGGCAATGTGTGTGCCAATTTTTCTGAAACAGGGACCAGATTCCACTTACTACCTTGTTCTCTATCTGAGCTCCCCAACCAATGTTGCTCGGATTGGTTGATATAAATATCTCCGGGTTCTTGTGGAAAAGAGGAGAATTCTGTTCTATATCTCGCATCCACCTTTGGCATTTTAAAAGCACTCTTTCTAGAATTCGGCAGTTTAATCTCTGTGCCTTTGGGAAGCGCTAAGCTTGCTCGAAGCATGTCTCTCGAATGCAGTCTTCCCATCAGGACGACAAAAGCGAAATTCATTTTTAGCAGGAGGCGTCTGGCTATCTCCCAGTTTTCTCATGGAGTTCTTCTTTTTACGGGCAGTGATATTAAGTTGTTTACAGTGTCCCAGTAAATTCCTAGGTATTCCAATTGTGTTTTAGGTTCTATTACTAATTTTTCCTTGTTTATCTGCCAACTCAGATATTTCAGGAAGCGTATAGCGCTTCTTGTTTGTGAACGGAGAATGTCCGGATTACGGTTTGCAAACAAAAAATCGTCTACGTACACCACTATTCTCATGCTTTTCTTGCGAAGGTAATCTGCCAGCGAGTTGGAAATTCTTGAAAACTCGAGAGGTGCGTTTGAGAGGCCAAATGGTAAACATGTCACGTGATATACTTCCTTTTTGCGTAGCAGAGATAGGATTCTTCGGTATCTTTCTTTTATTGGAATATGGAAATATGCTTGAGACATTTGGTTATAACATCCTTGCTTTGTAGAAATAGCGGCACCTTCAGACGATTTATAGTGAAACTTTTTTCGGGCGGAGAAATTGATTTAGAGCTTTAAAGTTGAAGACCGGTCTTTTGGAGACGTCTGACTTTGGCACCAAAAACATCTGAGACAAAAACCTCTTGCAAAATGGGATGCTTCCAGAACACCTTCCATCTTCTATATCTTGGCGTCCATTTCCGAGGTTGCGTATGTAGAATGAGAGCCAACAGAGGAGGTTTTCTGACAAATGGAATTGAGAAATTCTTTTGGGGCTCCTATCTTCTTCCATTGCTCTAAATAACATTTTAGTTGCCCCGTCCTGAACGATGTTGGCCTTCTTGGTCTTTTAGCTGACTTTTCAGTTGACCTCCCATTCTTGTCTGAATATGAGTTCCTTCTAGAAGTAGAATCTCTTGAGGACTTGTACTTTTGACCAGAGAAAGGCAACGCCGCCGCTTGGGTAAAGGCCCTCTTGGTGATTTATTTGTCCTCGTTTGAGGAAATTTGGGAGCTGGTTGGTTGTAGCCAGTGGACTTCCTGAAAGAGCTACGAAAGGTATATCCATACTGTTTAGTTAGTTCTGCCAGAGGTTCTGTCTCAAAAAGATCAGAAGAAGACGGTTGGTTAGCCTTAATTAACGGCGCTACCTGTTTATTTTTTGGAAGAAACAACTTCCATCTTTGCTCTATGACTTCTGCCTTGCGGTCGCATACATCCAGGTTCCATTCTGGAAACATCTTTAGGACGCTGCCGAGAAGCTTCCTTGCGAGAAATCAAAAGCGGTTTCAAATCAGCCAGTGCAGCTATTACTAACTCATTTTGCACTGCGAACCCTATTGTTCTCCAGGATTTGTAGAGTAAGATTCTCTCGTATTCAGCTTTTACGCGAGAAGTGAGTGCGGTGATGAAGAGTCAGACTATCCTTGTTCTTCGAACGCGCAGTAGCGGTGCAGTTATCTCTTTCTAGAAGGACGGTCCGTACTGGCCCGAAATATGGCCAGTATACTATGATCTGTAGTGTTATATTCTACAACTTATCCTGATTACCACCATGCAAAACGGTGACTCAATATACGAGGTAATTACCTCTGCCTCAAGCGGGTCATTGTGAACTCGTTCCAGTTACGAGTTTTTTGCTTAAATATTAACATTACACAAATCCTTACAACATTTTGAATCAGGTTCCGCATCTGGTGTGATTTCACACCAGCTGCTCTTTGGCTAATGACATTTTTTGGTGGGGATCGTGAGTTACGAGGCAACCTTATACTCTAAAAATCTTGGTTATTCTCGCTTCCAAATTGGCTGGTCTGATTATTAAGCCAATACAAAAAGGCCAGCTGAAAATTTTGACCTTCATATTCCTGTAGGCTTTTTCTGAGAGGCTTGACGTTTGTGGATCGAATACTTGTACCAAACTCACTGAGCAAACCGTATTTTGTTTAAGATTTGGGGATCACACTCTTCTCCAAGGAGTTCTTCTTTAGAAATTTCAAAAGCTTTCCATTGTCCCCATCCGTCGGGCAGGTATGTGATTGCCAATTTTTTAATGCGTCCAAAAATAGCGCCCTCCTCTGGAGTCGCGGGGATTAAATCCGTCAAATCTTCCAGTGACCTAACAGCACCAGTTTCTAGAATAAGAAAATTGCGACCATTAGCCAACTTGCTTTTAAATAGATCAAAAAGTTAAATGAAGGTCCAAAAAAACAGAAGCATGTCTCAAATCCGAAATGCACCGCTCTAATTTCGAAATCTGAGACGCACTGCTCAAAAAAACTGAGACGCGTTGCTTAAAAGTCAGGAACACGGCCCAAGTTGAGCCGAGCGGCTCACTGGATCCAGCTGTACTGCTCTTTGGAAGCAGCCGTACGGCATCCTCGATCGAGCGGCACGGCCGGATCGATCGAGCCACATTAATCCTTTAGATCAAGCCTTAATATCCAATACAATCTCTATTTTAAATCTGTGTATAGCCTAAACAGATATGAAACACAGTTATTTGTGATCAAGACCGAAGAGTGCTTGGATCACCTCTGTAAAGCAAGTTGTTGGAAACGAACTTGCAAGCAGAGATTTAGGATTGTTCTGAAGAGAAAAAAGTTAACTGCATATATCTTACCTCGGCAAAAGATACAAGTCACCACTAAAAGACACACTTGAAAAACTTGAAACTAAAATGTATTATTTCGTCGTATTGGAGAAACGAGAGCAGCACGTACAGTACATCAGTGTGACAAACAAAGCGTACTGAATAAAAATCCCGGTATCGCGTGGCAACCGCTGAGCATAGAGGGGGCAATCAAGCGTGGGAGAATGACGAGGCGGGAGAAGAGGAATAAATGAGAGAAATAGGCAGCGCGTGCAACAAAGAAAACAGAGACGTAATCTCATGACGGCATAGGTCTAAAATAAATATAGTAGGCTTTAAGCAAAAAGTAACTTTTACTTTTCACTTAACTGTCAACAACAAACAAACTTTTTAGGTTAACTTCGGGCTAAAAGCGACATTTTGGGTTAAGTTATCTTTGATTTTAGCCCAAGGTTACTTTTAACCCGACCACAATAAACACTTTAATCTGGAGTTAGTTTAACGGGGCAAACTAACCTAACCCTGTATTGATAAACATGCCCTTATAATCCAGGCAACAAATGCTCAAAAAAGGGAAATTTTAGGGACAGAAAAGACTCGGAACTTTGTTTGAACTATGAATATATCAAAATTCCCCACTCATCGGTAGTGAGCGGGGAAGGGGGGCACTTTAAAGGTCCCACTTTTTGTTTTTTCGCTTATATCTCGGAAAGTATGCGTCGTAGCGGCTTGACCACTCTATACAAAATTGAAGCTGACAAAAGAATCACTACTTACTATTTGTCGATATGTTGTTCTGTTCTCGAGATATCCGCCCTCGAAATTCTGAAATTGCGGAAAACAATTTTTTCTTTGATGGATGCACTACTTCATCATCAAGTTCCAAGATCGCTGAACAGCAAAGGACCCTCAGCAAATCTACCAACATTAATTTCTGTGAGGATACAGAGATAAATGTGAAACAGGAAGATTTTCTTTCTTCTGTCTTCAACAAAAGCCGACTCATTGACACGTTGAAATTGAAGTTACAGGCAAAGGAAGTCAGAGTGCTTCAAGCCCAGAACGATGCAGACGTACTCATTGTAGACACGGCTGTGGAATTATTTGAAACAACCAATGTAGATGTTATTGGTGAGGACGTCGACCTAATAGTACTCTTGATGGCAAAAATCAATATAATATATATTCTTGAAGGAAATTTAATGATCTACAACTTCTTTTCTCACGACTTTTTCATGGGAATAGAGCAAAAAAGGTGGGGCGAAAAAATTATTTTCCGAAATTTCTGAATTTCGAGGGCGGATATCCCGAGAATATAACAACATATCGACAAATAGTAAGTAGTGATTCTTGTAGCAAATTTTGTCAAAAAATAGGACCATTAAAGTGCCCCCCTCGCCCTGCTCACCACCTAGGAGTGGGGACTTTTGATATGTTCATCTCCAGACTAGTCCAAACAAAGTTCCGAAGTCAAATTTTCTGTTCCTAAAATTTCCCTCTATAATCATTCGTTGCCTGGCCTATTAGTAGACGATTGTAGTTTAATACGAATCCCAATATAACCAGGTCAAAATAGCTCAAAAAATGGGGGTAAGCTTACAATAATTCGCATAGAGCTGAAAATTGGTACGAATGTTGGGAACACCATTATACATGAAATATGAAAAGTCCCCTCATCCCACATCTGCAAAAAAATATTCAAGGTCAAAGTTCGCAAATATGGGTTTTTTGCATTTTTCAGCCAAACGGTAAGTTTTATCAGAAAAATAGGTCAGACAAAAATTGTAGATCATGCAATTATCTATAAAAAATGTTCTTACACTTTTTTTTCCTAAAAATCACCATTTATGAGATATAGCGATTCAAAAACTTGAAAAGTTGTGTTCTCCATAATATGCACACGTTTCCATGCCACCTGTGAGGTAGTGTACTTTGCGCGTTTTTTTAAAGTGATTTCCCTGGTAGGCCTATTCCACGATCTATTGTGGTCCTGTTTAATTAAATAATATTGTATTAAATAAAAAAGGTACTAATGAAAATGATGAAATCGGTGTGGATTATGAGTAATTGGGGAAAACTATTCGTCTGATTGATAATTATCTAATGGAACTGCAAGTGTAATGTCTTCTTCTTCTTCCTCTCTTCCTTCTTCTTCTTCTTCCTGCTGGATACAAGTAAATTGTAATTGTAATTTGAATTTGAAAGACCTAGGCCGAACAGCAGTCATAATACTATGGCTAATATTTGTGCATACTAATTTTAAATGTTCTAAATTTAATCGTTTATTTTTTAGAATAACTCGCTCCAAAAAATAAGTCGGTGACTCTAGAATTTCACTGTTAACATCTTCAAACAAACGACCTGGTGTGGGGTAATTAGAATTATAGAATACTGCAGATTGAATATCTTTTCGAATGATTGCTGCCGCAACTTCCAGGATCCTAAATCGTTCTTTTTTTTCCATTTGAATTTGTTTTTTCGTACCAAGCTTGATTAAGAATATCATGGTGATTATCAATAAAACATATGCATGTTGATGTTCCTGATTTTTCACTTATAATAATTTTATCGCCATACCTCAACTTTAATCGTATCTTAATGGTTCTGTTGTCTAAAGCTGAATTTTTGCAAATATTTTTTAATTCGTCTAATATAAACTGATAATCATCGCTATTTTCAATGTATGTAAATATTTCTTCCATTGCAAGATTCGTAGCTTGATCTTGAGGACGACCGACTTTACCCCCAGTGGTCGGTCTCAAGAAGGAATTGTAACAATCATTATGATACTTAGCCTCAGCAGCTAAATCATATTCAAACCCAATTCGAGCAGTAACAGCTTTTGCTAGATCATCAGAACGAGTCTGAGCTACTTTCAGAATAGATTCTTTGAATGAAAGTGTAGTTACTTTAAAAATTTTACGCCGAGAATCCAATACTTTTTTCTTTTCATACTCTTCATTGAATTCATTGCCGCAAAATGAGCAACATTGTTTAAAACGAAAAGCTGATTCACTTACGCGTGCTCTAGTACGACGAGGGCTTATTTTAGATGTACTGGCTTGTTCTTCTTCGTCTTGTCTTTTAACTACAGCAATAGTACTCTTTCGAGTGTACTTTTTACGACACTGCACATGAATTGTCACAGATTTCTGGTCTTTCAGGTATTCCGAAAATTCATCACCTCTTTCAACACTTGCATCAATCAACGTCTTCATGCCACAATCAACAGTAACAATTTCACTTTCAATCGAAGGTTTGCTACAAATGAAGCAAAATTGCGACATGTTATTTTAAAAACTAAAAACGGCACAAACTTTGTTAGAAAATATTAGCAATAACCACGTGTTTTCACTACGAAGGAACGTTCAAGACTAATAGTATTTCGTTTAGGCCTTTGAAAATGGAGCAGATATACGAGCGTTGCCAGGCGGACAATTGAATAGCAAACAGATGTTGCTCAAGGTTATACGGGCATATAAAATGAGGGACTGGGTTTCCTTTGTGTTTATATTCCCAGAATCGTACAATTTGTACGTATAAGTTACATATTTTTACTTGTATTACAGATCCAGTGATGTATATAGGGGCGTACTCGTGCATATTATGGAGAACACAACTTTTTAAACTTTTTGAATTGCTATATCTTAGAAATGATGATTCTTAAGAAAAAAAGTGTAAGAACAATTTTTATAGATAATTGTATGATCTATAATTTTTGTCTGACCTATTTTTATGATAAAACTTACCGTTTGGCTGAAAAATGCAAAAAACCATATTTGCGAACTTTGACCTTGAATAATTTTTTTGCAGATGTGGGATCGATGAGAACTTTTCACATTTCATTTATAATGGTGTTCCCAACATTCGTACCAATTTTCAGCTCTATGCGAATTATTATAACCTTGAACGTTTATTTTGACCGGGTTAATAGTACTGCTCAGCCCTACTTTATGGCTTGTTATATGTTAGTTACATCACATTTCGTCATTCGTTTGTAATAGCTACGTGCAGAGTAATCGATTTGTGTTATTTTGTGTTGTTTTAATGGTAACCTCAAACATTAAGACTATTTTTAAAATGGATCGGATAAGATCGGTTAAAATTCTGTATTCTAACTCAACATGTTTCATCAAATACAATCGAAATGGAATAGCATTTTAAAGGTTTTATTTTTTTGAAAAAAAAAAAAAAATCTAGTCATATTCTCCGCTCGTCCCACAGAAGTGCATAAATTAACTAAAACTCTTCTCAGTCAACTAAAGTAATTACATTACAATTATATCATATTTTCATTACTTCAATTACGTCAGTGATGCAATACTTTTAAATAAAATAACGACTTTGTAAAAGAAGTTACGTATTACTTATGTGCAACTAAAATCATAAAATTTTCGTATAATTAATATTTTCCCCTTTTAGATATTAACTTTTCTCGCATAAAATACCACCGTAAAAAAACGAAGGAATCGTACATTTTGTGGGAAGGAGATCAATGAATGCATCTTATGGTACAAAATAATTCTTCGACTAAGCAAAATGTTTTCCGGGATTGTGAATATTTATTCAAGCATAGCATGATGTAATAAATTTTAATTTAGGCAATTTAAGGAAAATATGACGGGTGGCATGACGTAGCATTTTGCTTTATTTCTTATTTACCCATTCTTTTTATTCGCTTTTCCTTATTTTCTGCCTGTAAAGCTTAAATCTTGAGATGATGACAAGACTAACAAATGGAAGATTAATGAATATTATTTTAAGCTATGTAAATTTAAACGGCAACTAACAGGCTTTGAAATAGGTATTTAATCTTTACAGAATAATTTTGTCTTATGTCAGGTATTTACTTTGATTTTCGTAATAAAAACAAAGGGCAACAAGCAATGCCTTTTACAACAAAATTGAATATAATATTAATGCATTTTAATATCCTTACGCTGATTTTTTTTTTTTTAAATATTTATGGCAAAAAAATCGTAGAAATTTGCCAGAAAAAATACGAATTTTAGAGTATATATCATGGACCTGCACCGAAATGAACAGTTACTGATCAGAAAATATATAATAACAGATACCGTGGTCACGGTGGAAACTGGAAAGTTTAGAAATTAGAACCTAGCTAGGTTAGAATTAGATCAGAAGCCGGTATTTCTTAGTCTAGTGTCACAATACTCACAAACGTGTATTTATATTTTATTTATGTCCGTTTTCGGTTCGTGAACTTGGCATAATTTATACATTTGGAACTGGAACAGAAACAGATATCACTTAACCGGAGAACACAGAACAGTGAAAAATATTGGCGCAACTGTCGCAATGCAAGAAAGGAGCAAGGCAAGGTCGACACTTCAATTGGCGGGATGGGCGGGAGTGGTAGTAGGTTAGGCATAGTACAGTTACAATTTATAACAAGCTAAAAACGTACTCTTCGCCAATTTACTCAGCTTTTTATATATAATTGTTACACATTCTATAGGATACTCTTCGCAGTTTTCTTGTAAAGAATGTTAGTTTTTTGACATCCTGAATTTTGTGATACCATCTTTGTTGTGAAAAAAAAAATATATGAAAAAAAAAAAATTCAACCTGTGTGGGATTCGAACACGAGACCTTTGGATTACAACGCAAAGCTTTAGTCGCTGCGCCACCACATATTGCTACGAAAATTGATTGTCTGTGATATACCTATATCTTTCGACAATCACACATATTTCAACTCGTACTTCTATGAAATATATATTAGTAAAATTCATAAACAAAAAAAATATATTATGGAAATAATATTTCGCAAGATTTCCATTTTAGTACAAGCGAAAAAATTAAGAGAATATATATTTTTTAAATTAAATAATTAATAACTTTTTTATTTACCGATCGATTTTCTTCAAAAACAATAGGGTTCTTTCGTTCTTAAGTTATCGTGCTTACAAGAAACGTGACGGACGGACAGACGGACGGACAGACGGACATTTTGAAAGTTGTTCAGAATTCGTTCAGTAACACAATGATATGAAAATTTTTCCTCTACGAGCGATATTTACGATTTTAGAAATGTGCCGATCAAATACAATATACTCTTCGTTTTTGCGAAGAATATAATAACACAGACACAGAAAAGATAAAAAAGTCATGTACTTTTTTACAGACTATCATATCTATATGTATTTTGGGGCGCTGAAACCGACTGCGAGGTCAGAATTGTCGTATGTAATATCACTAGTGCTTAAAATTTTATCGAAAATTTTTTCGAAAGCGTGTTGCCTGGTAATATAAAGAGTGCAAATTAGCAGTTTATTATCTGATTAAATCCCGACCGCTTTAGCGGGAGGGATTTAATCTTTGATAATAAACTGCCAATTTGCACGAGTTATAATAATTAGAGGCAACATAGCTTGAAAAAAAAAATTTTAGATAAAATTTAAAGCACGAGTGGTATTTGAGGAGAATATTTCACGAATAAATAATTCATTAAGTACATCTTCAATATTATGTTTTCTCATTAATTGCCTTCAGACGTTTTCTTGTCACTTTTTAGAGTTTACTGACCTTTATTTTCAATTTCCTCATTAATTTGATATACAGAAATATTTCCAAACCGACTCATATTGTCAAAACAACAAATCTGAAACAAACGCAGTAGAAACAATGGAGATTCCCTATATTTGAAAATAATCTAGTGACGTTTCTATGGCAACTAGTAAATAAAACGAGTTGAAACCTTAGATATTATAATATATAGATTGGCTTAACACCTTTCAGGCGTTTCTGAGGTGCAATATGACGAGGAACGATAGAGAGAGCACTACATCTTTAATCTGCGAGTACTACTTTATTCCCGATATCCCGCCTATTTATTACTATACACTCATGGTTCCGAGATCGACATAGAGAGCGCCATCTAGCGCTACCGCTACTAGAGTTATATTCCATTATAATTGTTCATTGATTCATATTTACGTATTTAATCCTTATTTTTAACTTACGAAGTTTACAAATTATGTTGAGGTTTGCATCGTTAGGCAGAGTGAATTTTAAATACAACAAATTAAAATATTGCACAGCTTTGATTCAACTAGTTACTTTTTGATTGATTACCGTATGTAAGTAGGTACCTAGGTACATTTCTAGTTTGTTTCCAGAGCGAATGTGTTTACTTGACATTTATAATAAATGATTTGCTTAACTTTGTAACTACGTTATTGAGCTATTGAAAGCTGTGCTTGACTTGTTCCTGTATTATGAGCTAGGTATATTAAGTACAATCTTTGTATATTATTGTTACCTGATTGAAAAGTAGGCAAATTGAAATAGTTACAGATAGGCAAGGGTTATAGCCTATATATTTCAGACAGGCTTCTCTTTGGAACTGACGATTGTTTACTATATATGTGGTGTGTTTATGTTTGCTAGTACATAATACAATATTACAATTTACAAGGTAAGTTTAACAATTAGTAATAAGCCAGAGAAGATATTTATAGATAAAATTTAAAAACGTGAGTTGCCCTATTTGCCGAAAATATTTCACGAAACAAAACGTCAAAAAATTATCGCAGTATTTGCCGTTGCAGCGACATAAAAAATTAGAGCGATAAATTTTGCATGTTGGTACTGTCAAAAGCCGATCTAGCTTGAATTACCACTAATAATGACATTTGATTGGTGCAATGTTGTGAAAAAACGAGCTCTCATTGGCTATAGCGTTAATGAGTAAAATAATCACGTCAATATTTTCATGTAAGCTTAAAAAACAACTTAGAACAAGCCTGAAAACCGGGTAAAAAGTAAATTGAGTGATTAAACGAGTTGACCCATGTTTCTCTACGTATTTTGGGGTGCTGAAACCGAATACGAGATCAGAATTGTCACATGTCGTCAATATTTTCATGTAAGCTCAAGAAACAGCTTAGAACAAGCCTGATATCTTGTAAAAAGTAAATTGAAAGATTAAGAGTTGACCCACGTTTCTATACGTATTTTGGGGTGCTGAAACCGAATCCGAGGTAAGAATTTTCTTATCATGTCAGAATTTTGATATAACCTCAAAAAAACACCTGATAAATGATCAGAAATGCATTTTAAAGTAGATTAAAAAACTTAAAACGACCAAACCACTTTACTTATATGAATGTGCTATGATATGATGTGCTTCTGGTCATTATCCCCCAGTTGATATAGCACTGCAGACAATCCTTTCAGGGATGCATCGGTTTTTTATATGAATGTTTTTTCAAAATTTGAACGGTGCAGTTCTAGAGTTTGGGCTAATACCACTTTTAATAGAATAAAGGATTCTTGGGTTTCATGATTCCATTTAAAACGCCAGACCTTCGAGAGGTCGGGTCAAGGGTTTAGTAATTATTGCAACATCGGGTATATATTCGTGTACCCAATTATATAGACCAAGGAAAGTCTGAAGTTGATGTCTTGTCGTAGGCACAAGATGGCTCTGTATCTGAAGGATACGTCTTTCTAAAGGTTGGGTGGTATTGGCATTTATCTGATACCAGAGGTAAATTATACTTCTTGTGGCTATTACACATTTTTCTGGAGACACCTTCAAGTTATGTAGACGAGTAGACGTATATGAGTTTTTTTGTGCCAGTCTTCGGCGCTGATGTCTTTCAATATGGTATGTTATGCTCCAAAATATCTTTTTAATAATTTTTTTCCCAAGTCAAAATTTTATTTATTCTTCAATTTAGGTCGATTCTGGAATGTTCTATAACAAGTCTCTCTGCGGAGACAGATAATTCTGAACATCTAATTCTAATATTGACCTGATATTTTGACGGTAAGTGAGAGCGATTTCAGGATATGAAGAAATACTGAGGACCAGGGAGGGGACCACTATTCCGGCTCGGTTATAGTCCGCCACTACTCAACGTGATAGATCCAATGCGCTTGGTGTCCATGATGGATTTCTCCCCCCTCCCCCCCCCACAAAAAAGACCACAATCGACTAAAACAGAGCTAACCACTTTTAGACAATAACAACTAAAATTGGGTTTACATAATTGGGTTTCAAAGGAAGTAAATAAATGTATTTTTTCACGACTGTTAAAAAAACTGCACTTTTTTTTAATTATTTTTATTAATGCTAGGGGTGTTCATTTTGAAAATATGTTGTGATTTTAATTAATTTTATCGTTCTGCTAATTATTTTGTTTCATTTATTTAAGTGTTGTGAGTTTTGTTACTTAATAAATTATTTGTTGATTTTATTTTGTTAGAATAAAATTGATAATCTTTTTTACTTAATATTTTAATATTATTTTCTAAAGGTTTTCACTTTAGTAATTGATTTTAATTGTGCCTGTTAATACAAGTCTTATTATTAACATGCCATAATGGAATGTGTTATTTTGAATGGAAATTTAAACTCAAAAAAGCTTAGAAACAGGTAACAAGTTCTTCTGTAGCGTATTTAAGTAAAATTAATAAAATAGTGACGTTAAGTAGTTGAGTTCATTACTTGTTGAATATAAAATTTGATCAATCAATATTTTCGAAAATTTATAAAAAAAATAACCGTAAACGTGTCATCAAATATTATGGCATTATTTTTTTATACACTGGTCTATTAACTTTCAAACGCTTACTAACATTTCCTAAAAAATGATATACAGGGTGATGTTAACGGAAACTAAGAGCAACATTAAAAAATTGGGTCCGGTCCTGGAAATTTTTCCAAGTAATTTGTGCTTCTGATAGAGTAATATATTCTCACCAAATTTTATCCAAATATGTCTGGCCGTTCCAGAAATATGGCGGATTAAACTATTGGTTAAGAATGACAAAACACCCCGTATCTCGAAAACGGTTATCATTAGAGGGTAAGTTTGGGGGTATTTTGAACTTAGCTCAGTGTGGTCTACCTTCTCCTAGACCATGTTCGTTTAAATTTGGAACACCCTATATATTACATAATACATATAAACATGTATACATTAATATATCGGGAGCTTCGGGATTTTCTATTATTTATTTAGATGACCTTTATGCACTTCAGATAATTTAACACTTCTCAAATTAGTTAATAATAACTGTAATGAAATTTTACCACAATATCGCCTGAGAAAGTTTTCTATTAAATTAATTGTTTAGAATGGCGGCAGTTGCGTAGAACCCCCTATACAATTTTCGTTTTCATTACAGTACTAAATACAAGGATTATAATTTAAATGGTATTATCCAGTTACAATTCTCTCCCTTTTGAATTTGTTTAATTGTGATAGAGATCTGACGAGAATAAGTCGTTCCTCGCTTGAACTGAGAGTGACAAGTAAAAGATGTAGAGATGTAAATACGTTTTAGCTTTTAAGCTACTAGTGCTACCAATTAATGGATGGTTACTAAATTAATATAAAAGAACAATCTTCTGTTTTATTTTTAAACTTAATCCATTTTAAGCAGGCAGATGTTTTAAATGTCACAACTGCAAATATGGTCTGTCAAAGTGAATTTATCACTGTTCTAGTTTGTTTTAGAGCTCATAAAAGACGTAAGCGCATGTCTGAATTTTCATGTATTAATTGTAAAAATGATATTTAGTTTAAATTTAATTTCATTCTCTACAGGATTTATTTGTCAATTCCACAAAGGATATAATTTGTTGAAGATTTAGATTTTCTGAGCAAAAGCACTCATGTACCCAACTTGACTCGACAACGTATAATTTCGAAGATTTCAAAAAACTTACAAGAGGTTTAGTTCTAGCTTGAACTTTCTCGGAATTAAATGAAGATTTAGAAATAACAACAGTCAAACAGGCTCATCTACTGTAAATTGGAACATACTTACATATTTACTAACTTGTTTTCAGCAAAGACTTGAAGTATAATACAAGCTCTCTGTCATAAAAAAAATCCATTTTATTAACAGAATAAAACAAATATTTGGATCGTTAATTCAGAGAATTTTGCTTTCAGTATATCTTAAATGGGTTGTATAGGCTGTTTGGCTGTATTTATTGCGGTAGCGTATATTGGGGCCATTAGGGAGCAATCTAAGGCTTCCCATGTATCAAGACGGAAGCACTTATTAGATGCAAACTCGGCAAACTTCCAGTACTTATGATGATGTGGTTGTTCAAAATTTATTTGTGGATACTTAACGAAAAGTTAGTGTTGTTGTAAACACACCTTTAACTTCATGATATTAAGTCGATGAAGTAATTAAGTTTAAATTAATTTATTTTTGAAACAAGTAGGTTGCGGCTGATATTTAATATACAAGTAAAATATTTTTTTTTTTTAAATCGATCGGCAATGTCTACATTTTCGGCGCGAATTCAGATCGAAAAATGCACAATTCCAGTATTTTCGCCCGTTGCTAAGAAACTATCAGAAAACAGACCGGAAAAGATCCGTACGGGAATGTTACTTTCCCGGCCTAGGCCGGGAAAGTAACATACCCGTAAGGTTTTTTATGTATATTTTAGACAGTAAATAAATACAAGCAGACACTCACAGTAAAATTGCATTTATTAGTAAGTAGTTAGATTGTAATGAAGAAATGTTATGCATTAATACAAATTCCTTAATTTATAATAATACTGATGGATACTTGGAAAAGAATTGTTTTAAGAAAAAAAACTAATTCCTTATTTCCCATTTCGAATCACTTTGTCACCCAGTGTCATTAATACTTTCAAGTTCGGCAATCCTTAATGCCCGAATAATTTACAGGTCTAGCTGGCTCAAAAATATTTTAATGAAAATTCTTGGTGAGAAATTTGAAAGTATCGATGACACTGGGTGGTAGAAAAAGTTCATTTACAGTGTGACCCATCTCAAGTGGACACACCGTCGTTGTTCAGTTATTGGTCGTCCAATTTCAACCAAATTTGGATCGCTATCAAAGTCTTTTAATATATCCTTCTTGAGTAAAACAAAACTTATTTCAGTCATCGGCGTGCATTTTTATTAAGTATAAAAGGGTCGATATTTCGAGAAGTCAAGTATTTAAAAAACCGCTGCCCAAGGAATCACTACTTCCACATCCAGATTTTCTATCCAAGTCTCTCACAACGAAAAAATTCGGTATGTGGAAATAATTGATTATGGAACTTTAATAATATAATATTTGAAATCGTCTACTCCAAAAACCCATAAAACGATATCCCACATCGGTAGTAGAGGTGGATGAAGTAAAAAAATAGTATGAGGTTTTTGGTTCTTGTACACATATTAAATCACAATTTTTTTTCATCCCCTTAAATAATAATGGGGGTAATGGGGGTGACTAATGCCAAAAATATTTTTGAGACTTTGGCTTCTCTTGTATATACTAAATACCAATTTTACGGACTCTTACCTGCTTGATTTACCTATTTAGCCCCCAACCCTTCGACGGAATAAGATGAAAATATAATCTAGTTCCAGATCCCGTTAAAGTACATACGTGTGTAGGTACCAAATTTCAAGTCAATATCTTAAATGGTTCCAGAGTAATCGTGCGCACAAAAAGTTACAGACCGACAGACAGACAGAAATTTTGTTTTCGCTCAAACTTAAAATCTCGACGTTTCATGACATTCTAAGCCTATTTGAACAATAAAAATTTTCAAAAATTTTTTGTCGTTACTATACTTCCACTGGATGTGGAAGTAATTAAACGACATATTGATTTTTTGTTTTTGAATTACGGCCCCCTAAAATTAAGTTTTTCAAATATTAAATAATTAATAACTTGGAAACGAATTTGTTTTATAAAAGTAAGTCAAAGGTCAAAAACAAATATTTTCAGTCCCAGACAAGCGAACAGTGCAAAAATACATGGGAAATAAGTGTTAGTATGTCTGAGACCGACAAAAATTCAAAAATACTGGTGATATTGCACAGGCACACAAAAAAATTTAAAGAAAAAGAGAACCAATTAGCAACTCTGACATTAAATTCAGTTTTTGCAACCAAAAATAATGTAGTAAAAATGGAATTTTAAAGGAGCCGTAATTCGAAAACCATAAATTAAAATGTCGTTGGATATAGGGGTTCTAAAGCATACTAATAAAAAAATATTGCATTAGTTTTTATCAAAAAAATGCCTGATATGTCTTCTCGAAAAATCGACCCTTTGGAGGTGAGCGTTTCTTGGAAATTTTGAAAAACGGTGTTTGTTCCATTTTCTTTTAATATCTCGGGTTCTCTTCATCGGATCATTCCAAACAAAAAATCAAAATGTTTGTAAATAAAATATAAACAAAACAACATACGTCCAAATGATCTGTAATTTTAATTTCTGTGCAAAAAAAATTGAATCAAGCCAGTTTTTAATTTTACACAAACCGAAATTATTAAAATAATAATTTATCTTTTATAATGAAACTTGATGAATGATAGATTTTGTAGGTGTAAACGATTATGGAAAATTACAAATAAGAATACTTATTATTTTCCATGAAGAACGAGATTTCTGAAAAAGTTTTGAAGCTTTATAAAAAACTGCCATGTCACACTAATACTTTTTCTTTCTTAAATTGTAGCTTTTTGAACGTGCTTTACAATGGCGATAAAAAATATTTTTGATATAATTTTTGAAAAACCTATGAATTTGAACCGTGGATTTCCGTATGGGAATCTTTACTTTAACCATTGCGCTATGGCCGGGAAACGTTTGCGTATTCGACGAAATATGGCAGAGAAGGCAAAACATGTAATTTTTGAACGATTAGTTGATTTTCGTGAATACATGAGTGGGAAGGCTGGAAGACAAATAATGCTAGTCATTATTCCAACCAAACGTATAATGAACATAATCTTATTCTAACGCACCTTTGATCAATCAGGTCTAGCAGTTTTCATGAGGAAACGGCGAATCCATTTTTTCCATGTTTTCGTGCACATTTTAGTGTTTGACGTTTAACACGTCAACGTTTTACTGTAAACGAACTTTATTCTTTCACTTTTAAATGATTAAAACAGTTAAAATATATGATAGTCGTGGATAAATTATAGTATTCAGCTCACGTATAATGGCTATTACACGCTCGGATGATTTACGACACGCCTTCGACTCGTACCGTAAATATCACCGTCGTGAGTAATAGCCATCATTATACGCTCACTGAATAATCTACTATTCCAAAGAACAGCTTTTTTATTACTCGTCAAGACATATACTACTCGGAAAATATAGTGACATATGACATGGCCGATGGGCGGAGAAAGGCCGTTATCTACCCTTGTCCTTAGACAAAACTTTACTGTAACATCCTGATAATATTCAGGTTGTATTTTCAAAAACAAATTGCCCCCCAAAAAATTCGTTGAAAAAGTGCAGTTTTATTCGAGTATTTTTCGATCATCAGATTCCCAACACAGAAAGAAATTGATTGAGTCCGTGCGTAAGCCCAGCTGTTTCTTCAAACATATTTTCTACCAATCTTAGCAGCATTATCTCACATTGATCAATTTTTCACGTATCACCGGAATTTTAAATATCCACATACAAATACTAGTTTCCAACAAGATATAAACTTTTTACTCTTCGCTTTTTATTTAATTGTTTCACATTCTATAAGATACACTTCGTAAGTTAATTCTTTAGGTATAATTGCTATTATATTTTAATTTTACTGCTCACGATGATGTCACCTTGGTTGGTTAAACACTCATCTATAGTACGCAGTATTTTTGTAGAATCCTATCAACGGCTGCAACTTTCTTAAAGTAATTTTTTTTTTTGTTAAAACGTTTATATTTCCTGATTGATTTTTTTAATGTCAACAATATAAGGTTCTTCCTCTAGCTAAGACTAACTTACCTTCTTTTCAATCCGATCGGAGTTTTTCTTCTTAACTTTTCAAGCTTACCAGAAACGCGACGGACTGTTAAACAAAACGGTCTTAGAAATATGCTGATGGAATGCGTTCATATTTGTGAAAAGTATAATAACACATAATCATGTTAATAGAATGTGACCGTTTAAATATATCCTGCGTGATGTGAATGGTAAACACATATTACAGGTCAACATATTAACTGATGTTCAAAAAGCTCCTTTAAAATTAGGAAAAAGTATCCGGCTAGTAAAGTGATCAATTTAAAAAAATAAATAATAGAAAAAAAAATTTCATCATAAACGTAGAACGCCGTAAAATATGTGAAACCCATCAACATAAAACAATCTAAAAAACCGTTGCCCAAGGAATCACTACTTCCACATCCAGATTTTCCATCCAAATCTCACAATGAGAAAAATTTGTTTATGGAACTTAATAATATAATATTTGAAATCGTCTACCCCAAAAACCCATAAAACGATATGCCACATCGGTAGTGGCAGTGGGGGTGGATGAAGTAAAAAAATGTTGATGCCTTTGGTCCTTGTACACACACTAGATCACAATTTTATTTTTTTTTCACCCCCTTCAATAATGGATGGAGGTGGCTAGTGCCAACAAATTTATTATATATTATATTATATATACATATTAAATACCAATTTTACGGACTCTTACTGGCTCGATTTGCCTATTTACCAATTTACTCCCCAACCCTTCAACTAAGAATCAGATCAAAATATAATCTTGTTCCAGACCTCGTTAAAATACATATGTGTATCAAATTTCAAGTCTTAAACGGTTCAAGAGTAATTTTTTTTGCTCAAACTTAAAATCTCGACGTTTCATGACATTCTAAGCCTATTTGGATAATAAAAATTTTCAAAAATGTGTATTGCGTTACTATACTTCCACTGGATGTGGAAGTAAAATTAGACTATTATACACGTTTATAAAACTGAAAATGTAGATCTCAACTGCGATCAGTAACTATCAAGGAGTTAAATTTATAATATACATACAGTTTGACCCATTTTGCTTGGAACCACCTGCATAAAAAGTTTATATTAGGTCCGATTTAGATCATTTTTTTTTAAAGGTAGACCTCTGAAAAGTGCATTCGGTACATTACATTTTATAAAACAATACTACGGTCTTTGGTTGGTGATTCCAAGCAAAATGGGACACACAGGGCTGCCGAGTGCTTTACCGGGCCCCGGGGCTGCTTATTATTGAGGGCCCCTTCCAGGCCCCCCACATAAAATCATGGGCCCCGGTACCAAATTCACTGGCGGGCCCCCGCGCCTAATAATTGATAAGTGGGAAAAAATTTTTTTGTCAAAATCTCTGGCGGGCCCCTCGGAAGCCAACAGGCCCTCGCGCTTAATAATTGATGAGTGGGAGGCGAAATTAAAATTGAAATATTTATATCTCTTTGTTTTTTGAGAATCACCAAATGTGCACAACTGAATGCCTAGCCTATATGACGTAAAATAGTCGGAGCCTCGGGCCCCCTGCGGGTGCCCGGGCCCCGGGGATTAATTCTCCCTGCCCTCCTCTCTCGGCAGCCCCGAATGTATCTATCGATTCATAATCTTTTCGAGTTGTCTGTTCTGTCTGTTAGATTTTTATTAGAATTTCACACTGGAAGTAGATATTCAAGAAGGCACTAAAACACTTCTAATATTTAGGATGCGGATCAGTTTTAAAAACAAAAATTGAACTGAAAAATCAGTCTCAATGCATCTCAAATTGTTCCGTAGATATTGCCAATATTAAAAGAAGAACTGAGCAAAAACATTGTTTAAAATAAAACTGTCAACTATATCAACAGTTCCGTGCAATTAGTAAGTATAATACGGGTCTCCGCTGTATACGTACAAATGTTTTTCAGGATGACACGTTAGGCCAAAAGAAGTAAAAAAAAAATCCTTATAAGTAATGTCTTTTTTTTAACCTCTTTTTTGATTATAAAAATAATTAGAAATAGGCAATGTTTTCAGTGTAGACAGTACAACCATAAACAGAAGACGGAAGAGACAAGGTTATCGCGCTCACTTGTCTTATCAATAACGCGGACCCGACATTGTCGATATGCTTTGAAGATAATTGGAATTCCAGCGGACCAGTTCACTTTTACGAATTAATTCAAAGCATGTCGACAAGGCAGGGACCCGACAATGTAGGTACGCTTTGAAGATAATTCTAATTCCAGTGGACCAGTTCACTTTTACGTATGAGTTCAAAGCCTGCCGACATGGCTGGGTCCCTGCCGCTGGATCGTGTGTAGACCCCATTACAGTGTTGCATTTAAAAATATTAAAACAGTTTTACTTTTACCTTGTTTAATCAGTTTTGAAATGAAAACACTAACTGACATTTAATATTAATTTACTTATTGGCATCTTAACAGTTTTTCACACACCACAATTATTCCATATGATTTATTAGAAAAAGTAGGATGTCCAGGTTGGTCTTTTGAAGCTCCTTGTCTTTATTGAAAAAACGGCACCGATCTCAGTAATTTACTGTCTGCAAAAAATGTATTTTAACGATGAGATTAAAAAAATGCCATTTTTTTTTTTTATTATAGAACATTTTTTTAACCACTGTAGTAATTAAATTAATAGCGGTTAATTTAATTTCAATAAACACTTAATTCATCACCTCGTTCATTCCACCGTTTTATTATTCATACTCTTCGCAAAAACGAAGAGTATATTGTATTTGATCGGCACATTTCTAAAACCGTAAATATCGCTGGTAGAAAAAAAAATGTTGATACCATTATGTTAGTGAACGAATTCTGAACAACTTCCAAAATATCCGCCCGTCCGCCACGTTTCTCGTAAGCACGATAACTTAAGAAAGAAAAGTCCGATTGTATTGAAATTTGGAAAGTAAGTTAGTGTTAGCTAGAGGAAGAATCCCACTTTTTTAAGAAAATCAATCAGTAAATAAGAAAGTTATTAATCATATAATTAAAAAATATATATTTTATTAATTATTTTCGCTTGTCTCAAATAGAAATCTTGCGAAATGCTATCTCTATAATATATATTTTTTTTGTTTATGCATTTTACTAATATATGTTTCTAATAATAATATATCCAATGAGTTGAAATATGATTATTGAAAGATATATATCACAGACATTCAATTTTCTTAGCAATATGTGATGGTCCAGTGGCTAAAGTTTTGCCAAAGATCGTATGTTCGAATCCCACACAAATTGATGTTTATTTTCAATTTTTTTTTTCTTTTTTTTTTTTTTTCATATATTTTTTTCACAACAAAGTTGGTATCACAAAATTTAGGATGCCCAAAAACTAACATTATTTACAAGAAAACTGCGAAGAGTATCCTATAGAATGTGTAACAATTATATAAAAAGCTCAGTAAATTGGCGAAGAATACGTTTTTAGCTTGTTGTTACTTTAAAACTAGATAAACCGAATCGAACACTGCATGATTGGAAACGGCGCGGTGGCCTTCTACGGCTAAACAACGAAGTGTAAACATTTTCTTTGATATGCAGATGCCGACAGCGGAGGATTCTTTTTATGAAAGACACCGGTGTTTTTTAAAGTTTTTTATGTCTCATCAATACAATAAGCATAATAAAAAGGGAGATACAGATCGCAAGATAACATTGAACTGTACTGAAGTATTGACATACACAATATTTTATATGTTATACCCGAATACTACCGGGCCTGAAAATATCGGTCTTTTAGGAAATTATTAATTTAAGCAAAACCGTCGCGCGTCGGAGTAAAGTAAAAATTTTATAAGACTTTTTTGCTTCTTTTAAGTCAATATATTAACATGCAAAATATTTGTACGTATACGGCAGACACCCTGTATAAACATATTCTTAAAGTCGGTTTCCGAAACGTCAGCAAAATACATTATTTTTATATTTTATTCTCATTCATATTATTGTCAAAAACACCTTCGAACTGTTCCTCTGACGTAAAAATCAATGTATATGTTATTTACCAGTAATATATTGGATAATTGCAATATTTTATGGATATTATTTTTAGAAGAGAATACATATAAGGCAGAAATATCCAGAAAGAAAAAAAGAAAAATTATGCCATATTATTATATAAACAGAATAAAACGTTTTCCGGTTCTTCCGTACTTCCTGGACACTGCAAGCCATAACAACAAATTTCGTTTGCTGTTTTGGTTTGTAGCCAATCTGTGATACGAAATCGCGTGAAACAGTATTGCTATCTTTTACAACCTCTATTTTGCATTATTATGAGCCATAACTCTGGATAACGTGGAAATCAAATTCAATTAAATATTGATAATAGTTGGAAATGAAGTGTTTTGATTTCACGAAATGAAGTTTTCAGCAGTAGTAGATCATTTAAATTTCCACAGTATAATTTGCAGTATAATGTTACGTTAGCTAGCGTGAGGCTAGCTTGCTAGTATCAGTGAAACAGCGGTTATAAACTGACATCCGGAATGTAATAATAAATAAAAATATTCATGAACTACGCGAATCTGGATAACTAACTGGCCGTTGCCTGTTGATTTAGTGACTATATCATTTTTAGAGGTAATTTTATTTCCAGTTAAAAAACGTTTATTTCGAAATAATAGCATGTGTATTTAGAGTCGTAGACAATTGACAATTTTAAGTACAAGGCAAAAAAAAATTGAGTTTTTATTGTTTTTATTGTAGAATGACATGAAACGTCGAGATTTTAAGTTTGAGCAAAAAAAATTTTCTGCCTGTCAGTCCATCTGTCGGTCTCTGTCTGAAACTTTTTTTGTGTGCACGACTTACTCTGGAACCGTTTAAAATATTGACTTGAAATTTGGTACACGTATGTACCTTAACGAGATCTGGAACTAGATTATATTTTGATCTTATTCCGTTGAAGGAATGGGGGGTAAATGGGGGTAAATAGTTAAATCAACCAAGAGTCCATCAAATTGATATTTAGTATATACAAGTTAAGCTAAGGTCTCAAAAACTTTTTTGCCATTAGCCATTCCCATTACCACACCCACCCTATTATTAAAGGGGGTAAAAAAAATAAAATTGTGATTTAGTGTGTGTACAAGAACCAAAGGCCTCAAAATATTTTTTTACTTCATCCACCCTTTACCACCAACCCACGTCACTATCGATGTGACATATCGTTCTATGAGTTTTTGGGGTCGACGATTTCAAATATTAAGTTATTAAAGTTCCATAAACAATTATTTTCACATTAGACTAGCGGTACATGACCAGTCAGGTGCAATGTTTTTAAAATGCATGCTAATCATATATATGAATGAAATTACCACGAATATGCCAGAAATGCAAATTTTAGGCAGTCGTCGCGTGCAGAAGGGTGTGCAAATCGATTTTTGTTTTTTTTGTTTTTTTCTTATTTTAAAATGGATGCCAATAGTGCCAAACGAAAAGTCGTGAAAAAAAATCCAAAATCAAAATCATCCAAAATCAAGAATACCAAAAAATTTTACAATTTAATGTGCGCGGAAACTGCATGCCAATGAATTTCCGCTGAATTCTTTTTCACGGCTTTTCGTTTGGCACTATTGGCATCCATTTTAAAATAGAAAAAAACAAAAAAAATCGATTTGCACACCCTTCTACACGCGACGACTGCCTAAAATTTGCGTTACTGGCATATTCATGGTACTTTCATTCATATACAATATGATTGGCATGCATTTTAAAAACGTTGCACCTGACTGGTCATGTACCGCCAGTCTAATAGAGTTCACCGAGACTCCGAGACAAGCAGACCACCTTGTGTAGTAGTGCAGTTTCCAGTGCAAGTGAACAGCGAAGTGGCAGCCCCACAGTGCAAGCTGAGCGTAGCGTTCCCGAACGTTACATAGGCTAGCAGATTGAAGAGGAGAAGCACTAGTTGTCTTTTTCAAGACACTAGTGTACAAAAGATAAATAAAGTCCCCCGCCTGGGGACACTTTGTTTTTCCTTTCTTATCCTCTCCCAATATTCCCAAATTTCACAATTAATAACACAGATTTTTATTACAGGAAAAGCGACGAGATGGCAAGTGACGTGGAAATGGACGGCGAATCGTCCAGAGAGGCCTCCCCCACTCTATACACAGAGAACGAGATGAGACTCATGGAGGAAAATAATAAACTAAGGGCCCAAATACAAAGACTGGAGGCCCAATTACAGGACCTAAACAAGCAGCTAAGCCAGCAGCAAGTACAACTAAGCCAGCAGCAAGAACTTAGCCGTGCCCAACATGCCGAAATGATGACGACCATGAAAGCCCTCCACGCCCAACCCCCGGGGCAGCCCCAGGCCCATACCCAGGCCCAAGCCCAAAACCAGGCCCAGTTCCAGGCCCAAACCCAGACAAAGGAACCGGTAAAACGGAGAGCCACAATGGACGAGGACTCCACCCCCGTGGCAAAAAAGACCACCCAGGCAGCAGAGGCAAAACCATCCACCAGCCAAACACCCGCCCAAAACAAACCTGGGGCTGAAGAGCAGCCACCCAAACAGACAAAAATCCCCCCAGTAATCCTAAGGAAAAAAGAGACCTGGTCCGCAGTCAAGCAGAGAATGGACGAAAACAGGATAAAATTCGAAAAAGCCAGAGTAGTAGCCGAGGGCATCGCTATAGAAACAAGCACCCCGGACGACTTCCGCAAGCTGACAAGAATGCTAGCAAACGAGAGCAGGGAATACCATACCTACGCCCTGCCGGAAGAACGACTACTCAGAGTAGTAATCAGGGGCATCCCAGCATCCGTACAGAGAATGACGTCCAGACGAACCAAGCAAGAAATACCCCTAATGCTGGTCCAGGTCCCCCTCGCCGAGGAAAGGATCCTGGATGTAAACAGATGCTGTTCGCTAGTAGTGAGGACAGAACGTCAAAAGGCAGCCCTGGCCATAGCACAGTGCCACCGATGCCAAAGATTCGGACACGCCCAGGGACGCTGCACGGCGCAAGCGAAATGTGTCAAGTGTGCAGAGCCACATCATTCGGGTGACTGTAAGAAACCGAAGGAAACTCCAGCAAGATGTGCCAACTGCCAGGGGGCCCACCCGGCTAGCTACAGGGGATGCCCAAAATTCCCTAAAAAGACGGCCCAGACCCCCCAGAGACAGGCGCCACCAAAAGCACAGCAGCAACCAACAAGGAGACAAACCACCAGTGGGATGAGCTACGCCAGAGTAGCGCAAGGCACGGCAGGGCAGACCAGCACCCCCGCCAGACAACAACAGGCACCCGTAGAGGCTAAAAACCTCACGGCAGTCCTAGCTCAGATGCAACAAATGTGCTCAGCGGTGAGCGCATTTTTTGCAAACATGCCAGTCTTAACTAATCTATAATGTCTTTTCAGGTCAAACCCGGCTTCTTGCAGATCGCCTCATGGAATGTCAATGGACTGCTAGGACGCAAACTCGAGGTAGAGGAGCTCCTAACCAGGGGCGACATAGACATTATGGCACTGCAGGAAACGAAGCTGCGACCAGACCAGGCTGTCAACTTCCCAGGCTACCACGTATACAGGAAGGACTGGCTGAGGCCCCACAGAAGAGTGATGAGAGGAGTAGCCCTGCTAGTCAAGACGAGCCTCGCACACCATCCGATCCTGCTCCCGGAGATGGAGAACCTGGAGGCCACAGCCGTAGTAGTGTCCACGGCACGAAATGGCAACATCAGAGTGGTCTCCTGCTACCAGCCACCCCACAACATGCTGCGAGATGCAGACCTGGACTCGGTCCTCCCCCCAGGGACCCAGACGGTTGCTATCGGCGACTTCAACGCCAAGTCCCCGGAATGGCACAGTAGGATCACAAACACTCGAGGACGAGAGCTACTGCGATTTCTGGGACGACAGGATGGCAACCTGCTGGTCCTTGGGCCGGAGGCACCGACCCATGACAATGGTGTAACCAGGCCGGATGTGCTGGACATTGCGATGCTGAAGGAGATGACCCTCGAAGCCGAAATCACCGCCATGATGGAAGGTTCCACCGAGCACAACCCTATTCTCCTAGAACTAGGAGAAAAGGACGGTGAGAACACGACAACTTTCGTCAAAAGGAGGACGGACTGGGAAGTGTTCCGTGCAGAACTGCAGAGGAACATCGCACACATTCCCAGACTCGAGACCGAGGCAGACGTGGAGAGGGCCATCGCCTCCCTGGAGGACCAGATCCAGGCGGCACTAAGGGTAAGTACCACCGAGATGGAAACGAGGCGAGCACCAGCTCCCCTGGCAAACCTCCCAGAGGAAACCAGGCAGCTGATAAGGGATAGACGAAGTGCCAAGAGACGAGCCCAGAGAACCCGACTCCCGGAGGACAGGAGACATTACAACACCCTGAGCCGGAGAGTCAAGGCCGCCCTTCAGGAACACCGACAAGAAGGGTGGCAACGCCACCTGGAATCCCTGGACACACAGGACAGGAGCATCTGGACCACCCAACGGGCCCTGCGGAACCGTCGGACTCCCATGCCCCCGATCCACGGAGAGAATGGTGTTGTCTACACTCGCCAGGAAAAAGCCGAGGCATTTGCCGACAGCTTGGAACTGCAGTGTAGGGAAAACCAACTCGATGATGAGGACGAGGACTGGGAGGACGACGTGAGACGCAGGGTACGTAGGATGAACCGTCTGCCAGATGAGGACCACATCCCCCCGACCACCCCCGAGGAGGTCAAGGAGATCCTAAGGAGTCTAAAACCCAGGAAAGCTCCAGGATGTGATGGCATTGGGAACATCGCCCTCAAGAAGCTGCCCCGGAAAGGAGTAGCGGCGATGGTCAACATCATCAACGCAATGTTGAGGTTGAGACACTTCCCATCCAGGTGGAAAAAGGCCGACGTCATAGTCATCCCAAAGCCAGGTAAGAACCTAACGTTTCCTTCCTCTTACAGGCCCATCAGTCTACTCCCAGCGATGAGTAAGGTAGCCGAACGAGTCATACTCAAGAGGATAGCCGAGAAGACAGAAGAGCTGGAAGTCCTCCCAGACGAGCAGTTCGCCTTCAGGACAGGGCACTCCACCGAACTCCAAGTGCTCCGCCTCACCGAGGAGGTCACGAAGGGGTTCAACCAACGACAGGTCACGGCAGCGCTGTTCCTGGACGTTGCCAAAGCCTTCGACAGGGTCTGGCACGATGGTCTCCTAGCCAAAATGATGAGTATGGGTTACCCCATTGCACTCGTCAAGCTAGTGAGATCATACCTCCACAGGAGACAGATGAGGGTGAAGATCGTGGACAAGGTGTCCACGTACAGAACAATGGAGGCAGGAGTCCCCCAAGGCTCAGTGCTGTCCCCCCACTTGTTCTCCATCTTCACATCCGATCTACCCCGGACGGAGAGGACCTCCATGGCCCTCTACGCCGATGACACAGCCCTGACTGCCAGATCCTGGAGTGCCAGACTAGCCACCAGAAACCTCCAAGAGGCGGCCACCCTCCTAGAGGACTGGTGCAACAGATGGAAGGTAGCCGTCAATGCCGAGAAGAGCAAGGCGGTACTCTTCAAGAAGGTAAGAAAACAAAACCCCACAGGTCACGTTTCCATGTTTGGAGAGGACATCCAATGGCACGACTCCGCCAACTACCTTGGCGTGGTCATGGACAAAGGCCTAACATGGAGACTGAACACGGAGGCCATCGTCAAGAAGGCCAGGAGGACGAGAGCCCTAATCTACCCGATGACGGGTAGACAGAGCAGACTCAACCTGAGGAATAAGCTCACGCTTATCAGGTCCCTCATCCGGCCTCAGCTGACGTACGCTTCGGTAGCTTGGGGCTACCAAGCAAAGAGCTACCTCCATCAGATCCAGAGAGTGGAGAACGTCGCCCTCAGATCGGCCGTCGACGCACCCTGGTTCATCCGCAACGAGGACATCTACAGGGACCTGGACTACACCCCGGTCACTGAGATCATCAAGCAGAGAGCCAGAAAGATGTACGCCCTTGCCGAGGAGCATGGGAACCCACTAGTCAGGGAGGCAACTGACTATGACCCAGCAGATGCTCCGAGGCACAAGCGGCCGAAGGTGCAGCTCCTGGATAACGGGTGAGTATGAGAAGTACCACCACCCGACGATCCACCCCCACGGAAGAGACATGACGATTACCCAACCACCCACCCAAGACCCTGCGGGTACCGGACAAACAACCGTCCAGTACCTGTAGTCCCCCTAGCTCCGGGCAGACCAAAAATGCTACCAAAGCAGTTAGGTCTGCCCTTCCTCGAGCTACACAGCTCATCCTTACCCTACCGACGATCCGGATGACAGGATGCCTCTTGGCATCTTGTGTACCGGCAGTCACTCCCGCCACAAACCCAAAAACACCCAACAGACCGATGACTACCCCCCGGGGGGCAAACAAGCTGGCGAAGAAAAGAAGACGAAGACAGAAGAACGCCAGAAGAGGCCTTAGCCAGCAAGGTCCAACGAGCCAGGACCCAGGGAGGTGGGCCGAAATCGTCTGCACCGCTCACATTTGTGAGTGGGGCCGACGTAAAGTAAGTTCGCCCGCCCTGCACGAGGCTGGTCCCCGGTCTACAGCGATGTACTGGGGTAAAGGGCAATAGTCCTGCCCGGCCCCAGACATCCGAGACCGACATCTTTAGCCAAGAATATTGGCGCCAGTCTAATAGTGAAGTTCAAATATAGTATCAAAATTTTTTTAGTTGGGAGAGACTTAGACAGAAAATCTGGATGTGGAAGTAGTGATTTCTTGGGCAGCGGTTTTCTCATTTACTTTGTGCTATTTATCACTAAAATGAGTCTTAAAATTAACGTATAGTTTGTAGATATTTTTATAAACTGATGGCAGAAATAGAGTAATCAATTTTTTTCTAAATTAAAATAAGAAAATGTTCTAATTATTGAAATGATCTTACAAGTAGTGCAACACATAAATTGAGATTTCTAATTTCGTTTCTTCTCTTTTTCTTTCACAAAAGTCACATAATTTATTATGAAAGAAAGGGGTATACTATAACATACTTTTGATGTCAGTAATTTTGAAAATCACGTTTTATAAACTTTGCATAAAATTAAATTGATATTTCGTACATATATTGGGGTTCAAAAAATACATCAACGTATATAACAGGATGTAGAATTTCCCTAGTTTTAATTACATAAAAAACGTTAAAATGATAAATTAGCCTCTTTATAATTTATCATACATAAAAATTTTACTTACGATGGAACGACTACAAGAAAAGAGAACATGAGATTTTAAGGGATGTATAAAATAAATTTAATACATTTTTTGATCATTATACTTGACAGTTTTTTTAAAGTGAATGGTATTCTGGTCAGTTTTTTGTGGAAATGTAATGAATTTAGATGTCAAATAAAATCATTTTCACCCTTATGCGTGTAATGTCATCTCCTGTAGTCATATATCATGCATTATTTATAACAGTACGAAATAGCAGCCGATATTACACTTTCATAAAATTTGCATCTCCGTATAATATCAAGACATATCTCTAGAACCATAATGTCTAGAAACATTTAGTACATGAAAGTATGCAGACGTCTACCGTGCATATTTATGATGTGTCTCGCCGAATATGTCACTTAAAATAAATTGAATGGGAAGTAAATACACGACCAAAGCAAAGTTTTATTATACTCAAAACACATTTAGGGATCGGGGATATAGTTACACGGGTACACAAAAAATAAAAGTGTGAACTAAGGACCAGACCATCATACCCTGATGTAACTTGATACGCTTAATCCAAAATTGACGTTAGAATTGCCATCACGTCACGTTTTTTTTCTAACCTCAAAAAATAGCTAAAAATCCATAAAATATCCGCTATTTTTTGAGGTTACAAAAACTGTTACGTAATAGAGCAATTTTAATGTCAGATTCGGATTCAGCACATCAAAATACTTGGGGTTAAGTTGATCTGGTGCTCAGTACTGTCGTGCGCAAAAAAATGGGACGTCTTTTTGCTAAAATCTAGTTGTGTACATCTGACTTTAATTTTTGTGACACTGTCAGTTATTTGTCAAAATTCATTGCAAGTGTGCAAATGCCCCATATAAGCGATTTAGTTAAAGCTGGAGTTATTGCTAAAGCAGAAGGTGGGTGGTCAATGAGACAAATTGCACTGCGTTATAATATTAACAAAAATTCGGTGTGTAACATTTTAAAAAAGTGGAGAATAAACGGTACGATTAGTAGAAATCCTGGATCAGGGCGACGAAGGGCATTTTTTTACTCAACAACAAGATTTGCAACTGGTAAATACATTAGTAGGAAATCCATTTACGTATGGGGACTACTCGTAAGAAGTATCCAAAAACTAAATGTGAGACCAAGGAATGACCAAGAATTACTGGAAATAATAAATAATGCATAGGAAAATATTATTACTGATGATTATTATATAAAGTTATTTTAATTCTATGCCAAATAGACTTATAGAAGTTATAAATAGAAATGGTGCAATAACGAAATATTAATGGTTAGTTTCTGTTAAGTTGGATATCCTTTGTCCCCTAATCCAGGATTTATACTTATTGTGCCGTTTATTCTCCATTTAAAATGTTAAACACCAAATTTTTGTTAATGTTATAACGCAGTGCAACTTGTCTCATTGACCATTCATCATTTGCTATAGCAATAACTACAGCATTACAATAAAAAATAAAATAAAAGTGCTAACTGTTTTATTTCGACTACTCATATATATTCAAATGGAGACAGATTTACATTAGAAAAAAATAGTTGTCCTATTTTTTTTTGCTCAGGACAGTACATGACACTCTTTGTTTGCACAGGCCTATGCCATAGGCAAAGTGAAGCAGTTTTCAGAAACAGTAAAAGCACTGAGCATTGCACTAAGTGCATTACGTTAATAAAGTTAGCACAATTGGGTTGCAATTGAAATCTAGTCAAAATAAAAATAAATAGAAGATTGAGCAACCTCAATTCTCTATTTCTATTCAAGCGACTGAGATTTTTTGTGTGTTAAACAATTACGAGGAAAGATTTTCGACTATATTTCAATTACAATTCAATGGCGCTACTCGGTTAACGGAAATTTGTCTGGTGAAAACTAAAATTTATGAATTTTCGGTAACTTTTAATCATTATTTATAACATTTTTGAACCGTAGTATCTCTCATTTTATATTAGCAGCTGTAGTCTGTGAGGACAATTTTCAGATTCTAACTGTTTATAGATCACCTAGTGGAGATTTTAATATATTTTTGGAACAACTTTCCCGTGCCCTAGATATTCTTACATCGAAAAATAAAAAAATCATTGTGACGGGAGACTTTAACGTACATTTTCATAATCCAGATAAAAATGTTTTATTAATCCTAAATTTATTTACTTCATTTGGATTCCACGATTTAAACAAATCTCCTACACGTAATTGCAATTGCCTTGATAATATATTCGTAAACTTTGCAAAAAATATTTGCAAAACTGTTACTGTAAATCCACGACTGTCTGACCATATCAGTATTAGTTTAAGCGTACAAGATTCTAAACCCTCAATTTCGCGTAAAAGAATTAATTTTAGGCCTGTTACCGAAATCGGTCTTTTTCAGTTAAACCAGCACTTAAAATCTACAGATTGGAGTTTTGTAAATAACTCATCACTAGACCTCGAAAAGAAATTTGAAACTTTTTTAAACATAATCAGTAGTGCGATTGAAATCAACTTGCCAGAAAAATCAAAAACTTTATCAGATAACAAAAGAACTAAAGTTAATTGGTTCACTGACCGTTTAATACAGATGAGAGAGTCTTTACATTTTTTGCAAGATCTTTACAAAATAAATTCAACACCTAATCTAAAATCCCTATTAAATACTAAAAAAGCGCACTATAGATCTGAGTTAAGGAAGGCCAAAATCAATGCCAACGATAAGTACATTTCCCAAAGTAGCAATCGAAGCAGAGCAATGTGGAATATCATAAATAATAAGAAATCACGAACGTATAACCAACGTTCAGACTCTCCAGTTATTAATTCTGAGGAACTAAACAATCACTTTGGAACGGTTGCCGAAAAAACAATAAATGTTACCCCCCTCAATCAACAACTTTGAAGATTACTTATCTACCACTTGTATAGCTGGACATAACACTGAATTTAGTTTCTCTGAGGTCTCTTACGTACAAATACTTGATATACTTAACAACTTAAAAAAAAACTGACAGTAAAGACGCTCATGATATAAACCTTAAAATCCTAAATTCTATTTAGCACATCATATACATTCCTTTGACCAAGCTTATAAATCAATATATTAAAAACAATGTATTTCCTAGAATCCTGAAAATTTCAAAAGTTATTCCAATTCACAAACAAGGCGACATTGACGATCCTGCCAATTACAGACCAATCTCCATAATATCTTTCTTTGCAAAAATTTTTGAGACTGTATTAAAAGTACAAGTAACATCGTATTTTGAGAATTTTAATTTGTTTAATAATCATCAATTTGGGTTCAGAGCCAAAATGTCCACTACACTAGCTATAAATGCGTTAACGGATATGATAAATGGGGGTTCCGAAGAAAACGAAATTTTGTATGCACAGTTTTTAGATTTAAGCAAAGCATTTGACTGCGTCTCTCATGACATATTGATAAAAAAGTTAGGTTTTTATAAATTTTCTACTGGCAGCCAGAAGTTACTATCATCGTATCTTACAGAGAGGTCCCAGTTTGTTAACTATGATAATATGAATTCTAAGCCCATAAAAGTTAAATTTGGTGTCCCCCAGGGTTCGGTATTAGGCCCAACTCTGTTTCTTATCTTCGTTAATGACTTGCCATATAACACCGTCACAGCAAGATCAGTTCTATTTGCGGATGACACCACATTAATACATAATAATAGAGATATTAACAAATTGCTTACAAGTGTACACGATACTCAATCTACTGTTCAAGACTGGTTCTTGGCAAATAATTTAATGCTTAATGCGAACAAAACAGAATCGATGATTTTTAGTCTAAGACAACATAAAATGATAACCACCGACTGTGTCAAATTTTTAGGCGTCCATCTGGATAATAAATTACCATGGGAAAAACATGTACACGTTATTTGTGGCAAAATGTCCAAAAATATTTATTTACTACGTAATCTTGCGAATTGTGTATCTCAGACAACTTTATTGACTGCGTATTTTGGCTTAATTCACTCTGTACTTATCTATGCAATTTTGGTATGGGGTCACTCATCACATGCTGCAACTGCTTTTGCTGTACAAAGAAAAGCAGTAAGGGTAATCGCAGGTTTGAGTTACAGGGAGGACTGCAGGGACTCCTTTAAAAAACTGAAGATACCAACATTGTATAGTACCTACATTCTGCAACGCCTCCTATACATAAAAGAACATGAGTCAAAATATGTACCTCGTGCTCGGCTACATTCGTATCCTACCCGAAGTAATGGGAACTTACATTTTGACTTTTTACGTTTATCAAAAACACGCAATGGCACAGCATATTATGCTTTTTAACGCTCTACCATGTAATGTAAAGGAACTTGATTATAAACCTTTTAAAACTGTAGTAAAATCATTTTTAATTGACAATGCTTTCTTCTCATTAAACGAATTTTTTAATGCTGATTTTTCAACTATATCGATTTATGTAACTAACGTATAGTATATGTTTGCTTATTTGTCTGTTTGTTTGTTGTAAACTCAAATTCAAATTATATTTATTTGTTATTTTTTTAGATTATATATATATTACAATTATATTTAAATTTATTCATGATTATATATTATGTATATGTACAATGTACACTTATACTACTTTGGCATTCTGTATGCCTATATTAATTAATACATATTTTTTTAATCTTATGTTAACGACGTATGTAAATACATTCTTGTATAATGCATCAATAAATACTTACTTACTTACTTACTTACTTACTTACTTACTTCCTTACTATTATATATAGCAAAGGGTTCATTTTCCGTTTATATTACATAGAATTTGATACGTAAGAAAAAATCTGTAAAGATATTTAAACAAAACTTCCCTCAATATTGGGAACCTTATATTTATGAAACATTTTCTCTATAGGTTTAGTATTGTACTTTCTTTTTACTAAATATATATCAGCTTTTTTTACTGGCAATAGGGACAACTACATTATAAATATTATTTTCTTTCGTCGTTTCTTTATTAATAATTGTTTTTTAATGATCAGAGTTAAAATCATTAAAATCGAAAAGTGGAAAAAAATGCAGTTAGCCATGACTTGATCAGAAAATTTGATTACGAAGTTGGGATCGAATTTGGACGGCGATTTTAAGTCTGGTATGAAAATTTTAATATTTGAAAAAAAAATTAAATTTAGGGCGGCCATTTTCAATTTTTGCGATGTAAAAAGATGCTTATTTGTTAATGTCAAAACTTAGCTTGAGAAATGCGTAAAAAATCATGTTCAAGAGGCCATAATATTATGGCCTCTTGATGCAAGATTATTTTATTTTCCTTCTTTTATTATTCGCTTTTCTATTAAAACAATAAAATTTTATTAGTAGTCACATATGCCATTTACCATCTCCGAATCCTGGACACTTTATTGCCACTTTCTTTGAGTATTCAGTTAATACAAATATTCTGTCCTATTATAAAATTAAAGAGGACATTTGTCTCGTATATTTTTGGCTCTTCAAGATTACATTTTCCGATTTTCCACTTTCCTTTAGCCATTAACGTGATAATTTCATATTAGGTGCATGACAATTTTATTTCTAAAGTATAACCTCAATGTGAAACACACTGATGTTATACTTAAATGAAATATAATCTATCAAACGTTAATACAACACTCGACAGGTTTAATGTTTTTTTTTCGATTTGAACAATATGGCGAACACTGTCCGTCATGGTATTTTCTTCTTCAAACGTCATATACCCCGTGTCGACCACGGGATGCAGAAAAATCAATTGACAGCAGAATCATCAAAATCGGTGCAGCCACTGTGACGTTAATATGGAATAATACGTACAAACAAACAAACGCATCTTTGACCTAACCACTAACCACTTCTCCTAGCATAGTCTAATAAAAAAGTGTAATATATCTGAATAGACAAATAAACAAGCTAAAAACGTACTCTTCGCCTGTTCACTGAACTTTTTATATAATTGTTACACATTTTATAGGATACTCTTCGCAGTTTTTTGTAAATAATGTTAGTTTTAGACATTTTTAATTTTATAGTACGAGCTTAGTTGGTAAAAGACTCAGTGTAAAATAAAGTAAAAATAAAAAAAAACATACTAAACCCCATTTGGGTTTCGAACCCGGGACCCTTGGATTCCGAGTCAATTTCAATTAAAAGCGTAAGAACTACACCACCACCTTACACGTAGAAAAATGTAAATTTTTACATTATAAGACACGAGCTAAAATCATATTTTCACGGTTGCATATTACATTATAAATATATATTTGTAAAATATATAAATATTTAGATATTAAAATGAAATATCATTCCACCAGATTTCTATTCAATTACAAAAACAAAAATCAAAAATTTTTTTTTCAAATTTATATCATTAATAACATTTTTATTTACCGATCGATTTTGTTCAAAAACAATATGGTTCTTCCTCTAGCTAACACTAACTTACTGTCCAAATTTCAATACAATCGGATTTTTCTTTCTTGAGTTATCGTGCTTACAAGAAACGTGACGGACGGACGAACATACGGACATTTTGAAAGTTGTTCAGAATTCGTTCACTAACACAATGATATGAAAATTTTTTGTCTGCGACTTCCGCGAGCGATATTTACGGTTTTAGAAATGTACCGATCAAATACAATATACTCTTCGTTATCGTATTTGCGAAGAGTATAATAATAGTAATAATAAACGTCTTTATTATTTTCGTAAGGGAATATACAATAATTACATAATAATTTCTTTTCTTTTCAAAATTTTACGAAAATAAATGGCGAAGTTCAATTTTCCACATAAAAAATATGTGGTAAGTGTTCTTCCACTTAACCAGAAACTATCACAATTTCAATAAATGTATAATGTATAGTGGCGCTTATACATATAAAACAAGCTAAAAACGTACTCTTGGCCTGTTCACTGAAATTTTTATGTAATTGTTGACATTCTATAGGATACTCTTCGCAGTTTTTTGTAAATAATGTTAGTTTTAGACATTTTTAATTTTATAGTACAAAGTTAGTTGATAAAAGAAAAAGAGTCAGTGTAAAATAAAGTTAAAATAAAAAAAACATACCAAACCCCATTTGGGTTTCGAACCCGGGACCCTTGGATTCCGAGTCAATTTCAATTAAAAGCGTAAGAACTACACCACCACTTTACACGTAAAAAAATGTAAATTTTTACATTATAAGACACGAGCTAAAATCATATTTTCACGGTTGTATATTACATTATGAAATGTATATTTGTAAAATATATAAATATTTAGGTATTAAAATGAAATATCAATCCACCAAATTTCTATTCAATTACAAAAACATAAAAAATTTAAATCATTAATAACATTTTTATTTACCGATCGATTTTGTTCAAAACAATAGGGTTCTTCCTCTAGCTAACACTAACTTACTGTCCAAATTTCAATACAATTGGATTTTTCTTTCTTGAGTTATCGTACTTACAAGAAACGTGACGGACGGACAGACGGACGGATGGACAGACGGACGGACAGACGGACGGACGGACGGACATTTTAAAAGTTGTTCAGAATTCGTTCACTAACACAATGATATGAAAATTTTTTGTCTGCGAGCGATATTTACGGTTTTAGAAATGTGCCGATCAAATGTAAAAATTATAACTACTTATATTCTAAGGCTAACATATATTATAAAAAATAGAATAAATATTGATTTAAATTTGGCGACTGAGTAGTGTTTTTTTATATCTTGTCTTAAATTCATGGATGTTCGTTTGCTTTAATCATTTTCGAGGGCATTATAAACTTTGCAGATTTGATAGCTGTAAGACCGTTTGAAAAGTTCAAGTTGATGCATTGGCGGCGTTAATAATCCTAATATTTAGGGTATGAACATCCATTCTAAGTTTAATTTTTTTATACAGATATGGTGGGGACTTTAACATAATAACTTTATGATATAAAGTTGCTGAGTGAAGTTGTCTTCTATTTTGCATATTCAGCCATTTAACTTCTTTTAATTTATGTGAAATTCTTTGTCACCTTCGTATACCATATATTAGACGGAGACAAGAGTTTTGAACCTTTTGGATTTTATGTATATACAAATAGTTTAAACAAGGACCATAAAGTACATCGGCATAATTAAACAACGATAGAACCAAAGGCTCGCATAATATGATTTTAGTTTTTTGAGGTAGACAGTGCCTGCTGGCATATATTATTTTAATATTTGAGTATGCCTTTTGTAATAACTTATTAATATGGCAAATGAATCTAATCTCACTGTCCAAAATCACACCCAGACTTTTTGCGTTATCAGTCTTTACCAGTTGAGTATTTTCTATGGTAAGGTTTAATCTGTTTTTAATTCTCTCTCTATGATTTCTTGGTCCGAAAACCATAACATTTGATTTGCCTGGGTTGATAATAAGACAGCGATTCTTAGCTTCCTTGGCAAAATTATTAATGTCTTCGTTTATGCGGGTGCAGCCTATGTCAACCTCTGATGGAGGAAAGGAGTAATACAGCTGGGAATCGTCAGAGTATAAATGAATTTCACAAAATTTTAAACAATTAATAAAATGACTGGTATAGATGGTGAACAGTAGGGGACCAAGAATTGACCCTTGCGGTACTCCGGCTTTTAAGGTAACAGCTTCTGAAGTTGAGCCATCTAAACATACTTTCTGCTTTCTGTTCTGCAAATAGTTTTCAAATAGCTCTATTGCACTTTCAGAGTCCGATATATTTTAGAATACATAATAATATCTCATAATTAAGTCTAAAAGCTCTACTGAAGTCCATTAGAACTAAAACAGTACAGTTCCCTTTGTCAGACGCCGAAATAATATCATCCACTACATGCCTGGCTACAGAGCTGTGGTACAGCTGTAGCCAGGCCTAAAACCGGATTGAATCATTGGTAGTAAATTGTATAATATTAAATATTCTCTTCATTGCTGGTCCATGATTTTTTCAACAACCTTAGATAAAGTTGGTAGTATGCTTATACCACGAAGATTTTTAAGTTCTAAAGGATTTGATTTTTTTTTTTGGCAACACTGTTACTAATGAACTTTTCCATAAAGTGGGAAAACATTTTCTGTCAAGCAAATATTAACTATATGGGTAACATGTGGAATAGTATGAGGACAACACAACTTCAGAAGTTTGGCATTAACACCATCACAACCAGTAGCATTAGTAGGGATATCGTTAATTAGTTTTAAAACTGTATTCATGTTTACTGTTTAGAATTTAAAATTATTGTTATTTCTGCAATAATTTAAAAGTGATGTTGGTGGCGACAAATTTGTTGTTACATTAATTAGAAAATCATTTAGTACATTAACATTTTTCAAATGATCTGGGATATCTCTATTTTTATTCTGTAGCAAAATATGGTTATTTCTTAAAAATTTCCAGTGCTCATGTGAATTGGAAGTATTAAAATAATGTTGAAAATATGCTTTCTTTTCTCTCTTTATTGCTTGATTAGTATGATTTCTAATTTATTTATAAAATACCCAGTGAGTTCGATTCTTTGATCTTTTCTAACGTTGTAATGCTTTATTACGAATAGACATCATTTGTTTAATGTTGTGCGTTAACCACGGCGCGAAAGGTTTAGTAAATCTTGAGGTTCAGTCGGAGCATGCAAATCAAACAGAGCTATAATATTATGAATGAGATATGCAATTTTTTCATCTAAGCTTTCTAAATAAAATATATTATCCCAAGACATACTAACCAAATCTGTATGAAATGATTCATAGATAAAATTGTTAAAGTTTCTGTACTAGTACATTCGCGGATTACTGCTCCCACCACCTATCTTTACTTCAAACGAAACCAGTTGGTGATCAGATATGTCGTTGTCTAATATATTGTGGTTAAAAACTCTTTCCTCATTCGAAACTTTGAGGGCTTGCTATGCGAACTTATGCAAACAGCCCTCAAGTTGGTCGATAATTGGTGCACAGAACACTTTCTCTCAGTTAACCCCCAGAAAACTGAGCTAGTACTATTCACCAAGAAAAGGAAACTACCAAATATGAAAATGCCCAAATTATCGGGCAGTCAACTCCACTTAGCGAGTGAGGTCAAGTACCTGGGGGTCATACTTGATCGCACTCTGAATTGGAAGAGACATTTGGAAGTTAAGATAAACAAGGCATGTGCGGCTTTCTGGCAGTGTCGCAGGGCGGTCGGTAGGTCTTGGGGTTTCTCACCCAGAATCTCCCTCTGGCTGTACACTGCTGTGATAAGACCCATGCTTTGTTACGCAGCCATAGTCTGGTGGCCCAGAGTAAGGCAAAAAACAGCAGCATCTCAACTGGAGCATGTTCAAAGAGTGGCATGTCTCTGCGTTACTGGTGCGATGAAAACGACGCCTACAGCTGCAATGGAGACTATACTCTGCATCCCCCCTCTAAATCTGTACATAGAGGAGGTGGCGCTGAGGACTGCTCTGAGATTGCAATCTGTAGGCCAATGGTATATTAAGGGCACGGCTACGAGACATGCCCGCATCCTAGAAGAGGCTACAAAACAAATTCCTCTTCTGGGAATGGGAACTGACCGTATCCCCCCTATATATAACTTCAACAAGAACTTTGAGGTGAGTTTGAACGTGTCCGGTAATGACGAGCCGGACATATCAATCTATACCGATGGTTCAAAAATGGACTGTGGATCAGGAGCTGGGGTTTACTCAGAAGACCTAGATCTACATTCGATAATACCGCTAGGCACACATGCCACTATCTTCCAGGCGGAACTAGTAGGGATCCTGCAAGCGGTAATAGAAACCACGAAGGCAAACGTCAGTGGTAAAACGGTGCGCATATTAACGGACAGCAGAGCAGCCCTGCTTGCCCTAAACAATTGTAGGACAGGCTCGGGGCTGGTTCTGGATATTAGAAAGGCCCTAGATGTGCTCGCACAAAATAATAGTGTCCAGCTCCATTGGGTAAAAGGACATGACGGAATTCAGGGTAACGAAGAAGCGGACGCTTTAGCCCGCAAGGGATCTGAGAGCGCCCTGCATGGTCCAGAACCTGCAATAGCGCTCTCAGATTCAGTCCACAGTTCCCTGCTAAAGAACTATACACTTAAACGCCATGCGGACTGTTGGGGTGGTCTGAGCAGCTGCAGACATATCAGAATGGCTTTGGCCACACCCAGTCGTAAGCTAGGCAAACACTGTCTCCAGATGTCCAGGAGTAATCTGCGCATTTATGTAGGATTGCTAACAGGACACTGCAGACTAAACAAACACCTCCATACACTGGGAGTTATAGACAACCCCAAGTGTAGGGGGTGTAACCTGGATGACGAGACCGCCGAGCATGTGCTCTGTCACTGCCCTGCTCTCTCAACGAAAAGAGGATCCATACTGGGGGACTTCTGGCCCAGTATGGCCAGCATAGGTGGCGTCTCACCTGGTCTTCTCCTCAAATACATCACAAGTGTTGGTTGGCTTGAGGAATGAGAGGCTCGGTGGACATGCCACCACTTACGGGGGCAGCACAATGGGCCCGCTTATGAGGCCTGAGTGCACGTGAGCGTAAGCTCACCCCCCGCCAAACAATCCAGATCCAGATCCTCATTCGAAATAATCACAAGATCAATTAATGAAGACTTCGACTCAGTTATTCTGGTTGTCTCCTCAATTATTTGACATAGATTAAATGGTTCTAGAAGTGAAAGTAAATTATCTGCACGCATATTTTCATGATTTAAGATGTTTATATTAAAATCACCAGTACATATTAAATTATTATATTCCAATGTAATAAAACTAAGGGAGTCCTCAAGTTGCTCTAAAAATAATTTAGTATCAAAATTTCGTGGCTTATACACAACGCCAAGAGCAGTATTTTCATTTTTTGTATCTATGTTTAACCAGAGTTGCTCAATCGTGTTGTCTGAATTAATTACGCTAGCTTTAAACGAATTTTTAATAAATATACATACGCCACCGCCTCTCATCTAAATAAGTTGTAATTCTCTATATTTAATAAATTATCGGATATATTTTCATGTAGCCATGTTTCTACTGTACAAAAAATATCATAATTATTGCTGAGAATAATTTCTTTAATTTCTGGTAGAGATGGTAAAATAGATCTCACATTTAGACTTGCAATGCGTAATATATTTGACATCCTGTATGATAAATTGAAAAAGTCTAAAAAAAAAAATATTCCTTATTATTTGTATCTTAACTACTATGAATAAAATTTAAACAAAAAAAAAAAAGAAAATGTATTTTCTCCTTAAAAAAAATATATATTAATCGCCAAGATTTACCTATATATGTATACCTATTAATTACACATATGGCTTTGATTACTTTACTTAATGCAAATTTAGATTATGACAAATTACTTTTTTGGACTTTTGTTTATATTTTTATTTTTGGATAAAGACAGTGGTTCTAACCCTTTAACTATATTTCTTGTAAGTGGTCTGTTTATGTTTTGTCTGTTTGTTGAATTTCCTCTTCTTGACTACCTTTATATGTTCTGCTTCATCGTCTTCGTTATATTCTAGAGTTTCATAAGTATCGTCATCTATCTCCATGTTTCGATAATTTGCGGGGGTTACAGGGGCACTACTGGCTTTTTCTATCACAGTTTCTTCTAATATAGGTTACGCATCACTAGGTTCATCGTTTAAATATATTTCATTTCCATTCTCATTCTCCAGTTCAGCAGTATATATTTCATCGTTTATTATTAGCTTATTTCCACGTATATATGCATTTAAATTACTTAGTTTGGCCTGTTTTTGGTGTTTTAGGAGACATTTTCGTATTACTTGATAATTTTTTGTTAAGTCTTCTGAAATGCTTATTTTAGTGCCTTTGAGTTTCTTGCAATTTTTCTTCAATTTTGGTGAAGAATGATATGAATTCAATTATGAATGGTCTATTGATTTGTCGCTTGCCTACTGGATATATATTGTTTATTTGGTTGATATTGAGATTTATGCCCAATAGTTTATTTAATTCATTTATCTCTGCACTTCTAATCCAAAAATAATTATATTATTCTTTTTTGCTTTCTTTCCAGATGTTCATATTTTGTTTGTAAAGTTTTGTTTGCTTCCTCCAACAATGCTGTTTTACTTGCTGCCTCCGTAATGGATATTTTAATTTCACTTACTTGATGTTTTATTTCTTTGATTTCTGCTTTAAGTGTTTCTTTAATAATTTCGGTTTGTTTATTATTTTCGTCCTTTATTAATTTAACTAACTGTTAAAAATATCATTTTCCTCGTTCATGTTATACTATTATAGATATGTCTTCTGTGTATGTACTCCTTTATATTATGTGCTTTAGTTATCTCTTATCTTGATTTTTTGGTATAAAAAGTTTATGTTTAAAGTTGGATACAGGTCTTGATTATAATGTATTTTGCTGTTTAGAATGATTTTTCCTTATGTTTTGTACTCTTGTACTGGAGAATTTCAAAGACTACCTAAACAGCCTACATAATAAGATTAAATTTACCATGGAAATAGAAACAGAGAACCAACTTCCATTTTTAGACGTCCTCGTGTTCAAGAAGGATAATGGAGGATTAGGACACAAGGTATACAGAAAACCGACGCACACCGACAGATACCTGCACGCCAATTCTCACCACCACCCAGCACAAAAACAGGCCGTCGTCAACACACTAGTACATAGAGCAAAGCAAATTTGCGAGTCAGAACATCTACAAGAAGAATATCGGACCTTAAAAACATCACTACAGAAAAATGGATACAAACCGAAGGACATAGACAACGCAATAAAGAGACAAGATACAACCAGAACAGAAGAAGAAAAAGAAGAAAAGAAATACACGGCAACAGCTTACCTACCGTATATACAAGGATGTACGGACAGAATCGGAAGAGTTTTGGAGAAAAAGAACGTCAAAGTAATATATAATGCAAAACAGAAGGTGGTACAACATTTTCCCAAATACCAAGGTCCAGAAGAACTAGAAACACCAGGAGTATATAGTATCCCATGTTCCTGCGGACAAGTCTACATCGGAGAGAGCAAACGACGTATAAACACCAGACTCAGGGAACACATTAGAAGTACAAAGAAGGGAAATTCTACAAAATCAGCAGTTGCCGAACATTCAGAAGAAACCGGCCATTTGATAAAATTCGACAAAACAAAGAAATTAGCCAACACCAAGAACTATTGGCCAAGAAGATACAGAGAAGCCATTGAAATAAATAAACATCCGAATAACTATAACCGTGACAACGGACTACAACTACCAATAACGTGGAAGTCAATGTTCCGCATGAGCAATGATCCGCAACACGCCTCCTGATAACCTGTATAAATAGAGGAGCTCAGTCCAGCAGAGCTCACTTCGCTTCAGAAGAAGACCACGACAAGATGGTCGAAACGTCAAGCACTCAACCAAGTCTACGCGGAAGAAGACCCGGAAACCAGCAGCCAGATCTTGTTTTATAATATTCACCATCAGAATGTCTATTTGTAAATTTCCAAAATTTTTGTTCTGTTTTTCAGCTAAATTTATCACTTACTTGTAGAGCACAATTTATACATATATCTCACATAAAGCCACCACACACCATTTTAAGAAACCCAATAAATACCGATGTTTTTTTTTAAGATATATTAAATGAACTTTTACATTGTTAAATATAATTTGGCATACTAATAAATAAACTGATTTTACACTTGAATTTTCAATGAAAATGAAATCGTCCGTTTAGTTTCGGAGTAATCGATTCAGAAAGTTTGACAATTATGCCTTACTTGACAGTAGAGCACGGATGCACGCTAAGCTAAGCTAATTTTCGTTCTTAATACCACAATTTTTTAGAAATATGCTTCAAAAACTAGCATAACATTAAGTAGTAAAAGGACAGCAGATCTTGACCAATCAGAGGATATACCTGTACGTAATAGTGATTTGAAATATACTTAAAACAGAAAATTATAGATAGTTGGCAAGAGGAATGGAATGGAATTAATACCAAACTAAAAAAAATAAAGTAAAATGTGAATAAATGGAACGCTAGTACAGCATTAACAAGAAGAGAGCAATCTGTAATAACGAGACTGAGAATAGGTCACACCAACTTAACATCTAGTTATATGCTCACAGGAGATCAATCACCGAATTGTAATAATTGTAATGAAGCATTAACGGTCGAACATATTTTAATAGAGTGCCCTATATATAATAATAATGATCAGTTTATCAATACCCTTAAAGTATATGTGTAGATGTATAGATATTGTGAGATGAAGGGCTAATGATCTTAGTAGTCGATGGCCCAATTTTAAATTAAAAAAAAACATTAAGTAGTTTCTTATTAACACTGGTAAAAATCGCCCGTCTAGTATAAAAGTTATTAGAAGTTTAATCAACTTTAAGCCCTAAATTTATTAAATTTGTTATGTATAAATAAAGGAACTGTTGAAATTAATTTGCAATGCTGCAAATTCCGAAAATGGCGCGAACATTTTATTTTTTAAAAAGTATAAAATTAATTATAGTATCATTGTGTTGCATTTTTTTATTTGTTTTCTGGAGTTGTAGAATTTTGTTTATATTCGTTTACTTCATACACTTTTCCTGTACAACCGAAGCGAATTAGCAATTTTTGCAAAAAAAAACATTCCATATTGAAAGTAAACCATAATGTTTTTCACTCTTTTTATTATGTCTTCCAAAGAAAGTATTAATGAGCATTCTAAACATTTTAGATTTTTACCAAGCTCTAAGTTAATCATGCGATTTTCTTCACAAACATGATCTTGGCATTCGGGTTTATTATTTCTAATACATTTTTTAAGTCTTAATTGTTTTTTTCGGGCCCTTCCATAAACTTGTCTTTTTAATATGTTGTATTATTATTATTTAATGTTATTATCTATTTCTAACTCAATCTAAACTGAAAATACTTTTTGTAAAAATTAACGAGCGGTGACAAGCAGATTAGTATCTGACAGTCGTTTTAATACAGTGTTGTCAAATCTTTTTACTCTATCTCTCTTTCGTTTTAATTCATTAAATTCACCGCTAAATTCGTTCTTATCAGTATTCAAGTACCTTAATAAGTCTATCCGTTGAAAGCATGTGTCAAAAATAAAAAGGATAACATTGTCTTATACGTATACTCCAGACACCCTGTATATACAGGGCGTCTGGAGTATATATACAAATATTTTGCATGATGGCCTAAAAGAAGCAAAAGTCTTACAAAATTTTCGCCCATCTCCAATGAATTTGTTTAACTCAATTTTTTTCCAAAAACACGATATTGTGAAGCCAGGCAGTATCATTAACTTAGAACTCTTACAATTTTTTACTTACAATGAATATTCAGCAAATATTATTGAGTTTGGAAGACTATATACATATCTTAACTAGGCAAATTTTCATTTCAAGTATAATAGGTTATATTTTCATTTCCTCAGTACACCATTGGTTAGTTTATGTTAATACGATCACTTCTATAATACTTGTCGATGATAATTTAAATTTGTGATTCATTTATGCTACCAGAATATGTTTTTAAAATAACAAGTTTTAAATCTGCATGAAATGTGTTTTTTTTGACGATTAGTGTTTATTACTATTTTTATGAAAATAACAAAAGTAGTTTAAAAAAATCCATACCAATTCCGATGACACTTTCAATTTATTTACTTAAAATAGTTGTGCTATGAATTTCAAATTGAAAAACCGCTGTCTAAGGGATCACGACTTCCACATCCAGATTTCCTATCCAAGCTTATGCAAAAAAATGTTGATACTATATTTGCATTCCACTATGTGGAAAAAATTGTTCATACAACTTTAATAATATAATATTTGGAATTGTCTACCCCAAAAACCCACGAAACGAAATGCTAGATGGTAGTGGGAGTGGTAGAGGGAGAAGCTGATAAAAGAAACTTTTGAGGTTTCTGGTTCTTGTACACACACCAAATGACAACTTTATTTTTACCCCATTTAGTAATGGGGCGAGGGTAGTAATCGGGGTGATACAGGGGGTTGCTAATGCCAAAAAATTTTTTGAGGCATTTGGATCTTGTACGCACATTAAATCATAATTTTATTTTTTACCACATTTAATAATGGGTGCGGAAATGAGATAGTAAAGGGGGTGGCTGATGCCAAATAAAATTTTTGAGGCCTTTTTTTACCTCTTAAATAATAAGATTTTATACAGAATAAGGTAATGGGGGTAGTAGAGGGGGTGGCTGATTCTAAAAAAATTGATTCTTCTCTACACACATACTAAATCACAATTTTATTTTTACCCCCTTTGATAATGGGGCAGGAGTGGCAATGGAGGCTAACGCCAAAAAAATGTTGTGGCTTTGGTTCTTGTACACACACCAAATTACGAATTTATTTAATAATGGAGATGATAGAGGGGCTGACTGATGTCAAACAATGTTGAGACCTTGGCTTCCCGTACATACACTCAATTTTATGGACCCTTGCTTGCTTTACCTATTTACCCCCATTTATCCTCCAATTCTTCAACGGAGTAAGTTCAAAATATAATCTAGTACCAGATCTCATTATAATACATGGGTGTACTAAATTTCAAGTCAATATCATAAACGGTTAAAAAGGAATCATGCGAGATAAAATTGTGCTTTGAGAGAAAGACTTTTTAAAAACACCAATAAACTTTTTATTTGAACACCTTTTTATTTTTCTACAAGTTCGATGTTGATACAACGGTTGACAGACTAGATCTGGTCTCAATTTGAAGAGAACCTATATTTATAAGCTTGCTTATCGCAATTGCTGAGTTTGCATAATCAGCATTTTATTTAGGTTATCTCCAATACCGAGAATTGTAACTCCTCCGGCCTTAGAGTAAAATTATCCCTGTAAGGGTGATTTTCGTTAAATAATTATTTATATTATAATCTCATCGGTAGGGGGAATTTTACATAAGTTTTTGTTTTACAATAAATTTCTTAAATATTTTGACATAGACAATATACAATATTAAACATAATAATAGTATATATAAAAGAATGGTCCAAACACTGGTTGAATAACTAATTTGAACATCATTAATTTCTTGAATTTGTTTTGTTTGTTCTGTTAGTAAATTTTGAGTTTCTAACAGTTTATGATTATTAATAGTTTCAATTTGCAATGGGCCTGGGTAATAATTAATTTTTGGTTTTTGAGAATAAATTGTATTTAATTTTGGTAATTCAAATTTCATTTCATGTGAATTGGAAACATGAGTTTGTAATATCTGTTTTTCAATTAAAATTTGACAATCTTTATTCAAGTTAATAATGAATGTTCCTTGTAATTTTGATTTAGTGATAATTTTATTACAAGTCAAAGTAATTGTAATTTCTTGTGGAATTATAGCAATCCATTTATTAGGTTTAATTTTTTGAATCTGAGTTTCTGTAATATCAACATTGATAGGGTGACAATCATTTAAATCATTAGCATATAATAATAAAGCTATTTCACAAGGTGGTTTTTTATGGATTGGAATAGGGTTTACATTTTTACATAAAAATTCATCGGTATCTATAAATATACAATTCTTATTGATTAATACATAGTGTTTTATTCCTAAAGCTATATATTTTGTTTTAGGTAATAATAATTGATAAGTATGATTAAATTGTACAGGTAATGTATACAATTCGAAAAATTGGAAATTTTCATTTTCAATTAAAGGAATTTCCAATATGAAAATAACTGTAAATTCTTTTGAGTAGGCTTTAATGTTGATGACTTTTTCATACTTAAGTATATTACTGATTTCAGGTTCAAAAGGCAGTTGGGTATTAATTAAATTTTTCTTAGTATCTTTTATTTCCAACAGAAGTTCTGTTGGATTTATAATTGAATTATGCAAGGTATTTAACTTAGCAAAGGTTGAAGCTGTTTCTATTTTTTCTAATATATCATAAATATTTTGGTACAAAAATGTCAACTGTGTTAGCAATGAATATGTTAGGAAATATTGATAATGTTGAGTTTCATGATTTGAAAAATAATTAACGTTGGCTTCGATGCGTTGGATTCTGGATTCTAAAATGATTTGATTGTGAGATAAATTTTGAGCTAGTTCATTGAAATTAGCGATAGTTGAATTTAAAATAGTTATTTGATTTTCCAGGATGGTTTTGATTTTATTTTGATTTTGACTGATAGTCATAATTTGTTTGTCATATCTTTCAGCATCGTTTTGATCTAGGTTTCCAGTGATGGCTTTAATAATAGATCCTAGGCCATTTATTATTCCACGTTTAGGTCTATTAAAATTTGGATTTAATCGTTGAATTTGATCTAGAATTTTTTGTTCAAGATTATCTAATAAAGGGAAGGAGTTTGAATACTCTTTTTTGTATGCCTCTGTTTTGTAAAGTTTACCTTTCAGTAATTTGTAATGTTCTTGAATTAATTTAAATTCGTCTACTATTGGTGTCAAGTCATATATTTGTACATAGTTCCAGTAGTCATTACTTATGGAAGTTTGTCCTAGTTGTAAGGGTAGTAAGCCTGGGTTATTCGTTATTTTCGTTATTGTTGGGTTTGCGGTTGCGAAGGAGATACAGCATCTGTAACAGGTTTACGAAGTTCTTTTAGATGAACTGTTATTACTTTATTATTTTTGTGATTTTTAATTTTTGCTTTATTAAATTCTAATAATTCAGTAATTACATAAGGTCCTATGAATTTATTTTTTGCTTTTGATCTTTCGTCTGCTTTTCTATACACTGTTTGATTTATTCTAAATTCGAGTTGTACGTCTCCTTTGGTATTTCGTTTTTCGAGTACCTTTTGTTTTTGAGTAATTTCTTTGTTATTAATGAGTTGATATAAATTTTGGGTACGGTTCTTGTGTGCAGTTACGTAGTCAGTATAAAATGTAGTTTCAATAAGTTCTAAGGGGTTTTGCGAGTTCGTGTGTCCGAATGTAATCTCGAAAGGAGATAATTTTAAGTTTGATTGAATTGCTGTATTATAAGCAATAATAGCATAGGGCATTAATTTAGTTATTGGAGAATCGGGTTCTCTTTCTTTTAATAACCGTAAGTGTTCGATTAGGGTGGAATGAAATCTTTCAGCTGGGCTGTTGCTTTCATGATGTTTAGGTGTTCCGAAATGAATTTTGATTTTATGACTCTTTAATAATTCTTGGATATTTTGATTTTTAAATTCTGTTCCACTGTCTGAAACAATAGTTTCTGGAGTTCCATAGAATGAAAAATATTTGACTAGGTTATCGTGAATTGAGATAGCATCTTTGGTAGCGAGAAAGGCTTGTCCTAATTTTGAAAATTTATCAATGATCGTTAAGAATGTTTGATTTTGAAAAGTAAACATATCTATATGGAGTACTTGAAAAGGTTTAGATGGAGTTTCAGTCATTACTAGGGGAGTATATGGTTTTTGTCTAGCGTATTTAGCTCTTTGACATATTTCGCAATTATTTATATACGAGGTGATGTCTTGTTTCTGATTTTTCCAATAATAATTATTTTTTAATTTTTGGTAGGTCTCATCAATTCCTCTATGATTGGATTTACCTTCGTGATAGTTTTTAATAAAAAGTAATCGTTCGTCTATGTCTCTTACTGTATTAATAAGTTGTGTACACATTATAAGTTTTAAATTATTAAATTTGGAATTACAAGTTATTGTGAAGAGGGGAATTAATTGTTTATCATGGAAGTAGATATAATTTTTCTTCGATGGGTCTGCATGGTCTCTAAGAAATTCAGTAGCTAATTCTACGGAGTGTAATGGAATTTTTACGTTTTTTATAACATGTCCATCTATAATTTCGTTTTTTACTTCTAATTTAGGATGAGGGTTTCTTTCTACTAAAAATTGGATAGGTTTATTATTAATTATTTCGTCTAAGATAGGTATTCCGCTATTATCGGGTCGGCTAGAAGTATGAACGGTGGTTATGTCAGAATTGTCTTCGATTATTATTTCAGGTATTTCAGAGTCTGAGTCTTCGGGTATATTAGGGTTTCCAGGTGTTATAGGTATATTTTGAATAATTTTTATTTTGGGGTTTCTGTTAGTCTCGTCTGTATGAGGGTTTAAGTCAGGGTGAGATGTTGGATTCTCAGCGAGTTCTTTAAGATATTGTGTATTTTTTTGTCTCTAACATTTTAGATATTTGTGAGTACTTATACTTTTGAATATGTAGATAGTGATAGGATTTAGTAAAAATTGGAATTTCGATTTATTATAATTTGTGTAAGCGTATTATTGGTTATAATTATGAAAGGTTACGTTATAGAATAATTCTCGTATTTCGAAATTTGTCTGAAGGGTATTTAAATATTATGGAAATAATTTGGAAAATGTTTAACATTTAATTTTGGGTTTTAATTTGGTTTTTCGTTTAGCATTTCGTTTATCCATTTAGCTTTTTCATTTGGTATACAAATGGCCGTTTTCAGTTTTGCCTTAAATTCGAGCCGGTGTTTACGTTTAAATTTACTTTTCTTCTTACAATTCTTTTTCTGCTTGTATGTAATTATACGATTATTAATAAGTTTATATAACTTGTCGTTTTGGGTTCTGTCGGGAATGTCATGATTTTGGTCGGCAAGTTCATGATATGTGTTAGATGTCGTTTTAGTAGATTCTGAGAGGTTTTCTCTACAGTCTATAAATGTATTATCGGGTTGATTTATTGTCTTATCAGGTTCATTTATTTTCGATTCATTTTCTAAAGCAGTTATTTCTAGATTTCCGAGATTTTCTTCGTGTGAATTATCTAATTCCGTGTTATTTAAATTTTGTTCAAGAATTTCAGTTAGATTTATTTCATTACTGCCGAATGGTTCTATTTTAAAAAGATTTGTTAACGTTACATCAATATCATCGTCTATTATATCGATGAAAGGTGTTAAAGAGAAATAATTATCTTCGTGAGAATTATTTAAGTCTTGTTCGGGATTCTCAATATAAGTCGTTTCATAGCCAAATAGTTTTGTTAAATCAATATCGTCTTCTACTATATCAGTGCAAGGTATGGAGGAATAATTATCTTCGAAGTTTGTAACAACTGTAGGTCTTTCTGGTTCATTAAATTGTGTGAAAATTTCTTTTGAATGTGTTTCTGATGGATAGTGAATTTCTTGAGTTTGATTTGAATACATGGGAATTTTGAATTGTGGTAATTCTAATAAATTTTCATTAATGTTAATTATGGCTCTTAATTTAATAATTAAGTCTCTGCCTATTATGCCTTGGAATTTTTCAGAAAAGTTAAACAGATGAAAGGTATGGCAAGTGTCTACATTATAGTCAGCTAGAATTATTAAGTTAATAATATCGTTATGATAAGAGTTTCCATAATTTGTTCTTACTTCAAAAGTTTTTTGTTCTATAATATTTGGAAAGTATTGTTGGACTAATTGTGGATGTATCAGACTTTTTGCTTGTCCCATATCGATTAAAAATTTCGCTTTAAGTGTCGGAATATATATGTAGTGGAGGTTGTTTTGTCTGAAATAATTTAATTTTATTACGTCGGGAATTTCATAGACTGGGCTATTGGAAAATTTGGTTGAGAAAAATCTGTTTGTTCAGTTCTATAATTTTGTTGTTGATCGTATTGTTGATTACATTGATATGGTATAGAATCGTCGTCGTAAGTGTAGGAAGTTGAATTTAGGTATTGATCAGAGTTATAATTAACCTGGTTATTTCCATATTGATCATAATATTGGTGGTCGTAAACATTATCATTTTGATAGTATTGACTTTCGTTTACGTTTTCTAAATTATTTTCGTTAGGATTATTATATTGGTCATATGAGAATTCATCATAATGTTGATTATCGTAAACATTATCATTTTGGTTTTCTAAATTATTCTCGTTAGGAATTTGACTGGTAGAATCATGTACTTCGTATACATATTGGTTATATAAACGAGTTGCAAGGCTTTCAGTTGTTTTATTATTACCAGATGAAGTCTCTATAGGGGTAGGTATTGTCTTTAATTTGGTTACTTGAAACTGTGGTTTAAAAACATTTTTTTGTGGTGGTCTCTGGGAATTGTTGTTGTGAAGATTATTATTTTGGAAGGGATTTTGATTCGTTAAGCAATTTTGTTTTTGATTTTGTGAGAGATAATTGTAATTTCGATTTGAACTAAATTTAGGTCGATAATTATTTTGACTAGGGTTGAATCTTGGTCTCGATTGGGTTTGTGAATTTATTGGAGGTATATTTCTGAAATTTGGTCTACTTTGGCAAGTTGTTTGATTGCTGGGAATATTGCCTAGACTATTTTGAATTTCGTAATTTATAAAATTTTGTTCTTCCATCGTGAAACTCATAGCTTGTTCTAAACTGTTGGGGTTTTCAGTTCTAATAGTTAATTGCATATGATATAGTGAACATGCAATGTAGGTCTTTAGGGCAAGTTCGTCGTAATGTTCTGATTTAATTACTTTTGTTGCAGTGGCTTCGTTACCTTGGTTAAGTTTGTTTATTTATAAACTATGAACGTCTTGTATTGTAAATTTTAACAATGGTTTGCTTTTATTTTAATGAGATAAGCTTATCAGAGAAGTTCGCAATTAACACTTTCTTAACCGAGTTCCAGTTAGATAATTTGGTGCGAGGACAGATAAGGTCACAAGCTCTGTCTTTTAGTTTGAATATATGCTATTTAATAAACATGTGTTAATAGCTGTTGTTGGATTTGTTGCGTTTTGAAAAGCTTTCATTAAATTTTCGCATGCAATTATAAATCTTTGTTTTTGAATTGCCGTCGAATTGTGTTTAAATTTAGATTTTCAATTAAATTTAAATTTTTCAGGTTCAGTAATAACACTTAAATTTTCAGTTTCAATTAAATTTTCAGTTTCAGTAAAATTTTCAGTCAAATTTTAAAAAATTTTGATTTTCTATATTTAGAGTTAGATTTTCAAATCTGCTTAGAATTTCTTCTAATATATTATCCAGATAAAAGTCAATCTGTCAATTGTTCGAATTGGTTTTTATTGGTTTTGACTTAGTGATTTTAAAATTTTTAAATCAAAGATTTTAAGATTTTAAATGAGTTCTTAAAATTAAATTTTTTAAGATTAGGTTTCTTAAAATTAATATAACTTTTCCTTGAGTTCACTCGTTTGAAAAAATGACTTTTCCTTTGCTGTTTATAACGAGGGACTTTATATTGGCGTTGCCAAGGGGTGCTCTATTACAACAGACTAGGTACAAAAATATTATGAAAATTTGAGTAACTCAAAAATAAGTTGAAAAAAATGTGGTTATCATAAAATGTGATTAACGTAAAATTGATTAATAATAAATTGATTAAATAAAAGTGGTTAACGTAAAATTGGTTAAATATGCAAATTTTGACAATGATTTCAAATTTAATAAACTTACATTAAATAAATGTTGAAAATCATTTGTTGTCCAAAAGTTTCTTTGTTGCCGAATGTTTCCTTCTTGAAGTCTGACCCTTCGCTTCCTTGGAGTTTCGCTTCTTTTCTGTGTGAAGTGTCGCTCTTTGCTCTTTCCTGTGAAACTGATGTTTCCCTGCTTCTCCTGTTGTCTCCGGAACCGAGTTGAAGTCTTCCTCTTCGTGTCCTTTTAACCTCTAGGCGTCGAGGGAGTCTAGTGTCGTCCGCTGTACTTTTCGGGAGTTGATTCCAGGATAAATCTGGTCCGGTCGAAAAGTGACAATCTTCTCCGTCGTCTCGAAACTTGGGAACGAATTCCAGGATAAATCTGGTCCGGTCGAAAAGTGACAATTCGCTCCTCACTCTTCCTTCAATTTCCACCCTTTGCTTTGCTTGAGAGGTTTGTTCTCGTGATGAAGTGTTGAACACAAAGCACTTATTTTAGATCAGGAATTGCACGATAAATATGCTCTGACCCTGGGGCATTCACTGATTTTCGACTAAAATAAGGCCTTCACGATCCTTTTAAGACTGCGCCAGATAAAATTGTGCTTTGAGAGAAAGACTTTTTAAAAACACCAATAAACTTTTTATTTGAACACCTTTTTATTTTTCTACAAGTTCGATGTTGATATAACGGTTGACAGACTAGATCTGGTCTCAATTTGAAGAGAACCTATATTTATAAGCTTGCTTATCGCATAATCAGCATTTTATTTAGGTTATCTCCAATACCGAGAATTGTAACTTGCGCAAGAAAAAAGTTACAGACAGATAGACTGACCGACAGAATGACAGATTTCTGCTCAAGCTTGAAATTTCGATGTTTTATGGCATTCTAAGCCTATTTGAAGTAAAAAAAAATTCAAAATTTTTATAGTATTGAAATAATAATAAAGCTAAAGCTGAAAAGAAGTATCAACAATGAAAAAAAAACTAACAGAATTTTAAAATACTATTTCTTTATTTTATACAGAATAAGGCATGTCCACAAAATTTTAATTTCAATTTGAGATGGTGGATTTATCGCTATTATAAACTAATGTAACAATAAAAAAATATATATATTTTGATTTTGCCAATTGTTCGTAATAGAAATGACCTCAATGCAGCGAGGCTAAGAAACGTTCCCAGGCAGAGGCTAGTAATATGATGTCACTTACCTTGCAGGTACGCAGGCCTGTTTGTGTAATGCGAGCCCGTTGTTTTTTATTGAAAGACTAATAATATAATATTTTTGATCAGCGTGCTTTAGAAACACCTATATCCAAATTTTGAATATATTTTGATTTATGATTTTCGAATTACGGCCCATTAAAATTATATTTTTCCAGTATTAAATAATTAACAACTTTTAAACGAATCGTATTTCGAAAAAAAAAGTCATTCTTCATTTTCTATTTAAATTCACTTTTTCTACAACCCTGCGTCATCTGTACTTTCAAATTTCATAGACTAAGAATTTTCATTGAAAAATTACCAAATATTTTGAACCAGCTGCCCTGTAAATTATTCGTGCATTAAGGATTGCCGAATTTGAAAGCATGGATGACAGTGGGAGGTAGAAAAAGTGTTTTTAAATAGAAAGTGTGGAGTTACTTTTTTTCGAAACAAAAAAAAATTCGATTTCAAGTTATAAATTGTTTGATATAAGTATTATTGGTAATTTTTCAATAAAAATTCTTGGCCTATGAAATTTTAAAGTACAGATGACGCTGGGTTGCAGAAAAAGTGAATTTAAATAGAAAATGAAGAATGACTTATTTTCGAAATACAATTCGTTTAAAAGTTATTAATTATTTAATATTTGAAAAATATAATTTTAAGGGGCCGTAATTCGAAACCAAAATATCTTCAAAATTTGGATATAGGGGTTCTAAAGCATGCTGATCAATAATATTACATTAGTCTTTCAATAAAAAACAACGGGCCCGCATTACACATACAGGCCTGCGTACTTGCAAGGTAAGTGACGTCATATTACTAGCCTCTGTCTGGGAACGTTTCTTAGCCTCGCTGCATTGACGTCATTTCTATTACGAATAATTGACAAAATTAAAATATTTATTACTAAAAAAAAATCTGATTTTGGTACTAGGGGCTCTAATGAATGGTTTTAACTAACATTAATGTATATTATTTTTTTTGTGCCTATCGTTTCAAAATGCAACTAATTATTTTAATAGATTCATATAAATTCATGATGGTGAGAGAAAGCAGAAAAACTAAATATTATTAAAGTTGTGGCGAAGGAGCTATGACAACTACTTATATATTCTGTGTGTACTATTTAATACCGCAACACCCCGTTATTTTGAAACGCTTTGCAAGATTTTATTATTATTATTATTATTATTATTATTATTTTTGAGAATAGTGCCCGATGAGCTCTATTTGACTGTTTTGAAAAATATGTCATTTTCACATTTTTTAATATCTGATTATGTTACTAAACGAGGAAGAAAAAAGAAAAGCTATCCCATCCAATCCATTTGTTTGAAAAATTTTCATTAAGGCCGTAGGTGCCTTAATGAAAATTAACAGCCGAATAATGTATAGAAGAACTATTTATTTAATTAATAACTTTTCTTTTTTCTTTCTCAGTTAGTATCTCATGTTACTTAAGTCGAATGACTATTTTACTTTTTTAATAAACCTAACCGATTTTAATACAGAGCCGGTGAAAAAGTGAGAAATTTTAAATTTGGCTGTTGAATAACAAACATCCTATATGAGGTATTTGTATAGAGGCAACTGCGAATCGAATACGCTCCCCAATTTGCCGATAAAAAATTGCCTAATAGTCGATTTCGAAAATTCGACCCATTTAGAGGAATTTAGTAAATACGAAAATTACAAATTTTTCAAAACGGTCAAATAGAGCTCATCCAGCACTGTATCTAAAAAAAAAAAAATTAAAATCAGGCAACGCGTTCCATAATAACAGGGTGTTGTGGTATTAAATAGCATACACTGAATATAAAAAACATCTTTTAAATAATAATAGGCAACTCAAATCAGATTACGGGTTTAGTTTCAGTATAAGATTCCATCTATGCAACGTAAACGACGTAGAATGCGCTGAATGTGCAATAACTATGCCTATGTTAAGTAGTTAAAGTTTTGGCGGAGGCGCCGCGGTAAATATAAGACATTCTACCAAAACGGATATTTTGTGGAAATAAATTTTAAAAGTGGACATAACTTTGGAAAAATGATTTTTTGATATCTCATATATTTGAGGTCTGATTGCTGTTCTTTGGAATTTACAAATCATCATAAAAAATATAAAAAATTATCAATTAATTAATTGATTAATTTTACTTTTATTGTTCACAACGCTCTTTCCCATCAGCCCAATGTTTCGAAGAGCGCGGGCACCTTATCCGCCTCTTAAATCACATATCACTAAAAATTTATATAGTTGTCTTCAGGTCTACTAAGCACTCAAAAAATGTCGGCGCCTTTAACAAGAATCACAATGTCAGGTTATTACCCGAAAATAATGTTTATCGATAATTCTTAATTTTGTTTGAAACTCAGGCACTTTGGGGAACATGAAAAATTAATAATCTGTGAAATTTCATTCACAGAATATCCGAGAATTTCAGATCTGTAATATAACTCATTAAATACAATCTACATGAGCTACATTTTCTTCATATGAGGTTATCCGCAGTTCCAACTTATTTTTACTATAGTTTTGCTAGAATCCAAAATCATATTCTCTAGATATTCTGACATATATACTGATTTTATAGTATTGAAATAATAATAAAGCTAAAGCTGAAAAGAAGTATCAACAATAAAAAAAAAAAACTAACAGATTTTTAAAATAGGAAGAAAAAAAGAGGAAGAAAAAAGAAAAGCTATCCCGTCCAATCCATTTGTTTGAAAAATTTTCATTAAGGCACCTACGTTAGCAGCCTCAGTTAGTATCTGATGTTCGATAAGTCGAATAACTACTTTATCTTTTTAGTAAACCTAATTGATTTTTATACAGGTCGTCGAAAAGTGAGAAATCTTAAATTTGGCTATTGAATAATAAACATTCTAAATGAAGTATTTATATAGAGGCAACTTCGAATCGAATACGCTCTCCAATTTGCCGATAAAAAATTGCCTAATGGTCGATCTCGAAATTTCGACCCATTTAGAGGAACTTAGTAAATACGAAAATTACAAATTTTTCAAAACAGTCAAATAGAGCTCATCGAGCACTGTATCTCCAAAAAAAAAATTTAAATCAGGCAACGCCTTTCATGTTGCGGTATTAAATAGCATACAATGAATATGAAAAAAGATTTTTTAAATAATAATAGGCAACTCAAATCAAATTACGGGTTTAGTTTCAGTATAAAATTCTGCCTCTGTAGCGGAAACGACGTAGAATGCGCTGAATGTGCAATAATCTATGTCTATGTTAAATAGTTAAAGTTCTGGCGAAGGCGCCATAAATACAAGATATTCTACGAAAACGGATATTCTATGGAAATAAATTTTAAAAGTGGTCATAATTTTGGAACAACAGTGCATGGGGACTTTGGAAAAATGATTTTTTGATCATTTTCTCATATAGTTGAGGTCCGATTGTTGTTCTTTGGATTTTAGAAATCATCATAAAAAATATAAAAAATTATTAATTAATTATTTTATTTTATTTTATTTTTACTGTTCACAAAGCTCTTTCCCATCAGCTCAATGTTTCCAATAGTCTATGTAACGAAGTATTATAAGGCGACTTTTTTGTAAATATTTCGTGCAAAGACGAGATTACCTTTCCCCCCGTTTTCGAGGGTGCTGAACACGATGAAAGTGGTGGGAGAAGTTTTTGACTGCCGCCGATGGCCAAACGGTCCTTTTATGAACCCCTTTGTTTTCATATATAACCGGGTCTGGGGAGTGATTTATCGACGGGTTATACTTGAAATAACATGGGGGTATAGAGTAAGTGGAATCCAGACAGCAGGCCTAGGGGGTTGATTAAACCCTCCCGAGGAGTGGAAAATCATCTCTTTTCAAACGAATCGGTTCGAACGTGAGTCCCCGTTTTCGGTGTCATAATCACGGGAAAAATATTTTCACTTTTTTTTTTATTTTTCGGCCCAAATCTCTTGCTCGAATATTATATTACCTATATTTCACGTCTATAAACTTTTCTCCGACTAATATAAAATAACTAATATAAAATAACTAATATAAAATAAAATATTTAAAAAAAAATAAAAAAGAAAATATTAAAATAAATAAATATTAAATTTACAGATTTTTTTGGAGATTAATTCTTTTATCACAAATTTAAACATTTGCACAGTTTCACGAAAAAGTACTATTAAATCGGCATTAAGTCAATTTAAATGAAGTTTCCGTCCATTATAGGGGTTGAGGAGAGTCGGAGTTGAAGGTGAATATTTTTATTGTGATCAGCGACTGCGAAAACGGGGGAGGGCATATTGACGATCCTAAGTGTAATTAATAAATTTTACACCTCTTGGAAGGGTTGAAGCAGTCAAGGTCGTTACCACCTTCTCTTCCGTGAATGAGAGATAAGGAGGGGTTGGAGCTAAAAATGAATATTTTCCCGTGATGAGCGACCCGGAAAACAGGAGGATAAGCGTTTGAACCGAATAATTTGGAAAAAATGATTTTCTACCCCTCGGAAGGAAGTTTAATCAACCCTGCTGTCTGGATTCCACTTATTATATAACCACCTTTCGTGTTATTTCAAGTATAACCCGTCGATAAATCACTTCCCCCGACTCGTTTATATATGAAAACATAACGGGATCCATAAAAGGGGCGGTTTTTGGCCATTTCAGGGGGTTGCGGGGGTCAAAAACTTACCACTGAATACCACTTCCATTGTATTCAGCACCCTCAAAAACGTGGGGCAAAGATAATCTCGTCTTTGCACGAAATATTTACACTATTTTTGCCTTCATTACATAGACTAGAAGGGCGCGGGCACCTTATCCGCCTCTTAAATCACATATCACTAAAAATTTATATAGTTGTCTTCAGGTCTACTAAGCACTCAAAAAATGTCGGCGCATTTGACCATTAAACAGGCCGCACCGACCGCCGCCATTTTTTACACGATTAACAAGTGTGTAGTCAACTTTAACTGTTTGTTCAAATATAACAAGTGTTGCCTCTGATTATGGTGCAATTTCTGCATATGGGAATTCTCCAGAGAAACAAGAATCACAATGTCACGATATTACCTGACAATAATGTTTATCGATAATTCTCAATTTTGTGTGTAACTCAGGCAGCATTTTGGGGAACATGAAAAATTAATAATCTGTGAAATTTCATTCACAGAATATCCGAAAATTTCAGATCTGTAATATAACTCATTAAATACAATCTACAGGAGCTACATTTTCTTGATATGAGGTTATCCGCAGTTCCAACTTATTTTTACTATAGACTTTACTTTACTATACTATTTTGCTAGAACCCAAAATCATATTCTCTAGATATTCTCACATATTTGCTGATGTAAAGACATTATTATTTCACTAACATTTATTTCGCACCATACCGCTAAGTCAGATATTAATTAATTAATTTATGTGTACCTTTACACACTTTTAACATTACAATAATAAATATTTAATATTCATCTATTCTTAAGGACCTGTACGCATATACTTTATCTAATAGACGTAATGGAGTTAGTGGGTCTAGTTATTTAATACAAATCAAGTTATTCATTCAAAACAACTCTTGTATATTTACCCATACGGCTACTTCAATAGAAGGTAAATAAACAATTAAATTTTTAAATTTCTGGAGCTTTACAACTCTCAATTTTAACAACAGAAGTTTGTAAAACATCTCAAAAGCAAGCAAGATCCATTTAAAACAGTATCTAAATGATCGATGACAACCTTTACCTTCCGAAAAGTAAATTAATAGAAGCTCGAACCCGACCAGTTGACAACAGGCAGTAGAGATTAGTTGACACCGCGACGAGTTTCCAATTACGAGCTTACCTTGTGTTTTAATGGTTTGAAGTGGAGAAGAGAATAAATTTTAAATAAAAAACTCATATTTTTAACAATCTATGAACTAAATAACGTTCCATTAAATTATGGACAATTGGGTGGAAATGTCAAGATGGCGTACGTTGAACTATTTCCTAGCCGTTATATTATCAGCTCCAGAAGTGAAGTCTATGTGAAATTAATTATAGTTCAAAATGTTTATTTTGTTTCAAATTCACCAGGATATTTTATATATTACCGGGTTTCTCGCATCATGTCTATCATGTCAAGCAGTGAACTCTATACAGTACTACGTACCTAGAATGGACGCGAGAGTTGTTGAAGTCATACAAAACTATGACGGTAGCTTGTCTCTCTCCGACTCATAACAAATACATTGGCTTATTCGCATAAGTTAAAAGTTAGGTAAATAACAACACACGTTCCTCCCGTATGACTGAATAAGACAGAAAGACATGTCATATATAACGCAATAAGTTAGAAAAAGACTGATACCCGTCACGATTATGGGTTTCCTAAATTCGGATTTGCCTCACTTTTATCGAACGACGGGCCCATTCCAGGTATGTAGTATAAAGTTCACTGCCTAGAAGTAAACTGATACTCAAACTGAAGATAACAGTTACTAACTGTGCTGTTTCACTGAATCGTAGTCTAACATATTGCTACCACCTCGGTAACATATTTAGAATGCCACTAAACATTCATATCCAGGCCAGGATTTTAGTCGGGACACCTCAAGCCTAAGGGTATGGCCATATCGGTGCATCGTACATCGTCCCGTATACGCACCGCCCCACGCACCACACTTCGCAGTGAACATTGCATCGCCCAACGCGCTGCACCTAGCCTTGCCTTTACCGGTCTCTTGTGTCAATTTTAGTGTGGATATTCAACGATTCAGTACGGTTTCCCATTTATCATTTACAATCATCTTCAAGACGAAACAAAAATTGCAATACATTGCCTTAACAACAAAATAATCGTAATGAACAACAACAATGTGAATATCAGAACACAAAACACATATAGTCTATTGTCCATGTACTGTAGAAAGGAACTAAAACGTTAAAGTGTTTTTATTGTTTCTTATGTTCAATTGACCCCATGATAAGAAAAAACCGCGGAGTGCTACCATTTAAAGTGGTGCGTTTTTGAGATCGAAGTAAAAAGGTCCACTTTTCATATTTTTTTTGCTCGAAAACTATGAATTTTTTCTATAAACACGTCGATAGAAAAGTGTGTAGAGATTTAAATTTCCAATCGAAATGGCACCTTTAGAAGTCAAATTTTTTTTTTTTACAAAAATACGTCCAAAAAACCAAACAAAAAAAAACGAAAAAATGCAATTTTTTATTTTTTTTTATTTTAGCCTGTAACTATTTTTCGGGTACATTTAGGCATAGACATTGCTACATAACAAAAAAAGCTGGCGTTTTACCCGTTAAAATGAGATTTTGTAAACAGTTTTACGATTAATAGAGACCGAGATATAGCGTTTCAAAGTTTGCAACTTTTAACTTTTTTTGCTACTTTTTACTATTTTTTTTTTCAAATTTCGTCCTGTAACTTTTTTCTGAGTGAATTTAGGTCTAGACATTATTATATTAAAGTGAAAGCTGACTTTACGCCCGTTGAAATGATGGCTGGTAAAAGTCTCTACGACAAATAGAAACCTAGATACAGCGTTTCAAAGAGTGTTACTTTTATTAACTTTCTTCCAATTTTTACGTTCTTTTTTAAATTTTGGCCTATAACTTATTTGTCAAATACAAATATTGCTACATGGAATGTACTCGCAGCATTCTTGTTTCAATGGCCTGCAATAGAAGTTTATGTGATCAATAGTAACCAAGATACAGTCTGGATGTAGTAGATTATTGTACTTAAAAAATAACTTTTTACATTTTTCCACTTCTGAACTTTATTGGGGATAGTTCATTTTTACTTGAAGCTTTTCTTTTTTTTGCTGCATTTATGTTGGATTGACGAATGTATGATTTATAACATGCTTCATGAACTTGTAAACTTAAAACACCACTTAAATGTTCTTGAATTCCATCATGCCTGCCAAGACTAGCAGCTACTATAGTATCCAAACTCTTTTTACTTCCACGTCCAGTGGAAGTATAGTAACGACAAAAAAATTTTTAAAAATTTTTATTGTCCAAATAGGCTTAAAATGTCATGAAACGTCGAGATTTTAAGTTTGAGCGAAAAAAAAATTTCTGTCTGTCTGTCTAACTTTTTTTTGTGCGCACGTTTACTCTGGAACCGTTTAAGATATTGACTTGAAATTTGGTACACATATGTACTTTGACGAGATCTAGAACTAGATTATATTTTCATCTTGTTCCGTCGAAGGGCTGGGGTGTAAATTGGGGTAAATTTGGGGTAAATGGGTAAATCAAGCAGGTAAGAGTCCACAAAATTGGTATTTAGTATATACAAGAGAAGCTAAGGTCTCAAAAAAAAATTTTGGCATTAGCCACCCCCATTACCACCCCCACCCCCTCATTAAAGGGGATGAAAAAAAATGTGATTTAGTATATGTACAAGAACCAGAAACCTCAAAATATTTTTTTATTTCATCCATCCCCACTACCACCCCCCTATCACCACCCCCACCCCACTACCGATGTGGGGTATTGTTTTATGGGTTTTTGGGGTAGAGGATTTCAAATATTATTTTATTAAAGTTCCATAAACAATTATTTCCACATACAAGGTTTTTTCGTTGTGAGTGACTTGGTTAGATAATCTGGATGTGGAAGTAGTGATTCCTTGGGCAGCGGTTTTTTGTATTGTTCTAGTTGCATCACTTGCACTTTTATTACAGTTTAAAATACACTTCTCCATTTTAATATCCCATTTACACATGAAATTCAACTGTATTTTACTAAAACTGTAAATAAACTGAGCGTGATATATTCGTAATACTAACACAACTAAAATCAGATTCTCTCGCATACAAAAAGTACATGTTGCCTATAAAGGCTTAGACACACTAAATGTTTTGACAGCATGCATATCTTATAGGTATCTTGATTCCGTCTACATGATATCATCACGAAATGTGCCAGTAAGCTGATTTTCTGAGGCCGGAAATACGAAAAATGGATAAGGATAATAAGGAGAAAAAACAATACTTTAAGATGGGTTAAACTTCTATTGCAGACCATTTAAACAAGAATGCTGCGAGGTCATTCAGTGTAGCAATATCTGTACTTAAAGCATTTGACAAATAAGTTATAGGCCGAAATTTAAAAAAGAACGTAAAAATTGGAAGAAAGTTAATAAAAGTAACACTCTTCGAAACGTTGATCTAGGTTTCTATTTGTCGTAGAGACTTTTACTAGCCACCATTTCAACGGGCGTAAAGTCAGCTTTCACTTTAATATAATAATGTCTACACCTAAATTCACTCAGAAAAAAGTTACAGGACGAAATTTGAAAAAAAAATAGTAAAAATTTGCAAAAAAAGTTAAAAGTTGCAAACTTTGAAACGCTATATCTCGGTCACTATTAATCGTAAAACTGTTTACAAAATCTCATTTTAACGGGTAAAACGCCAGCTTTTTTGTTATGCAGCAATGTCTATGCCTAAATGTACCCGAAAAATAGTTACAGGCTAAAATTAAAAAAAAATAAAAAATTGCATTTTTTCGTTTTTTTTTTGTTGTTTTTTGGACGTATTTTTGTAAAAAAAAAAATTTTGACTTCTGAAGGTGCCATTTCGATTGGAAATTTAATTCTCTACACACTTTTCTATTGACGTGTTTATAGAAAAAATTCATAGTTTTCGAGCAAAAAAAATATGAAAAGTGGACCTTTTTACTTCGATCTCAAAAACGCACCACTTTAAATGGTAGCACTCCGCGGTTTTTTCTTATCTTGGTCAATTGAGCATAATAAACAATAAAAACCCTTTAACGTTTTAGTTCCTTTCAACCCTCTTTTTTTGTACATAGACAATAGCCTAGTATACCAACATGAGAATTCAATATGAAAGATATACTTTTAAAATTTATTTGTTAATAAGGCATGTTATATTAGGGTGGTCCAAAAATGACTTTATTTTTTATTAAGGGTCTCGATCAACCAATTTGTTTCCAAATCCGAAAAAAATAAGTACGTATTTTATTTTTTTGTTTTTCAAAATTTTGATTTTATATGGTGCCTGTGGAGACCTGAATTTTCCCATTTAAATGGGGAACTTGTCCATTTTTTTGTATTTCATTAAAGTGTGTGTTTATGTATAAAAACTAGACGTCTGCGTCGCCGCACCGATACGCCGATGCCGTTAAAATGTAAAAAAATTACGCCGCCGCCGATATGTTTTAAATACACGCCGGCGCGCCATGCTCTTTAAATTTCGGCGGCGTACGCCGATTCGTGCGTGGGCATTACAATACGTCACGTGATCTCTGGCTGTATTCGCAGTCGTCGTTCAACGATCAACCAACAATCCTGCTCTTTTTAGGAGTTAGAATAGTACTTAGCTTTTTACTGGGTGATAACTGAGTGCTTATTTAGGGTTATGTGATTTATAATTTATGTAGGCTCTCACCTCATGCAATGGCGGGCAAAAACAAAGTTAATGTTAATATATTTAAAGAAGCAAAACATCCAATCTCAAGGTTTAAAGTGGTGGTTGATGTTTACAAGAAAAGCTTTTCATGGAACTCCTTTAGAACATTGTATTATTACGAACTTATAAAAAATTTTGCATCTCCTACAACTAGCCATAACCTTGCCTCAGCTTCGACTCAATAAATATGAGTTGTGTTGTGCCGATATGAGCCGAATTGCGCCTATCATTGTTGGTTACTCTGGTTAAGTTAAAAGTATAGTTTTTGTTTGTGTTTTACAAGAATATTTTTTTTTTTCAAGATACACTTGAAAACTTTTAGTTTTGTATGCATGCAGATACTTATAAATATAAACTATAATATAATAGAAATATTAAAAATAGAATCAAGATGAAGTTAATTTATTTCAACTGCAAAGTGCAAAATATTGTCACATTTTTCGTTTACTTCACTCTCACTGTCAATAGTCTAGGAAATACGTGCAAAATCGACGACGAATGGTTACCGTCTGCCAGTCGGCGCCAATATTCTTGGCTAAAGATGTCGGTCTCGGATGTCTGGGACCGGGCAGGACTATTGCCCTTTACCCCAGTACATCGCTGTAGACCGGGGACCAGCCTCGTGCAGGGCGGGCGAACTTACTTTACGTCGGCCCCACTCACAATTGTGAGCGGTGCAGACGATTTCGGTCCACCTCCCTGGGTCCTGGCTCGTTGGACCTTGCTGGCTAAGGCCTCTTCTGGCGTTCTTCTTTCTTCGTCTTCTGCTCTTCGCCAGCTTGTTTGCCCCCCGGGGGGTAGTCATCGGTCTGTTGGGTGTTTTGGGTTTGTGGCGGGAGTGACTGCCGGTACACAAGATGCCAAGAGGCATCCTGTCATCCGGATCATCGGTAGGGTAAGGATGAGCTGTGTAGCTCGAGGAAGGGCAGACCTAACTGCTTTGGTAGCATTTTTGGTCTGCCCGGAGCTAGGGGGACTACAGGTACTGGACGGTTGTTTGTCCGGTACCCGCAGGGTCTTGGGTGGGTGGTTGGGTATCGTCATGTCTCTTCCGTGGGGGTGGATCGTCGGTTGGTGGTATGCTTCTCATACTCACCCGTTATCCAGGAGCTGCACCTTCGGCCGCTTGTGCCTCGGAGCATCTGCTGGGTCATAGTCAGTTGCCTCCCTGACTAGTGGGTTCCCATGCTCCTCGGCAAGGGCGTACATCTTTCTGGCTCTCTGCTTGATGATCTCAGTGACCGGGGTGTATTCCAGGTCCCTGTAGATGTCCTCGTTGCGGATGAACCAGGGTGCATCGACTGCCCTTCTGAGGGCGACGTTCTCCACTCTCTGGATCTGCTGGAGGTAGCTCTTTGCTTGGTAGCCCCAAGCTACCGAAGCATACGTCAGCTGAGGCCGGATGAGGGACCTGATAAGCGTGAGCTTGTTCCTCAGGTTGAGTCTGCTCTGTCTACCCGTCATCGGGTAGATTAGGGCTCTCGTCCTCCTGGCCTTCTTGACGATGGCCTCCGTGTTCAGTCTCCATGTTAGGCCTTTGTCCATGACCACGCCAAGGTAGTTGGCGGAGTCGTGCCATTGGATGTCCTCACCAAACATGGAAACGTGACCTGTGGGGTTTTGTTTTCTTACCTTCTTGAAGAGTACCGCCTTGCTCTTCTCGGCGTTGACGGCTACCTTCCATCTGTTGCACCAGTCCTCTAGGAGGGTGGCCGCCTCCTGGAGGTTTCTGGTGGCTAGCCTGGCACTCCAAGATCTGGCAGTCAGGGCTGTGTCATCGGCGTAGAGGGCCATGGAGGTCCTCTCCGTCCGGGGTAGATCGGATGTGAAGATGGAGAACAAGTGGGGGGACAGCACTGAGCCTTGGGGGACTCCTGCCTCCATTGTTCTGTACGTGGACACCCTGTCCACGATCTTCACCCTCATCTGTCTCCTGTGGAGGTACGATCTCACTAGCTTGACGAGTGCAATGGGGTAACCCATACTCATCATTTTGGCTAGGAGACCGTCGTGCCAGACCCTGTCGAAGGCTTTGGCAACGTCCAGGAACAGCGCTGCCGTGACCTGTCGTTGGTTGAACCCCTTCGTGACCTCCTCGGTGAGGCGGAGCACTTGGAGTTCGGTGGAGTGCCCTGTCCTGAAGGCGAACTGCTCGTCTGGGAGGACTTCCAGCTCTTCTGTCTTCTCGGCTATCCTCTTGAGTATGACTCGTTCGGCTACCTTACTCATCGCTGGGAGTAGACTGATTGGCCTGTAAGAGGAAGGAAACATTAGGTTCTTACCTGGCTTTGGGATGACTATGACGTCGGCCTTTTTCCACCTGGAAGGGAAGTGTCTCAACCTCAACATTGCGTTGATGATGTTGACCATCGCCGCTACTCCTTTCCGGGGCAGCTTCTTGAGGGCGATGTTCCCAATGCCATCACATCCTGGAGCTTTCCTGGGTTTTAGGCTCCTTAGAATCTCCTTGACCTCCTCGGGGGTGGTCGGGGGGATGTGGTCTTCATCTGGCAGACGGTTCATCCTACGTACCCTGCGCCTCACGTCGTCCTCCCAGTCCTCGTCCTCATCATCGAGTTGGTTTTCCCTACACTGCAGTTCCAAGCTGTCGGCAAAAGCCTCGGCTTTTTCCTGGCGAGTGTAGACAACACCATTCTCTCCGTGGATCGGGGGCATGGGAGTCCGCCGGTTTCGCAGGGCCCGTTGGGTGGTCCAGATGCTCCTGTCCTGCGTGTCCAGGGATTCCAGGTGGCGTTGCCACCCTTCTTGTCTGTGTTCCTGAAGGGCGGCCTTGACTCTCCGGCTCAGGGTGTTGTAGTATCTCCTGTCCTCCGGGAGTCGGGTTCTCTGGGCCCGTCTCTTGGCACTTCGTCTGTCCCGTATCAGCTGCCTGGTTTCCTCTGGGAGGTTGGCCAGGGGAGCTGGTGCTCGCCTTGTTTCCGTCTCGGTGGTACTTACCCTTAGTGCCGCCTGGATCTGGTCCTCCAGGGAAGTGATGGCCCTCTCCACGTCTGCCTCGGTTTCGAGTCTGGGAATGTGTGCGATGTTCCTCTGCAGTTCTGCACGGAACACTTCCCAGTCCGTTCTCCTTTTGATGAATGTTGTCGTGTTCTCACCGTCCTTTTCTCCTAGTTCTAGGAGAATGGGGCTGTGATCGGTGGAACCATCCATCATGGCGGTGATTTCGGCTTCGAGGGGGATCTCCTTCAGCATCGCAATGTCCAGGACGTCCGGCCTCCCAACACCATTGTCATGGGTCGGTCCCTCCGGGCCAAGGACCAGCAGGTTGCCATCGTGTCGTCCCAGGAATCGCAGTAGCTCTCGTCCTCGAGTGTTTGTAATCCTACTGTGCCATTCCGGGGACTTGGCGTTGAAGTCGCCGATGGCAACCGTCTGGGTCCCTGGGGGAAGAACCAAGTCCAGGTCTGCGTCTAGCAGCATGTTGTTGGGTGGCTGGTAGCAGGAGACCACTCTGATGTCGCCATTTCGTGCCGTGGACACTACTATGGCTGTGGCCTGCAGGTTCTCCGTCTCTGGGAGTAGGATCGGGTGGTGTGCGATGCTCGTCTTCACTAGCAGGGCTACTCCTCTCATTACTCGTCTGTATGGCCCGGTCCAGTCCTTCCTGTATACGTGGTAGCCTGGGAAGTTGATAGCCTGGTCTGGTCGCAGCTTCGTTTCCTGCAGTGCCATGATGTCTATGTCACCCCTGGCGAGGAGTTCCTCTACCTCGAGTTTTCTCTCTCGCAGTCCGTTGACATTCCACGATGCGACCTGCAGGAACCCTGGTTTGACCTGAAACAACATTATACATTAGTAAATGCTGGCATTTGTGCAAAAAATGCGCTCATTGCTGAGCACATCTGTTGCATTTGTGCAAGCACCGCGGTGAGGTTTTGGGCCTCAGCGGGTGCCTGCTGCCTGGGGGCTGGGCCTGGGTTCTGTCCCTTCCCTGCCTTGCCCTGAGCTACCCTGGCGTAGCTCAGGCCTCCAGTTGTGGGTGTTGCCTTTTTAGGGGCAGCACCGGACTGGGTTGGCTTGGCTGCGGGGGCTGGTTTCGCCGCCGCCGTCTTCTTGGGGTACTTGGGGCACCCTCTGTAACTGGCTGGATGTGCCCCCTGGCAGTTGGCACACTTCGCCGGTACATTTCGGGGCTTCTCGCAGTCCCCGGAGTGGTGTGGTTCAGCGCACTTCACACACTTGGCCTGTGCGGTGCATCTCCCCTGGGCATGGCCGAATCGCTGACAGCGGTGACACTGTGCGATTGCCAGGGCGGCTTTCTGCCTCTCAGTGCGGACCACCAGTGAACAGCAGCGGTTCACCGATAGGATTTTCTCCTCACTGTGGGGGACCTGAACCAACATCAGGGGGATCTCTTGTTTTGTCCTCCTTGATGTCATCCTGTGGACGGAGACTGGTGCGAAGCCCTGGGTTTGGAGGTCCTCCTTGACCTCGTCAGGGGTTACTCCGCTTGGGATACCTCTGATGACTACCCTCAGTAGTCTGTCTTCGGGTAGGGCGTATGTGTGGTATTCGCGCTTTTCCTGCGCGAACATCCTCGTCATTTGCCTGTAATCTTCGGGCGTTTGGGGCTCGATGGCGATCCCCTCTCGCACGGTCCTGGCTTTGACGAACTTTATTCCGGCTTCGTCTAGTCTCTGCCGGACAGCAGACCATGTCTCCGCCTTGCGGAGGATCACGGGTGGGATTTTGGGGGCCTTTTCCTTGGGGGGCTCCTGGCTGACCTGGCTGGACGTTGGTGCGTCTTTGCTGGTGCAGGGCTGCACCACCTGGTTGTCCTGCTGGGCCGTCTTTTTCGCCCTTGTCCTGGTGACAAGGGTGAATTCGCCGTCGCTGTCGGTGTCAGCTTCGGCTGCCTTTCTCTTGGGTGCCTCCTTTGGTGCGGGGGGTTGCACCAGGGGGACATCCATGGGGACTTCCTGGGCCTGGTCTTGGGCCTGGGGTTGGGCCTGGGTGGCCGGGGGCTGCATCTGAGGGGCCTGGAGAGCCCGCATGGCTGCTACCAGCTCAGCGTGTTGGATACGTTGTATCTCGTTTTGGGCACGCTGTGCTTCGGCCTGGGCACGTTGTTCTTCGTACTGGGAGCGTTGCACTTCCAGTTGCTTTGCCATGTCAGCTCGTAGTTGGGCCATCCTCTGGCACATCTCGGCTAGTTGGGCTTTCAGTATGCTATTCTCGTGCATAAGCTTCTGAATAAGGGCTGTCTTGCCTTCCATGTCCGTAGGCAGAGAGCTCCCTATTGGAGAGGCACCGTCCTGTCCTGCCATACTGTCCTCCACAGTATCGTCCTGGCTTCCTGAAAAGAAATGTGTGTTATTTATGTTAAAAATAGTGGGAAAGGAAAAACGGGAAAGGAAAAATAAATGGTGTCTCCAGTGAGGGAGACTTTATTTATCTTTTAACTATATTAGCGTCTTAAAAAAGACGTCTAATATTTCTCCTCTTCAACTTCTGTGTGGGGCTGCCACTTCGTAGTTCACTTCGCTTGGATTGTACACAACACTACACTACTACTGCACTGCACTGGTGGTCCGTACTCTCCGACTGCTGGTTGAACTATGACGCTGCCAGTCGGTAATCGAAGAGACCATATAAGTACAAATTTTTTTTCTCTCTGGAACTTTTTGGTATGGTGGGGGGATAGGGAGGGGCATTTATTTTTTAATCGAATGATTATCGATATCTGTCCGCATAGGTAGTTAGTATATGTACTTCACATACCCCAATTACGCTGGCAGACGAAACTTCCGATCGGCGCGCGCGTTAGGGACCGGGACCGCACGACCTCCACCGGTCGACGCCGATGTACGCCGCCAATAAAAATATGGCGGTGTACACCGGCATCTTACGTCGGTTTACGCCGCCGCCGCCTATCGGTCATAAGGACACCGCCACCGAAAAATACCATTTGGCGCGGATGTCTACTAAAAACACGTCACTCCGAATATCAGCCCTTAAATCGCAGTACTTACTTTATAATAAATAATTACAGTTGAGATCATTGCCACTCCTCACGAAAAGCACTGTGACGACAGATCGCATGGGGTCCCACAGATGGGCGTACTTTAGCCGAGCGGTACGTCTTTACCCTGATTAATAGACTGGGCGGCGGTTGGCTTTGAGGCGTCCGTATATTTGGTCATAAGTCTTTTGTTTTTTATGTTAGAGAAAAAATAAAAAAAAGTGTCGAAAAGCTCAATTAATTCTCTTTACATAAGCTATCTACAAATTTTTCGAAAAAAACGATAATTATCGACATATTCGAGGAAATGTAGAAAATTACACGTTTTCTTATAGAGTGTATGTAAATTTTTAAAAAATAATTTTTCTCAGAAACCTTTGTTTCGAAAGGCCGAGATTAACGGAGCGTCAAAGTAGTACATGATATTAAGTGAACATCGTATATGACATCGATTTCAGTTAATTACTGATTAATTACGGTGACAAAATGGAGAAATTTTACTGAAAAAAAGTCCCAAATCCCGCCCCCTCTTCCTTCATTTTTGTCGGAATTCAAAAAATTAAAAAAAGAGTTTTAGAAAATTTTATCCTATTTAAATTAGCTAGAGTAGCCTTTTGGCGTAGGAGCCAAGATTAAAAAGTTGCCAACTGTAAAAGCTCAAAATTTGCGATTTTTTGCCGTATACGGCCGACATTCCGAAACTAAAAAAAATCAAAATTCTGATGATAGCAAGAGATTCGTAGTGAAAAATGCTCTTTTGACCTTATTTTTTATTTCGAGCTAACTCCCACCGTTTCGGAGATATCTGTGAAAAATAGCAAAAAACAGCTCACATTTCGGAGCCGAAAAAATTGCAAAAACATGCTTGACACGTTCATATTTTTCGAAAAACACCATTGGGACGGTTGTACGATATCGAGACGTAAAGAGGAAGTCTTCCAGATAAACCTGATCTTAAATTGCATGGCGAAATTCGAAAATTCGGCTCGGCACGAACGAATCAAAAGTAGCATTTTCTGACATTTCATAATATTGAAGATGTTTTTCCAACGAATACGTTTAAATTTTAGGTTAGGTTGTGTTCACTGCTGGTTGTTTCTGACAAATGCAAAGCCAAGGCAGAATCGGTGTCGCTTGATGCCGTCATCCGACTTTCTCGATCTGACGTCACGTTTCAGGAGTGGGTAAAATCCGGCAGATTTTAATCACTTATATTTCTGGAAGAGATTTTTTTTTTAATTTTTTGTTGTCTATGGGGTTTTTAATGATGTTAATTTACGATTTTGAGTATTTCAAATCAATTTAATTTTTGGGCAAGTTCCTTATTGAATGGGGAAAAATCACTTTTTGGGATTTTAGAATAACTGTTCAGGGTTAGGGAAAATCTTCCATTAAACTTATAGGATTTATTCAACCAAGAAATTCATGTATATACATCTGGGTTTGTCGCCCCTAACACACCTCCATGGTGCCCCGAAAACTATCCTTAAATCAAAAAATGTAAATTCTTCAGGGAATTGACCCTTTTGAGCATTTTATTCTCGTTTTTTTCCTCAAAAATTATTACTATTGGTCTAGTAGAATATTTATCAACATTTTTAAATCAATTTTCATTTATAATGTATATTAAGAGATGTATCCATTTCACTTTAAAATATTATTGAGGTTTTTTTAACAAGACTGTAATGAAAGGAGTGAAAGTTTTAAGTCGAGCGCTACCGAATGCAAGTATCTTTTAAAAGAGAGAACTTCTGTTAGACTCGTCATTTTCACCTCTAACTTACAACATATTATGTAAATAAGCATGGTGGAATATTTTTTCTTCAAATTGTGTCATATGCTCCAAACGTGGTAATCGCCAGATGCGTATAAACTGTCATTTTCATATAAAATGTGATTTATTACAATTTTAGAACAAATCGTTACTAAGGTATTTGATTAAGCCCACTATAGCGTTATCGCTATAAATAAAATTAAAATCGAAGTAAATATACTTATATTTGTTTTTGTGATTTTGGTATTTTTTAGTATTTTTTGATATTATATTTTTATACCGAATGTTTTTTATTTTTCTTAGCGACTCCATGGAAACTTCTCCATTATGGATCGAGTTTTCCTTTTTGTTTCTTAGCGACTCCATGGAAACTTCTCGCTCTTGGAACTTCTCGATTTCCAGTGAGTGAGTCGCTATAGTCGCTATATACACCCCCTCGTTAAAAAAGAAAATAGTCAATCAATCAACGTGTCGATTGCAAAACGTACTTTTTTAATCGGGGTAGGCAAAGTGTCACATCTGTCAACTAATACAAAAGCCGGTTTAACCCTATCAATATTGACAGTTATGACTTTGTCTCCTTTCTTAAAGGTAAATAACTTATCTGAACGAGATAAAACTTTAAACGGTCCTTCATATAAAGGAGTAAATGAACGTTTTAAACGTTCAATGCGAACGAAAATAAAATCGCAAGAGGCAAGATCTGAACTAACAAAAGTTTTGTAATTGCCATGCGAAGTTGGAGGAATAAATTTTAAATTATTAAAATAAATGCGTAATTTGTCAATGAAATAAGGAATATCTGGGGAATTATACGATTCAACGAAAAATTCGCCAGGTAAACGAAGGGTTTGACCATATATGAGTTCAGCAGGTGAACATTGCAGATCTTCCTTGGGAGTTGTCCTAAATGCTAATAAAATGATGGGTAATTCATCTGTCCAATGTGATGTATTGGCTCTAGCTAACAAGGAAGTTTTAAGTGAGCGATGAAATCTTTCAATTAAAGAGCTGCTCTGGGGGTGATATGCAGTTGTACGTATTCTATGAAAACCTAAAAACTTTGCAAATTCATTAAATAATCTTGACTCGAATTGTACTCCTTGATCAGTCGTTACTGACAAGGGAACACCGAATCGACAAACAAAGTTTTCAAATAAAGTACGCGCAACTGTTTCTGCTGTGATGTCGCGAAGAGGGTACGCTTCCGGCCACCTAGTGAATCGTTCAATCACCGTAAGAATGTAAGAGTTACCTTTGGATGGAGGTAAAGGTCCTACCAAATCTATGTGGATGTGGTCGAATCTGATTTTCGGAATGGTGAAGTTCCCGAGAGCACTTCGCGTATGTCGACTGACTTTGACAGCTTGACAGTTAATGCACGATTTTGACCATAAATTGCAATCTGTGTTCATTTTCGGCCAAAAATAGTTATTTGAAATCAACAGTCTAGTGGCTTTAATACCAGGATGAGATAAGTTGTGAAAAATATCGAATATCGTTCGTCTGTAAACAAGTGGGACAAAAGGTCTGACTTTTGCACGAGAAACATCACACCAAATAAAATCATTTGAATCTGGAATTTGTATCTTTTTTAAAATGAAATTGGTTTTAGTTAGTGATGATTTATCTGACAATAAATAGTTGAGATTTGAATCTTTCTCCTGAGCTTCACTAAGCAACTTTAGGTCAAAGTTAACATTAAGGAAGGGAGAATTTTTAAGTTGAAGTGGTAAAATATCTTGTTTTAAGGAAGAAGTGTCGTAAATACGTGACAAGCTGTCAGCTATTACATTATGTTTTCCTTTAACATGTTGTATTTTACAAGAAAATTGAGCTATGTATTCTAAATGACGTATTTGACGAGGAGATCTTTCTGCTTTTGTGAATAAAGCGTTGATTAAAGATTTGTGATCTGTAAAACAATTAAACTTTCGACCTTCAAGTATAAACTTAAAATGTTTAATTGCAGTATATAATGCTAAAAGTTCTTTGTCAAAAACCGAATAATTGGTTTGTGCTGTGGTTAATTTACGGGAAAAGAATGCTAAAGGAGCAAGAAATCCCTTATTATCTTTTTGCTCTAAAACTGCACCCATGGCAAGGTTAGAACAATCGACTGAGAGAGATAAGATAGTATCGTCATTATTGCAAGGATGAGCTAAAACTACTGCATTACTTATTGCGTCTTTGGCTTTCGAAAATCCGTCTAAACATTGATCAGGCCAACTGTTTATCTTTGTAATTTTATCATGAGATAAACTGTTACAAAGAGAATATAGGGGAAGTAATATTTCAGCAAAATGAGGTATGAAACGATGATAAAAATTCACCATACCTATGAAACGTTGTAGTTGTTTGAGAGTTGTCGGTAAAGGGAAATTATTAATGACTTCGACTCTCTCAGTTGATGGTAAAATACCTGATGAAGAGATGTGATGACCTAAAAAGGTTAACTTGTCAACTCCTAAGATACATTTAGATGGTTTAATGTTAATTCCGTATGTGTCTAATCTCTTGAAAACCTTTTCCAAATGTTCCAAATGTTGTACATCTGATTGACTTGCGATTAATATATCATCCAAATAGACGAAAACGAAAGGTAAATTGACAAGTACTTCATTCATAAAACGTTGGAAAGTTTGACCGGCATTGCGTAGACCAAAAGGCATGCGGGAAAATTCAAACAGTCCGAATGGAGTTGTTATAGCTGTCTTATAAACGTCATTTTCAGCGACAGGTATCTGATGGTACGCTCGCACTAAATCAATCTTGGAGAAAATAGTGCAGTCGTGCAACTGAGAGCTAAAGTCGTGGATATGAGGTAATGGATATCTGTCTGGAATGGTAATCGTATTTAGTTGTCGATAATCTCCACAAGGTCTCCATTCTTTTCTTTTTTCGTCACTAGATGGAGTGGAGAGGAAACTTGAGAAGATGATGGTTTGCAGATACCTAATTCTACCATGTTATTAAATTCTGTTTGAGCTATTTTAAATTTAAGATTGTCTAATCTACGAGGTCGTGAAAAAGGTAAATGACCTTCAGTAACTATATGATGTACAATAGAATGTTTAATAGGTAAATTGTAATCTGGTGAACTAATTAAAGTAGGAAATTGTAAAAGTAATTTGTTATATTTATCTGTCAAAGGAAATAATTTAAGTGTATCTAATCTATGATTGTCTAAAGGACTATTTTTAATAAAACAATTAACTGACAAATTAGTCTTGTTATCAATTATTCGAGCTCCTTTAAGATCAACAACTAAACCAAAATGAGACAAGAAATCTGCTCCGACTATCGGTATGTCAATGTCTGCTATATTGAAAACGAAAGGAAATAATCTACGTAAGTTTAGATTGACTTTTAACAATTTCTTACCGTATGTAAAAATGGTTGAACCGTTAGCCGCGGTTAATATCGTATCGAAATTCTTTTTTAAATCTGTGAAAGCATTGCGTGGCACCACTGATAAATCGGCACCAGTGTCAATTAGGAAGTTCATTCTGTTAGATCTATCGTAAATAAAAAGTCGACGAAGTTTGCTGTTAGAAATGTCAAAATCAGACGTCATAAAATTATCAAACTTGAGTCATCTTTGAGAATTATCAGATTTTTTACAATTCTTACTGAATTTGCACCATTCGCCTCCACAACTATAGGCATTGGCACCATAAAGTTGATGGTAGTAACAAATAGTATTGTCTGTACGATCAAATTTATTGGAAACATTATTACGGCTGGGTGAACGATTGCGATTAGTGGTACGAGTTTGTGAATTGCTTCTACTTTTGCAATTGTTGCAGCATGAAGTAGAAGGTTGAGGCTCGAAGGATTGATTGGAAAGTCTGGATTCTAAAGAGTTTATTCGAGAATTAAAAATTTCTTGTTTTTGTAATACTTGATTAATTGAATCATGGAAAGTGATTGAAAAATTTTTGATAGTGGTAGTTAAATCTGATAACGGGGTTGATTCAGAGTCAAGAGGATTTTTGGAGTACGATGCAACCATTGAATTTTGACAGGACTCCCAGATCCGATCCGCAATATCTAGAATCTCTTTTGTGTCTGTTTTCCCTGAAGCTGTAATGGCAATATATACTGTTTGAGGCAAACGTCTTTTCCATAGCTTTATCAATAAATCTTGACTAACCATGCTGAATCCTCCAACCATATTCAGCATGGATCTATAGAAATCTGAAGGTTTCAGATCGCCCATTTGGGAACCTGATAACAGATCATTCAGACGTTTTTCCTCACTCGATGATAAACGTGAAATTAAAACTTTCTTTAAATTTATATAGAGATCCGTTTCCGGGGGATTAGATATTATATCGTATATATTATCTATCACATCTAATGGCAAATTAGCTATAACCTGATCATACTTTTTCTTGTCATTGACAATTTTTGCAACAGAAAACTGTGATTCGATCTGGGTAAACCAAATTTCTGGTTTTGATTTCCAGAATGGGGGTAGTTTGATAGACGTGACATAATGGGTTTGAGGAAAATCCTCGTCTGAAGGTTGTCTTGGCATAACTAATCGATTGTGATTGATTGATTGATTGACTACTCTCTCAGATAAAAAAGGGAATGTACTTTAACTCACTCACCGACAGATGACAGTACTTGTAATGTGTACAACTTCAGTTGATTGAATTAGGAAATTACCATAAATTATAGGAACATCTATTCAACTTTGGAACCTCTATTCAAAATTCATCTGGAAAATTCTTCTCTTCATAAAATGGTCAATTTATAACGGTAGTTGATATATTGAATCTCTTCTTGTATATATTTATCACGTTGGACATAAAATTTTCACTTCTGGCATATATTTATGACGTTGGACATAAAATTTTCACTTCTGGCATATATTTATCACGTTGGACATAAAATGATCACGTCGGGCATATATTTATCACGTCGGGGTCACCAAATTTATAGCGTTATCGCTATAAATAAAATTAAAATCGAAGTAAATATACTTATATTTGTTTTTTAATACATGTTCATATTTTATGTGATTTTGGTATTTTTTAGTATTTTTTGATATTACATTTTTATACCGAATGTTTTTTATTTTTCTTAGCGACTCCATGGAAACTTCTCCATTATGGATCGAGTTTTCCTTTTTGTTTCTTAGCGACTCCATGGAAACTTCTCGCTCTTGGAACTTCTCGATTTCCAGTGAGTGAGTCGCTATAGTCGCTATATATATATATATAGCGACTATAGCGACTCACTCACTGGAAATCGAGAAGTTCCAAGAGCGAGAAGTTTCCATGGAGTCGCTATGTGTATATAGCGACTATAGCGACTCCATGGAAACTTCTCGCTCTTGGAACTTCTCGATTTCCAGTGAGTGAGTCGCTATAGTCGCTATACCCACAGTAATACGAAGTTGTTGAAACTGCAACATAAAGTGTCTCAAGTTCAAAGGAACATAGGAAGATATTAATTACTTCCACATCCAAGTAGAAGTATAGTAACGACAAAAAAATTTTATTGTTCAAATAGGCTCAGAATATCGAGATTTTAAGTTTGAACAAAAGAAAATAGGCTTAGAATGTCATGAAACGTCGAGATTTTAAGTTTGAGCAAAACAAATTCTGTCTGTCGGTCTGTCTGTAACTTTTTTTTGTGCGCACGTTTACTCTGGAACCGTTTAATATATTGACTTGAAATTTGGTACACATATGTACTTTAACGAGATCAGATTATATTTTCATCTTGTTCCGTCGAAGGGTTGGGGGGTAAATTGGGGTAAACTTAAGGTAAATACGTAAATCAAGCAGGTAAGAGTCCATAAAATTGGTATTCAGTATATACAAGAGAAGATAAGGTCTCAAAAAATTTGGTATTAGCCACCCCCACCCCATTATTAGAGGGGATGAAAAAAAATTGTGATTTAGTGTGTGCTCAAGAACCAGAAACCTCAAAATATTTTTTTACTTCATCCACCCCCACTACCACCCCCTTATTACCACCCTCACTCCACTACCGATGTGGGGTATCGTTTTATGGGTTTTTGGGGTAGAGGATTTCCAATATTATATTATTAAAGTGCCATAAACAATTATTTCCACATACAAAATTTTTTCGTTCTGAGTGACTTGGATAGAAAATCTGGATGTGGAAGTAGTGATTCCTTGGGCAGCGGTTTTTTACTTTGAAATGTCATTAAAGCATATTTAATAACATTCTTATGAAAAGAATTAAAGCTGCGGTCAGCAAAATGTTAAGGTTTTTAACTAAGCACACCACATTTAAAAGTTCCTAGGATTGAATAATTTCTTTGTATCGCAACGCTGTCTATACCACAATTTGTAAAATAATCATTTTACTCAAAACTGAAGTCATTTATATATACTAGTGAATACCTTTTACAGAATTCAAATATCTCTTTTAGTTAATGAGAAAATGGTTCCGGGAGTTTTAAGATCTCAAAAAATTTTACAGGGGGTGAAATATCATATTTTGGTACATCCATTAATCTACAATCATTTTATTTCAGATTATGCGTTTTTCAGAAAAACATTTAATTGCTTTATTCAAAAAATTATTCAATCGCAAACTAATAAAAATCTTGCTTGAGTTACATAATTTGCCTCTTTCCCAAAAAATATTAGGTAATTCGCATAAAAAGAATATAAAAAATCTCAAAATTAAATTCTGCATAACCTGAAATTAAAGTTTTGCAGATTAATAAATAAATGGATGAAAAAGGTCTATAAAATTTAAGTGGTCAGCTAACTCCAATAAACATCTTGTAGTTCAATAAACTTCAACTTAGTGTAAATTAAGGTTTGTGATGTGTACCAAATTGAAACTTGGAAGTCAAACAGTTTCCAAAATACAATTTGTTTTTAATTTTGACGAATACAGGTGCAATTTGGGTTTGGTTAAATCATCATGTTTTGACCTAATCTACTTGATCACTTACTTACGACATACCCTCTATGTACCGTGTACCTGACAAACACGTTTTCTTAATTTAATTTCATTACTTCATGTTATATTTAG